>CM073778.1:66495031-66903551 GCA_037158775.1 Hetaerina titia | reverse complement strand
GTTTCTATTATATACGATGAATATTATTTTGTTTCTAAAATCATTCCGAGATGTGAAATCTTCTTGACTATAGGCCAAGGGCAAAGGAACAGCATAGTGCCAGATGTCATCATAAACGGCAAAAAAAGGCTTTATTGAGGAAACAGTCGTTGTTAGTCATAGGAAAGGGACGTAGGTTAACCATTAGGGGTCACCTTTTATGTCTCGTAGTCCAGTTACATGATCTTTTAAACTATTGTATATTCCACCTTTCAATTTACGACAAGTAGCCTGTCTTAGCGAAATATTCCCAAATCAAATATTTCGGATTCCAACCTTCTCTCGTGCCCGCAAATTACGCGGCGATCATGTGAAATTTAAAGTAAACTCAACCACGCACCGTCGTTACCCTGGCGCATCAATGAATTCTCATTCCCGAAAAAAGCCCCTATTTCAATCCCATTCCTTTCCCTCCGTCGGCTGGCGCCTACCCTTGAGGGAGGGAGGCAGGGTCCATCATATGCGCGCACCTCCACGCCCGTTTATGACTCCCGCTGCTACCGCACTCGAAGCCCCCGCTCCTCTCGCCATCCCCCTTCGCCCGCCCCCTCATGCTCTTTATTGCTACCCCCCCCCCCCCACAGCAAGTCCCATCCACCCCCACAGCGCCGCGGTTAATCCCCACGGTTACGGGCCGCCACTTGGAAATGCAAAACCATCCCGCAGTCACTTTCCCACGCCCGTGCGTATATCTCACCCTCCTCCCCGAGTCCTCAGTCAAGAATCCACTTTTCCCGCTGCCGCTTCCAACCTTCCTTCCGCGCCTCCCCCCCGCAACCACCCCGTAAACTCTCCCCCCCTCCCCTCCCCGGCTCGCCCACCAACCGCCCCTGCACACACCCGAGAGCGCGGGTGAATTGGAAATGTTCCTTTTTTGAATCCCATTCAATCTTGTAGAGTGGGAGTTTTTGTGGGAATTTTTTTTTTGCTCCCGTGGAGATTCATAGCCGAGAAATGTTAGGCCGGGACCCTATTATACGTTGCTCTGTTGTGCTCGGTAAATAGAAGTCTAAAAGTTTTGGGTTCTTCCTCGAAATTAGATCGTTTATGAGTGTTTGAAAAAAAATTAATAAGGAATTTTCTTCGAATATGCATTGAATACAATGCTTCCCTGTGTAAACACAAATCACATTTTGTCTGCTCCAAGTTTGATGTTTCACGTTAAAGTCATAATCTTTTGAAACAAGTGGATCATTCAACTTGTAGGTCTTTCACAGGAGTCGCACGTTAGGTTCTGCTATGTTTCTCATTTTCCTCTTAATGCATTGTTGGTGGACCCTTCCGATTTCCAGCACAACTTCTGACACTATTTCTTTACTAGTTATTATTCTTGAACGGCACATATGGATGATTAACACCTACGTCATCACCAAGCCAAATCTACCCATGAATTACGCGTCTTTTCGTGTATATTTTAATTTATTTCTAGAAAATCAAAGACCTCAGTGGTAAATTTGACAAAAGGAAGGGTATTTTATTAGCTAATTCTATTTTTTTTTAATAACCCAGATAAAAGGAGAGATTCAAAGAGCTTAATAATGGTCCTTGTAAATAATTATATTAAAAATGACATCGTGTGTCCTTTAATAGAAAAATTTGCATCCTTTCCTTTAGTGATATTTTGCGATGGAAAATTCCTTTTGAAGAATATTAAATGCTCTTACTTGAATTTGAAATAGAATTTAGGTCCTTATTATATTACTTGAATACACGTATTAGCTTGCACTCAATTTCATCCGCTTGAGTTCGATTCAGGAAATAAATTAAAGTTAGGCGATGACAATCATATTAAAGTGAATTTTTCTAACTATGTTCGGAAGAACAGATAAGCCATGTACAGTTCAAATGGAGTGCTCAAAAATGCTTTTCAAATCCTTCATACTTCACATTATAGAACGTAATCTTTGCTGTTATGCTTAAATTAAATTTGGAAATTTGTATGGACTAATTGTTAGTGGGTGCTACATTTGGGAGAACAAATATGAATAGAAAATTAAAAACGAAATTAAAGCAAGTTTTAATTCTTCGTTTTTCTTCGAAAAAATCTAAAAAAGTAAATATTGTTTAAGGAATGTTAACATTTTGCCGGACTGGAAAAGAAAAATGTGAAATAAATAGAATCAGTCTTGGATTCTAGTATATATTAGCAATATTGACAATACAAGTATACTATGCTAGTAATGCAGGTATACTATACAATACTTGTACCTACGGGGTGTTGCAATTTTTTGCCTATTTTTTTTCTTTTTCTCTCTCTTTTTTTCTCCTTCCTTAAATATTCGTGTATTGGATTTTTGTCCAAAATAAACATAGAATGCAAGTCCAAAACATGAATTTCACGTGTAAGATAGTGGAGAAGTACTTGTAACTAATATTTTAACAAACAATTACCCTTCCAAATATTTTCTGCTCATTAGGAATAAGTATTTTTAAGCATGCTAAGGTTTCAAAAAGCGCTTAAGCACTATTTGTTTTTGCTGATAATATGTTGATAATTTAGATTGAAGATGAAATTGTATCCCCAGTGGAAATCTTCATCTCCAGCCAACAATTATGATTAGGGTAGGTAGGCTTTCGGCTACTGATGCTTATTTTATGTTTATACGCTTGGGCATACCTTACTGTAGATTCCATTATTCATTTGGAAAGTCGTTAAAATTACTTTTTCATTTGAATTTTTTTTACGCTCACTGTTATGGAAGTTTGATCGATTTCAGTCGTTCAGTATTCACTCACCACTTTGACCTTCAATCGGGATTTGGATATATGCCGTGCCGAATATCATTTGGGCGCGTTGTCCGTGAACTAAAAAGTATGATGGCTTTTGTGTAACAAAGAAAACGCGAGTATTTCCTCCAGCGTGCTTTATAGTAATGTGACGGAGGGCCGGAGAAGAGGTGGCCGGGACCCCAAGGGGAGGGATGACAACGACGGGGGGAGGGTGGGGTGCGGGGGTGCAGCCCATGAGGGACGAGGGAAGAGAGGGTGGAGGGTAGAGGGGTGGAAATAAGAAGAGGGGGGGAAGCAATAGGGGACGTTCCTTTTGTGGGGTGATTTACGATCCCAGAGTCTTTCCATCTTGGATTCTCTCTTCTCTTTTTACGAGCACACAAGAAGACTGCATTCTCGCTCGCATGAGACCAGGAGGCCGGCTCATATACGTGTCCGCACTCAAGAACTCTCTCCCTCTCTCTTTCTTTCTCATTTTCTTTCACTCTTTCTAAAGCCTGTTGGAATAATCTTTTCTTCCCTACCTTCTTCTCGCACTCTTTTCCCCCTTTTTTTAATTTCCACCATTTTATTTTCATTTCGATTGCCTCGAGGTGTGACAAGTACCGCAAAGTATCTCCACCTTCCTTTGACCTCAGCCGCATGCGATTTGTTTAGAATGTAGGGGGGGGGGGCAGTGTGTGGTGGCTAATGACTTAGCACTTGGCTTCGTTTAATTCGCTAGTGACGTCTCTTGTGCCTCAAGAGATACTCGGGAGGACGCTCCGTAACGTGTTTCGCTGAAAACAGAAGACGCGTATTTCCGCGACAGCCCTTATTTCAAGCTCCTGCGAGTGAAGCAGCGGGAAATTCGGAAATAATTAATGCTGCCCTATTCAGATCTTTTGTGCCTGCGATTTTTATTCGAGCAATGTTAACTACATTCGACCGTTGATTTATGAAACAAGACGTAATCATTTCTGGAATCTTTCAGACTTGAATGGTAATACTGTCGTCCGCGTAGACTGTAGTGGCCAATGATTGGGAATGGCAAATCGATCTCTCGACTGTAGTGAAACTGATACCAAATCAGCCTTAGGCATTAAATCCAAATATTAGATGCACTTGGATTTTTAATGCGTGTTTATCAAAATTTGTTATTCCACTCTTGCCACGAAATGCATCGTTCAGTATCGGTTCATTATTTTCAGCGATACGTTTGCGCCAATTGAAGGTCTTATTTATAAAAACTCGAGAGCGTCGTTCACATCATAAATTTTGAGGAAAGTGTGCTGAGGTTAAAAATCACCAAATGGCTTGGTAGTGCCTATCATTTTATGTGAGTTATGTTTATGCAATTATATACGATCCATCTGATTTTACAATGTTATTTTATGAATTATCTAATTGAGCTTTGCATGATAATCAACGAATCCGTTAGAAGTCAAATCCTATTACTTTTCCCCATCTCTTCATTATCTCCTCTGTTTTATCCATCCGTCTAACCCGCCGTCGTACTTGTCGGTTAAATGAGGGCAATTTCATAGTTCTTTTTAATGTCTCCACTTTTAGATCCTATTTAAATCCCTGTGGTAAGGTGAGGAGAAGGTATTTATAAAAATTTGTTTAGATTTTGATGCAAATTCTAACAATCCTTCCCAGAAGGTGCTGGCTTCTTTCAAATATTTATTTTTAACTTGATATTTTATGTTAACAATTGCAATGAAAGTAGATCGATTCCATTTAATGTTGGTATTTTGCCATTTGGTCTCGCTCAGTCCGCATAAACCCTGAAAATTTATCGTAGAAATATTTATGCTGGCATTTAGCAAAATAATGTTTGATTTTGTAAATTATTGCCTTTAGATAGATAATTTATGTGCAGTTTCAGTTTCTTACGGATTATTTTGTGCAATTTTTCATCCAGTAGCATTCTAATTGAAAGAGAGCTTCTATCCACTAATTCAGTGCTTGGAAATTTATGGGTAGGAATACCGCTGGGTGCAGCTCAATGTTAATTATGATAGGGAATTCACTTCAAATTACATTGGAATACGTTTTATACCATGATTTTTCATCATACTATTATAAGCACGCACGAATTTAGTGAATGTACCAGTCACCTTAGTATACTTGGGACACCGAGGGTGTTATTATGACATCAAGTTACATTGGTCAATTCCACTACCGGGATGAAATAGCAGAGAAAGACGCCGTTACCGACAAATTCAGGGATTCCTCCCCTCGCGCGATACGTATTTATAACGAAACCGAAGCTAAGCACACGTACATATTAACTGTGAGACTAAAATTAAACTATTTGTTCAATTATTGCATGATTTATATAGGTGTGCATGTGCACTTATGTATACGAGTGTTTTCTATATGATCTAATATACATTTAGATGCATGGCAGAATTATTGTAATTGTATGCCTGGCACCCTATCATCCACCGCCACACACCCTTGCGAAGAGTATTGTGTGGATGTAGATTAGTAAGGGAGCGAGGTAACCCAGGCCACTGAAGAAGACGTCTCTCGTGAGGTTTGTGAGAAACCTTTAAAACTATAGCACTTCACGAGTCTTTCCATTTGTTCTTTTTCCTTAATGGTGGAATTCCGTTGAAATCCGGCTTCCTCCAGGAGCGAGCGACCTGGACAAATGATTGCTAATTTTCGGAACTTTCGTTATCTGTAATCATTTGAATGCTACATTTCTGCTTGAAATTGTGAGTGTAAGTGCATATCGTTTCGCGTTATCCGAGAGACATGTTTGCCATCGTTTGACCTTTCTCTCGCCAGATAAAAAGTTTTTAATTTACGGTGGTGTGTGCGGCAGAAATTTTCGAATGTCCTTTTCGTGGATTAGTGGGATTTATCTGCTTTCTTTGCTGTATGCGTCTGAAAGGAATGTCAAAAGTTAGTGTCGTGCAGTCTGGAGAAACAAGATAATCCCATATTCCTATCTTGCGTCACGTAGGAAATACATTGCGAATTCTCGTGAGCTTCAGGCATTAGAAAGAATCAGCTTATTTTACCAAAGGTAAACACCTACTTATTTGGCCCCGGCTGAGAAAGAGAAAAGCCGAAAGAAATTATTGTCTAAGTACACAGATATTCATTATGTTTATTATTAAGATGGATTCCAACCTAAACAACTCATTCAAACGTTTGAGTCATGCTGGTAAAAGTTATTTTTCTGTGTTAATTAATGTTTCCGCTCATTTTTACCTGTTAAATAGCTAGCCGGTGACTCTCCTCAGCAGAGTTACATCTATTTTATTATTCTTTCCAAGGTTAATCAAGTCAATTTGTTTGATAATAATTAAAGCGATAGTAAAAAATGCCGATTTACTAATAATATATGTTCAGAGCATATCCTTTGTGCAAAGTAATCTGCTTGTACGATATTAGTTGAAAGAACAACTTTATATTTTAGTAGATACTCTTAAGTGTAATTATAACAAATTCCACTTGACGCACTAAATAACTGTAAACTTCAAAACAGCAGCATTCGTATTTATCCTTTTAACCTTCGAAATAGTAAATAATAATATTAAAATTAAATTAATTAGGATAACTTTGATATCTAAATCTCTTATCGGAAACATCGATACCTGAATATTTAATTTTTGATGGAAATTTTCGAATATAATTAGAACGCCTTTTTCATCAGTTTTTTTAAAACGGAATTTAATTTCACATCCTACTTAGGCTAATAGTCAGTAAGAATTTATCTTGGGGACATTTCTGGGAAATGATATTTATCTAAGTGGAAATGGTTTATTTCATCTAAATTCCATTGTTTGATAAATTGTTTGTTGAAAATAGCCACCATCTACTACTGACCGCTACCGCCTTTGCGAGTCCTCGTAGCAGAAGATGTTAGGTCACAAGTATTTTAAAGTTGGTTTAATTGAACATGTTTCATATCTATACCTTCGAGATTTCCAAGTTGTCGCACGCGATGTTTACCACTATTGGTGCAACGAATTTAGTGAGAGAGAAGAGAATGTTCTTTAACTTGTTTAACCCATGTTAAGTCCAATAATTGCGTCAATCCTAGGTATTATACTTGTTCTTCCATTATCCCTTCTATTTCGATGGATTTTTAAATTGGTGAATTATCAAATATGAATTTCTTTCCGTGAAAATTCACAACTGCTCATGTTTTCAGATTGAATATGAGACCTTAATATTGCCTCCTTGCACAAATATTTTTGAGATTTCTAGAAAAATCCGTACTGCAAATAACTTCATTATTCAAATGACAGTCATTAACTGAATATGAAAGAGTGTTTGGAAGGACATTTATTTTAATAATATGTATGTTCGATGAGGTATAATGACTCTCTGATCATATGTAAAGGTATTGTATGTATTACGTCATTCTATAGCCACGCTAATGACTGGTGGAATATGAAGTAAGCCTTAAAAGATGAATCTTCTTAAAATAATTCGTTAAAATTACTACCTGCATTTTGAGCTGGTGTTATCACTCTTGATTCTATGTATTATTACACACAAGAGACCATTGTAATGATTATCTTGCGTGGTCTATAAATGCGTTTTTAATGACTTTCACTTGATTAGAAACGAAGGGAGTCCCATATCTAGAAGTATTTTCCTTTTAACTTTCTCACATAGCCAGTAGTCAGCGTAGATTTTTGTCGCAGGCAACAGTGAGCTTGGGAGAGTGAATGAACCCACTCTCGAGTATTAAGAGAGGTCGAACGGTGATTTCTTACGACTTCGAGGCTTGTTGATTTTACTTGATAGATATCTCCACCAGGGTAACACATGCGCCAACTGTTATTCACTTTGGTTTTCGTTCGAAAGAAGAAAGTTCCCGCGCGCACTGCATCAATTCCTCCCAACCGCTTAGCGTACGCCTATGACATTTCTTTCGGAATGCTTATTAATAGGGCGGAGGAGAGGGTCGGGAAAAAGAAACGAAACTCCCGCATCCAGGAGAGACAAAGATCTCTGCAGTCTGCCGGATGTCACCCGGTGCCATGTTCCTGACACGGAATTCTGGGAGGTGCCAGAGCCTCCACCTCACTCCCACTCCACCCTCCCCACTCCGCCTGAATTTCCCCACCCCCTTCATCCCAGCAACCTCCTCTTCTTCCCCCGGCGGCAACCGACCGTCGCCCCCCGTCCATAACTCCTTCTCGCGTGCGCCAGTGTCTCCTAGTCCTTCGTATCTTAATTTACGGCGCCGCCGCCTCCTCCTCCTCCACCGAGTTTCCTTTTGCCGCTTCTTGTTTGCGATCCCTCCACACACACACACGCACACAACACCGTGGTGGTGTAGGCGCGCGCGCGCATGCGCGGGAAGATGGCGGTGGTCACGTGACGCACTCCCCACACCCCTTTACCATTCCCTCCACCCGTCACCCGCCCCCCCACCAACTTTCAATCCTCCTCCTCCTCCCCGCCACACCAACTCTCCTTTCTTCCTTCTACCCCCCATCTCCCAACCGAAAAACTCCCACTCCTCATTTCCATACCTTTTTACTCCTCTCTCTCTCTCGCTCTTTCTACCTTTTGGAGAAAACTCCCTTACCTCGTCTCTTTTCTGAGTTACATGAACGCCTCCCTAACTTACTGCCTCGAACATCGCCCCGCCGTCCCCCCTGCAATCGCCGCCACCCCGCGGACCCCGCCTCCACACCGCGGAGACCTGACTCTCCCCGCATCATCCCTTCCCCTTCCAGTGCGAGACGCACTCGAACACAGTCTTTTACACGCACAGCCATCCCAAGCCCCCCTCCAAGCCTACTGCACTGGTGCCAGTTGGTGCCTCTTCCCTTTCGGCTGATAAGTTTTTTGTTCTCTCTAAGAGACTCCAACAAAAGTTTCTGGAAAGTTATCCACATCAATATTGGTATACTTTATGTGTGTGTATATATGTGTGTATTTGTAATTATATATATATATATATAATTACAAATACAGTCATATCATATCTTATCTTCCGAAGAAGACGGAGCTCGAGTCTGTCGAAATTATCAAGATATCATTGTGACTGTTCTCGGGCTGTGTGCTACTGTCTAAGTTTATATATATATATATATATATATATATATATATATATATATATATATATATATATATATATTAATATATATATATTAATATATATATATACATTCAAACACGAAATACCGCCATATGGCGAATATAAATATTCATTCACATTGAAATAGAGATAAGGAAAATGGTAAAGGAACACATATAAAGGACGAACACAAGAGAGGTGGGGATGGCGGATGTGAGCAGATCACGAATGTAAAAATATTTTCCTCGACCGGGACTTGAACACCGGATCTATGTGATCGGATATTGTATGCTTGCTAACCTACTGCCCATTCTCCTCTTGTGTTTGTCAATTTCTCCTTTGGTGGGTGTAACAGCTCCCTAACGCCATCTTCTGGGTTATGATTCGGAGCACTTTGGCGCTTTATAAGATCGCAGATTTCAGTGTAAAAGTATCGTTCCTCGATAGCTCAGGTGGTTTAGAGCATCCGCCCGGCAAGTGGAGAGATCCGGTGTTCAAGTCCCGGTCGAGGAAAATATTTTTACATTCGTGATCTGCTCACAACCGCCATCCCCACCTCTCTTGTGTTCGTCCTTTATATGTGTTCCTTTACCATTTTCCTTATCTCTATTTCAATGTGAATGAATATTTATATTCGCCATATGGCGGTATTTCGTGTTTGAATGTGTATTTGGCCAATGTGGCTCGTCTCTTCTTCTGGCTATGCGTGCCATGAAACGCACCGTTCCTATCCTTTATGATGTTGTATGCTTGCTAACCTACTGTCCATTCTCCTCTTGTGTTTGTCAATTTCTCCTTTGGTGGGTGTAACAGCTCCCTAACGCCATCTTCTGGGTTATGATTCGGAGCACTTTGGCGCTTTATAAGATCGCAGATTTCAGTGTAAAAGTATCGTTCCTCGATAGCTCAGATGGTTTAGAGCATCCGCCCGGCAAGTGGAGAGATCCGGTGTTCAAGTCCCGGTCGAGGAAAATATTTTTACATTCGTGATCTGCTCACAACCGCCATCCCCACCTCTCTTGTGTTCGTCCTTTATATGTGTTCCTTTACCATTTTCCTTATCTCTATTTCAATGTGAATGAATATTTATATTCGCCATATGGCGGTATTTCGTGTTTGAATGTGTATTTGGCCAATGTGGCTCGTCTCTTCTTCTGGCTATGCGTGCCATGAAACGCACCGTTCCTATCCTTTATGATGTTGTATGCTTGCTAACCTACTGTCCATTCTCCTCTTGTGTTTGTCAATTTCTCCTTTGGTGGGTGTAACAGCTCCCTAACGCCATCTTCTGGGTTATGATTCGGAGCACTTTGGCGCTTTATAAGATCGCAGATTTCAGTGTAAAAGTATCGTTCCTCGATAGCTCAGATGGTTTAGAGCATCCGCCCGGCAAGTGGAGAGATCCGGTGTTCAAGTCCCGGTCGAGGAAAATATTTTTACATTCGTGATCTGCTCACATCCGCCATCCCCACCTCTCTTGTGTTCGTCCTTTGTATGTGTTCCTTTACCATTTTCCTTATCTCTATTTCAATGTGAATGAATATATATATATATATATATATATATATATATATATATATATAACTTTTGGACGGCACAATAGAACACAGAATAAAACAGATAACACGTAAAAGGACACTCACACTTTAGATGATTTAAGCTTTCGGCCCACTCCGAGGCCTTCTTCAGGTCAGTGAGTCTGACCTGAAGAATGCCTCGGAGTGGGCCGAAAACTTAAATCATCTAAAGTGGGAGTGTCCTTTTACGTGTTATCTGTTTCATTCTGTGTTCTATTGTGCCGTCCAAAAGTTATATTGCTCTCGTGAGTACTTCCGCATCATCGATATATATATATATATATATATATATATATATATATATATATATATATATATATATATATATACACACAAACAAACATATATTTAGGAAAATATTGTCCTTAATGCCAGAATTCTTCCCATGTTCGATCTCCTAGGCTCCGGCCACCGCCACTGAACTATCTTGGATTCGGCCATTGGATTTCTTTTCTACGTCTACATACTCGCAATACCCCCCAATCCCCGGAATACCCCCCCCCCAATCCATCGGAAGGGTGTGTTGGTGAGGTGGGCGTTAGGTCACCAGCCATGCATTCACAATCACAATCATTACACCTCGACACAAATATCAGTTAGATCATGCACTCTCAGCCTCATCGTGCGTTTGAGGTTGATCACATATGATGACTTTTCGCCCAAATTTCAGAAGCCTGGTGGATGACGATCTTATAGAGCTAAAATTGGAGACATTCGTTAAAAAAAAGCCTAAAAATAATCCTAGATCCAGCAGGAAAAAATATTCTCGGAGAATTATGGTGTTCCCTCGGCAAACCAATTAAAAAAGTGATATATTTTTACTGCTTCTGTTTTGAAAATCCTCAAAATTAAAATCTCCAACGAATAATCAGTATCCCAACATGCGTGTAAATAGGCATTTTGATTGCCAATGGACTGTGGGAGACTCTGATAAAGAGGAGAAAATATTAGGCAGGTGGGGCAGGGAAAGGATGGCTTGGACGGAATGAGGGGAGATAAGGATGTATGCGAACCTGAAGAAAAGTTAATTGTAGCACGGGGTGTCAGGTTCAATCTTGTAAGGTTAGACTACGTACGACATGTGTCGTAGTAGTCTGTCCACCAAAATTCTCCCCTACACTTCAGACCACCAAAAAGTACGTATAATGCATACTTGTAATTATGCATGTCCCGTGTATTTAATGGAAGAAAATTAATGTAAAAACCATTGGTTCTTTGGCGTAGATTGGGTTTTGACAGCCCTCTTACATGCCAATCTCTTTGTTCTTTAATAAATCCCATTACTAGGCTTTTCTCAAAGTAGTTTCTCGTAAGTTGTTCCTGGCCTCTTTCCGTCGTTCTTCCTCTCTTTATTTCCTTGTATTACAATTTTCAACACTCTATCCTGGTAGCAATTTGCACTATTAGGTTCCTCCTTACCTTCTCAGTATCTTGCCTAGTCTTCCAAAACATTCTACGTTAGTCCATCCGTATATCTTTTTTGTTTTCACCATTGAAAAGCAGCAGTTGCAATAATGTAAAATTTGCAACACATTTCTATTGCCTCCAATCTTCTTTTCCTTGTTGCTCTCATGTCTCACATTTAAATGTGAGTTCATTCTATGCATCTAAATGAACGGTTTATTGCTAGTTACGAATATAGTACGGTTATAAATACTTATGATAGTTATTATAGTGATAATACCGAAATTTTTTCCATTATAAAAACCCGGAACATATTTTCTTGAACTGGAACACTTGGAAAAATCCCGGAGTTAGAATAAATGAAATTTTAAATTTTTAGTGCATTTGTCTGTAGTGGAGTTCAGCCTATTAAAAACATTTTTGACGGGGAAATGGCCATTTAGGGAAGTTAATCCGCTCGAAATCCTTATTAAAAAAATATTAGCTATGGGTTCGGTGTGTCGTTTACTTACATATGTGGAGCCTTATTAAATGAACAGGTATCTAATACCAATCTCAGGAATGGACTGTGAGAGTGGGAAAAGACCACTCAACCTTTATTAAAAATAATCTAAATAAATGAAGCAGTTTCTTGCGTTGCTTGGTGGAAAATCTTCATATTGACATTTGAAAATTAAACAACTTGGCTTTTTTACTTAATATTTTTATTATCACGACCTATGTTTCGTTTTGGCATAACATCTAAGTGTAAAAGCCAAGTCATTAACAATCTGCACACATTAGAAGGTAAAATAGCATAATACTGTTTTTTTTCAAAATTTGAAGACCTCAAAATACAAGAATCGTATTAATGGTTTGTAATGAAAGGTCAAGTAATGAAATGAAATACTTCCCCTTGTAATTCCACACAATTTTAAGGTCAGGTCAAGTAAGGAAAGGTCAAGCATTAGAGTAAATTCGAATCTTGAAGTGACACGAGCAACCCTTGTTCAAATTACATATGTAATAGAGCAATCAATGTATAATCTCGTAGTATCTTTAATATTTTGCATTTTGGTCAGTAGATATCTAAGCTACACGCGACTCCATATACTATTGTAAACCGCAATTAAATCCTGCACATTGCCAATAAAATCCACCGCTACTGAGTGTAATAGTAGGTGATTTTACACCGGACATGATCTGTCAGCAATAAATTTATAAGTGGAAAGTTAAGAACGAATATATAAGTTATTTAATGTACACCAAATGAACGAGTACGAACAGCTTTGCTTGAATAGAATTAAAATTTTAATTTACGAAAAGATTCATCAGAACTCTCTTTTATGTAAATGAATTTACATACTATATACTTCGATCAGTCTGAAATATTGAGCTCACTTAGTTGTTTTGTTTTGCGTGTTATGTTTAGTGGCAATAGACATTGTTAAACGAAGTAATTTGGATAATTGTGTGTTCGAATCATGAAGTTGTATACGCTAAATCTTAGTAAGAAAAATATTAATTCACACATCTCATATCCATAGGGTTTTAAGCTCCTTCCAAAAACAAGTCATTGTGAAAAAATAGAAAAAGTAAAAACTCGACAAGTTCAGAAGCATATCCTCTGAGTAAATCTCTTTTGTCTCCTTTCACATTTTTTTTTTAGTTTTAAGGTCAAGTAAATAGGATTCGGATGGGAGTCGTAATGTTGCCAACCTACGAGTTATCGTTTTTTTGTAGCGATATCGATATTTGCCGATAGCAAAGTAAGTACTTTCAATTATTCTGGAAAATATTTAAGGTTAGTTTCAATTGATTCTACACCCACGGTAGTTGATCCACAATCATTCAAAAACGAAACTCCCACATTCCGGCGAGACAAATATCTCTAAGTCTGCCGGATCTCTGAAGTCTGCCATCTTCCTGACACAGAACGTTCTTTTTCACGTTTTTACGCTCACGTTTCTTTTGAACATTTGCCTGGTCGGTCTCTATTAATAAGCAGTATTAAAATTATTAGGAATGACCTTAGTTTATTCTAATGTTTGCATGGACTTAAGAAGATCAATTCTGTCAAATCCTTTTAATGCTTTAAACGTATTCACTTTCGCAGTAAAGCTCAAAAAATGGTTTTGATAAATTAGGGCAGACTTAACACCAAAGTAACCATTAAAAAATTTAAGGACTGGACTCCACAGTCATCTTTTGTGCCATCTGGATTTTATCTCTTTTAGTCTCCAGAAAATGATTCCACATGGATTTTACGTAGATAGGGGTCATACAATGGCATCACCTAGGATTTGGACCCTAAGGTCCGTAATTCAATGGTTTAACCATCAAGCTGCCACGTCGCTCTCCAAGATAAATTGATATTTAAAAGTGTAATTTCTCAACGAAAGAGAGCTCGGATCTAATAGTAGATTAGCCGATAAATTAAAATATTTCTCATTGTTGGTATCTGATCTCATATCTGCTTATCTGTGAAGGATTTAGGTTTTCTCTGGTGGTGGATTGTCAAATTTCTTTCTCTAATTGGCTCTGGAATAATATTGTGAAATTCATTCCCTGTCAACAACTCCACCCGCTAAAGATATTGCTCTTCATATCTGTACTTGAATTTATCCTCTTTTTAATTACTGAGCAACAAAAAATCGCAATAAAAAGAGGCAAACGCTTGTATATAGTCAAAAGTTAAACAGCGATAGACTTATTTTACGGAGACAATAACCCAATATACATAAGATTACGAATTCTCGGAATTTTTTGTTAATTATTGACTTTTAAGTTTAGTGCACATTTTATGAGCGAGAGAGTTTTGCGATCATCGTAAGCCAAGAATAATATCAATGATATTATTTATCATCTCAAATGTCAATAATGAAATTGCATGGGAGAAGAATATTTTAATGCAATGAGGTACTGTAAACTTATGCTTTCCTTTTCATCAAAGGACAGTTATTCGCTGCCATTGACAAGTTGAATTAGATGCGAAATTTTTATATAACTTCTTCATTTTTCGTCCTATAGCTTATTTCATTTTATTCGGAGTTTAAATTGACTTCTCTCCAACGATCAAACTGACATTATTTTTATTATTTGAACGTCACCAAAGCAAGCCATTCACATTCCTTGATTACCTGATAAGGATCTCTCTGTTGACTGGCTATTTTCTAGTCTCCCTTGCTCCGTAGCACAATTTCCAATTTAGTTGTTTCAAAATTGATCCCGTTATATGCTCAAATAGAGCTCTCCACGCCTCTACCTACATAAGCCGTGGAAACAAGGGTAGAAATCGTTTAAGTCCTTCCGGTCTCGAACGCACGTCTATGATCAAATTTATGAGCGCCGTAAATCATGAGAACCCCTTAGCTCCCCCAACGTTGGGGCCCTGAAGAAGGCCCAACTCGCTCCGTCTCACAGTGAAATTGGTTAGAAAGTCGACGAACGGTCGAAAACAAAAAGATCCCTATAATTGGAAGTGCGGCGGGACAGTGTGCTTCCTCCAGAAGGTGGGGCGTAATTAGTCCCTTAGCGGGAGATAGCTCGGGATGGTGCGGGGAAGAGCACGACCTAACTGCGTTCTCACGGAAGGCCAGGGACGGGCGGGCCTCCGGTAGTCAAGTCCGTGGCTCTATCTCCCTCGCCTCCGTGGGGTATGTGTGTAGTGGCGGGTCAGAAAGGTTGCTTTACTCATTAGTCCCCCGCGCATATCCGCCGTGCCGGTGTGTCCGCCAGGGGCCGGCGAGGGGAGTGAGGTGGTTTAAAAAAGGGGGTGGGTGGTTGTGGGGCCGGGGGTAAGGGGCACGGCAGATCAAGATCGGGCAGGAGCGTGAGACGAACTGTGGGGCAGAGCGAGAGGGTGACGGGCGAGAGGAGGGGCGTCGGAGTTGGGGGTGCTGTGAAAAGGGGGTGGATTGTGGGGGGGGAGGGGCGTGAGGATTTTTGCTCTCACACCGCTACTCCCTGCCACCCCCTCCCCGCTCCCCGTCCTCTCTGAGAGTGGCTTGTAGTTTTGAGATAAGGGTGGGTTTCGGTGGGCGAGGAAGGGGCTAAATGGGTTGGCTTGCGAGTCGAGGAAGAGGTGAGCGTTTATCTGGAGGCGTGAAGAGAGGAATGGCACGACTTTTTGAGGGTGGTTGGCTTTTAGGTGGTGGGATGGCCGTGTGTGCGTTGATGTTTGCCGTGCTTGTCTTTAGGCGTTTGTTCGGCGGGGTACTTCCAGCGGGCTTAGATAAAGTCGTGCCAAATTTCTTGATCGCAGAAAAATATTTTGTGAAGTTGAATTATATCTCGCGGGCGGAAAGATTTAGTGGTAACTTGGGAGTTATTGCGTGACGTAACGTTGACGGGTTGGGTTAATTTCTAATCTCGTAGCGCTTCGATTAGAGAGATCGTTTCGCGGGATTACTCGATGGCACAAAGTAAAAGTCAGCCTATAAAAATTGGTCTCTTCCGTCGTTCGAACTCGTGTCTGATTATCTAGCCGTGGAAAAAGTAAGTCCAGCTTAGTATTACCCATCTGAGTCGAGGCAGGCCACGGATCGTGAAAGGCCACCAGATCCGTTGTTAGGGTATTGTTCAGGAGTCCCAGGGTGATTTTTTAGCTTAGCATATTTTGTGATTGGCTTCGATAACAAGATGTTACTGACTTGAACTGCAATGCACTTTAATTACCTGAGCCCTATAGAAATATCCTAAGCATGCAACTCAAACATTAACAAACTATAGCAATATTCTTTTGTGCATTCAATTGGAAAAATCTAATATCGAATTTTTTTAGTGTTTTCTTACTAAAAAGAGAAGTATAAACTATCTACATCTACTTAATACCCCGCAAGTCTCCTCAAGAGCTTGTGGCGGGGGGTGTTAAGGCACCACCCGTAAATATAATAAGAGAAAAAATCGCATTCAAAAGCCACAAATTTATACAGTCCACAAACAATATCATGTTAACGTTTGAATTATCTTTAAGGCTATTATATTTATCGGCGCATACAGGTGGTGACCTAATGCCACACGCTCTTGCGGCGTCTTGCGGGATATCACGTAGATGTACTTCACTTATTAGGCCTAGCTGTAGCATACGAAAAAGATATGTTAGAAATGAGATGCTGCTTCTGTTCATTAAGACGATGAGGATGTTTTTTTGACTTCTTTGACGGCGAACTCTTTTTGGAAGTATTTGATCAGTCGTCGGATTATTTTATTGTACCAAAAAATACTTTGTAGTTTACAGTTAGTACAAGGTAACTGCAATGCAACTGCAGTTCAACTATGTTCTTAAAGAGTTTTTATGATTTTTAGGGACTAATACCCACAAAGTACTTTAATTTTGAATCGATTATATGAAGCATAAAAAATATTGATATGGTCCTTAAATAGAATTGAATCTGTTACAAAGGATTTCCTTTTTTTCCATACGGTGTCAACATTAGCAGGTTGAAACCGCATTAAAATTTGAAGTACGTTCATTTAAATATTGAAAACAAATATTTCACTCCTTTTCCCAACAAGAGGTGGCATGAAATGCGTGTCATTGTTTTACCATATCATTGATTCTATTAATAGGTATAGGAGATGTTTGAATTTCCTGCATGAGAGAAATTTATGACATTGCATAGCTCTCCGATATAACAGCAGTAGTCGACACGAAGGTTGGTTATCAAAGGTAGGGAAGATCTCCATTTAAGGCGTGCGAAAATTACACTTTTATGGTAGGACTGCCAACTACTTCCCACGGATTCTCACGGTTTCAATGTTCACAAATATGTTCTGATTGGGATTTGATAAGTATGGATTACACCTATTTTTCGTTAGTCTGTCAGCGTGTGAATACCCATTTTGCAATTTCATCGATTAATTAAGTCACCTTGTCTGGTTAGAAAAAAAATACTTCTTCAGACACTGGTGAAAAATAATTCCGATGGTAAATGAAACTCATTCGATTTAGATTGATGGCATAGCTACTAAATATATTACCAATATAGCAGTAATCAGTAACAAAAAGTGGTTTCTGGATTTACTCTAGGATTGAGATGAGGTAACCTTTAGTGGGTAGAAAATCTTATGCAATTTTTCAATTGTAGCTCTACCAGAGCAACAATTGGAATGGCAATGCAAGTGTCGCGTCTCTAGTTTTCATCTACGAGGACTTCAAATTAATGTTAATGACTTAAAATACTGACCCAAACATTGTTTTCCAGTCCCTCTCCATTGGGGATTATACCCGCCGCCACGAATCATTGGACTTAATGATTGGTGGAAACTCGTCTCAAGCGTTTGTACTCAAAAATATTGCACAGGTTTGTTGAAAACGGCTTAAATAGAATGTCACTTTTGGAGTAAGTCATCGTCAGCTAACAACAGTTGGAAATGTGAGATTTTTCCAACGGCATCTGCATATCAAAGCAAAATCATCAACACTGAATACCACACCTTGAATCGGTGGTCAACTCGTAATCGATCATTTCCCCGCCCCCTTCCTTCGTCTCTCGCTGATTGGTGAGTGGTCCCTTTTTCGCCCCTCTCTCTCAAGAGTCGGTGTCTCTCATGAACACGGCGCGGCAATGAAGAGTAAGGAGAGAGGAGGGGAGAGGGCACTGGGTGTGTGAGAGGGCGGCTCCGGGAGAGGCGTGAGAATCGGTGACAGCCATATCGGGAGCGAGGTGTCCTCCCTGAGGGACGTCGTCGAGTAGAGGCACGCCGGTCCACTCAATCTTCACTCCGCCACCCACTCCCGCTCCCAACCGCCATTCAACCCCTCGGTCCCACAAGTGCCCAACCTCTTCTTCCTCTCGCCCCCCCCCTCCCTGCAAAACCCCCTACTTTGCTGTGGGAAAAACTTTTTGTTTGTCTCACGGTGGCGCATTGACGAGCACCTTCCGGCCAGCTTCGCATTTTTACCTGCTTAAACCCTTCAATGAGTTTGCTCAATGCCTTCTTAAATTTTGCCGAAAAAAATAATCATTTTTCTGTTCTTTATTCGAACGACTAGTTTTCCGGTCGTGGGTGGGAAAACAAAAAGGGATTAAGGTGGTTACTGCTCGACCATTCGAGAATCTCGCCTTGTGAGTACACTTAATTAGGTGTTAATCAGTATCAAATTGAAATTAAAATATCATTAGACCTACATCTACCTAATACCCCACAAACCATCGTAAGGGCGTGCGGCGGGGGATGTTATGTCACCACACATAAAATGGAACAAAGCCACGTACAAAATCACTACATACATACAAAGCTCTACCCACAGTGGTCTATATACTCATGGAAAAACCGTAGACCTGGGGAATTACCGTAGACCCGGGGACTCTATTAGAGCCCCAAATTTTATTCATAGATTCAACCAAAGGGTTGAAATAAGAGAGATAGACGCCGTCACCGGCATATTCAACCATTCTTCCCATGTACGATTCGCAATTATAATAAATCTAGAGCAAACACACGAGTATTTTCACGTACATACCAAAATTTGATGATTCAGTCAGGCATACCAATTCTTGTATGTTGTATTTAGACATTTTTGTGTGTTTGTGTACGATCATTTGAGTGTACATATGATCGAATTCGTATGAGTGTATGAAGGCATATTTTTATGTATGGAAGGAGCCCTATATATAGCCATATTTTCTCACCTGCTTTGGCGCTAGTGGCGAAGTTTAAGAGGAAAAAATGTATTATATATACAATTTTCATTTAAATATTTTTATTCACTTATTTTAATTCACTGTACGCTGGGAGTTAGGATTTGTTCTCATTTATGTATGTTAATAGTTCAGCGTCAATTTCATATGAAACGGAACACATGTTTTTGCTACCCCAATGACATCTGCACAATTTCGACCATAAGCTGTGAATATCGAGTATCTTGATTAGAGTACGACAAGAAGAAATGTAGAACAATATAATCTTTCAGAGATGTGCCGAGGGGTGCAATGAGATTTTTGGAGCAGTAAGTATGGGATCCCTTGTGGCTCAAAGAGAACAAGTGAGACTTGAATTTTAGAAGGCTACGGTAAACGAGTTATCTACGGCTTCCAACATATCCCGAAATATCTCATTTACGGGAATAAATATAAAAATTGTACTCCAGCCTTAATATCCACATCTACATCTACTTAATACCACGCAAGCGGCTTCAAGGGCGTATGTGGGGGGTGTTAGGTCACCACCCATTAAGGAGAATAAAACCACATGCAAAATAAACACATCCTTGCAAACCTGCAGTGTAACATCCATGTATACCCACAGTGGCGTATACGTACATTTATGCAAAAACCCTTTCGACTTACTTGCATGCAAATACATATACTATCTACTACCAAACAATTGTACCTTAGAATGTGATAAAAATTTATCCAATAACGTGCTAGCTAAAATGTGATAAGTAAGAAGGCAAAATTCCATGACCACATGGGCATACAACATGCAACGGTCTCCTCCCCCTAGGAAGCAGGTAGGGAATGTGACCCACGCTGTATGTAGGATCCCCACACCGAGAGAGACGAAGGATGGAAGGGGAAACTTAACAGCAGACAAAGCAAAGTAAGAAATAATGTAAAGAGCACTGAATTATTTTATGGCATTCTAATGCGGTCATGTGGGAAGGGTTTTGACAGCAAATCACACGAGGTTAGTGAGAGTGCATGAATATGTTCAATTGTGCTTCATTCCCTTGTCAAATTCGCGTTTGTAACGCATCTGAGGTTTGATGTTGCAAAAACTGCAGTCGAAAAAACTAATTACGATCTTCCATTCATATTACCAGCCCGGCAATTATAACCGCAATAACATAATGGGGGCTGGTGTTCCAACACCCCCTGCCACACGCACTCCTGGTGGCTTGAGAAAAAAATATACATAAGTATTTGGTTGACCAGTGTTCGTTTGGTTAGGCAGGGGCGCGAATCTAACATGTGGCCTTCGTGCTCACCGTGATACCGGGAATACGCTCGCTTCTATATTTTGATCCTGTATACGCGGCGTGAATCACGTCAAGTGTTGAGAAGTGGGTGTTTTTGAAACGTGCTCCGTTCCCCCTTTGGGTGCTCCTCGTCGACCACCCCACTGGTTCACCTTATTTAAGGGGGTATTGTTCCAAAATGCCCCGTGAGCTACTTGGTGGCGTCCCCATCTCGAGTTAATTAAAGCCCTGTATCTACAGGACTTTTGAGCTCATAGCAGATGGACATCGAGCACGAAGTGCCCTTGAAGGGGAAGGCTGCTGCATCAGTGTGGTGGGCAAAAACACCTCTGCGGACATTAATGGAGGGGTTGTTTGAGAAGTGCGGCGACATATAGTACTGTGGAATGGAGTTTTTTTTTCGACTTTTCTTCAACATCCTCGTTGTGGCTCACATAGGATTTCACTGGTCCACTGTCTAGTACACTCATTAGCTTCGGAAATATTAATAATAATTTTATTCCAGCTTTGACAGTTGAATAAAATAACATTTTAACATTAATATATTTACTTTAACTGGGGTGGAATTATTGTGCACCAAATAAAAATCTGTTTTGGGGTTACCATTAATAACATTACATTTGAGGCGAATGCCTGGTGACACATTGTAGTAACCTAAATCTTTACATTCATTTGAGTGTTCGCTAATTAACAAAATTTTGAAAAAAAATACGAAATCACCTTTAAAGGACAAAATTAGGGGTAATATATTGCTCATGAACACTTTATACGGGTTTTCACCTAATAAATCAAGTAAAGTAATGAAGCAAATGGCATTTTAAGAGGTCTGTAGCATTATCAATAGTCAAATTTCAAAGAGATGCCGCAACAGTAACCTTAACGGAGTCATCCGCTGCGTGTGCATTACAATGCAACAATTTCAGAGAATAAAAATCATTCGCTTTTACTCTCTGAAATTGTTGCATTGTAATTATCAATAGTAATTAATAATAGTATTTTCAAATAAATACTTATTAAGAAGCAGCGAAATACATAAAACTCATTTTCCTTTTGAATCACCAGTCTCATCAACAATATCATGTTACAAGTTCCCTTTGCTTATTGCGAAATAATTTCCAAAGATCAGATAATATATAGATATTACAAGTAAATGACGAGTGAATATTTTACTATCATCGAATTGTTATAGATAGTCTTACTCATTCCATTGCGAAATATATACTGCTAGTCTCTGATTATTCTTTAGAAAAGAGTTACATAGATTAACATGCATGTATTCAGTATTTTTAATATAGAAAATTATCGCATCATTGGAAAATAATTTTCCCATCATAGCTGGCTGTCAGAATCGGAATCGGAGAAGTCAAGTATGAGCGAAATCACTAGCAAATAATATAGCAAACAAGTCATATAACGATTTTATTACTATTGAAATGGAATCACTACGTTTCTTTTTTAAATTCGTTTTTTTGTTTCCACTCTAATGTGAAAAAGTGTGAGCCTACTCATCTGAGATTAAAATTGATTTTCAAGTAAAATATAGGAATATCTTTACTTGAAGTGTCCAGACTATTGACTGATACTTGATTATTGGTTATAGTAACTTTATAGTATAAAAAAACCAAACTGAAGTATTTTTTCATAGTTATTCTCACAATTATTTTATCTGAACCTTTAATATAGTCATAATTGTCTTAATTTATTTTAAAACGAGTAAATATTAAATTGTAGGAAAATATATAGCGAGAAATAGTTTTAGAATAAAAGCGGCAGTTTATTTTGTGCTCAGGTTGACTTAAAAATAGTAATTGTTGTTTATAAAATTCACTCAATTAGTGGTTAAAGGATATGCGTAGGTATTTGATAAAGCGTCGAAAAAAGCAATATAACTGATTAACGTTTCCTCATGAAAGTATTTCAATCACATGTTGTACGAGACCACTCTGTACATATGTTTTAATGCAATTTGCTTTAAAAGTGTTGAGGATTTGGCAGAGGAAATGTAAATATTGCCTAATGACACATAGGAAAATTTAGATTTTATGGGTTGATTTTTGGCAAAAATTTAATCGCTTTTCGTATTTTTGGGGGTTCATTTGAATATAAACGAACGGTGAAATAGTTTGACTGAAATTCGTCTTCGTAGTGAAGTTCTACATCACTTTTTAAGTCGTGACTCCAACTAAAATCAAGTTAATGTATAGTCAACATGTTAGTGTTTTCAATACCTGTTGCCAAATGAAGCCCAGATTATAACTATAGAATAAGGTATAACATTTTTTTCTTAACCAGTATCAGTAAAATTAATTTACCCAATAAGAGAAAAGATACCTAGCTAAAAGAACTCGCGCGTGCACAGAAATCAAAGTTTAAATCTTTTGACCAAAGTGGAACTTGCGTGTGTGGCATTTTTCTGCGTTACTTTAGATAATATATATGTTAGCGATGCTAAGAGAATTTAATTGCAATTGATACGTATCTAGACACTTCCTTCCATTAACTTCGCCTCAGTTGTAATTTAAGGGAACATCTTAATTTATGCTGTTGCATTAATTAGCAAAATCGAGTTAAAATTATCTCAGAGATCATGCAGTATACCTGGAACTTAATTTCCCAGGTATTTCAAGACGTGGCCCTTTAATGGAATTTTTCTTAAAAAAGAGATGCTCACGTTCCTGATAATTAATTCAGTGAGACCTTGTACCAGTGTAAATCTTGATTTTAGGATGTTAAATGTTAATTAGAATCCTATCCCTCGTATCCCTTGTATTTTGGCTTCTTTATATCCCGAAGAAGCTTTTTTATAGCCAGCGTTCGATCATGCATCCGATCGTGAAAAAAAAATTGTTTTATGGAGAGTAGGAACTTTTTCATTCGTTTTATTTATAACACAAAAGATGCGGGCAAGTTTATTAGTAAGTTCATCACACGTTTCATTTTTTGCTCATCAGATATATGACATGATTAATTTTGGAGTAGGTGGCTTTCTTTTTGGAGAACTAAGACTTAGAACGGAATTAACAAGTTAATATATCTACATGGTTCCTTAATATTTTAAGCATAAAATGTTGATCTTGCCAATGGCAAACAGAATGTTCGTAAATGATAGAAACGAGAATTAAAATATTTTTGATTTAGCTTTGATCTTCCTGTAACTGTTATTCTGTTGACATATGTCTACGAATAATTGTAAGCAACTTTGATGAAATTATTTTTGACGACAATGGGTGTCCAGAGAAAGTTTTTGAGAGAAGTGCGAATTCATTTAATTTAATTGTAACAGTTTCAGAGTGTAAAAATCATTCGTCTTGACCGGGATTCGAGCCCGGATCCCTTTATCCGGACGAGTGCTTTAGCCAGTTAAGCTATCGAGGCGACATCTTAAATTTGAAATTTTAGGAGTAAAGAGGACGCCTCGATAGCTTAACTGGAAAAAGCACTATGCGCACAAAGAGGGGTCCGGGTTCGACTACCAGTCAAGACGAATGATTTTTACACTCTGCATTGCATTGAAATACATATTAGTGGATGACTTCGTTCAAAGTTACTGTTGGGGTATCTCCCGTAGTTTGTTGGAATTTGTATTTTAATTTATTTAAAATTTGCTTATTCGTAGTACCAATGCATCTACTGATCCAAAGGGATCGCCGTACTTTTTCGATGGTTCACATGATTTATTGTATGGGCTTTTTTTCAACAGTTGCAGTTTGTGTTATCAGAGACTCGAATATTCAAAAAGAAAATGTGTGTGGACAAAAGCTCACGGTTGGCCAGAGTATAGTATACGCCTTGGACGGAAATCATTCTTTCTCCTCCGGTCAGGAACCCCCTACGTCGTCATTAGGTCGCAGGGTATTAAAGGCTAGATAGTAGATACCTAATTAAAACTTCTCTCCTATTAGAGTAGATTCTACGAACCTACAGGAGTTGCTAATAAAAGTTTGATCTAATTTACAGCTTTTCGGCCTTAGGTAGTAACCGATTAATAAGCTTGCATCCTGCCGCGTCGCCATATTATTCGATTCAAAGTATGGATACGTAAATACGTAGACTGGAGGCAGTATTCAAGACATAATCATCTCAAGGTTTATTAAACAAATAAGAATATTCTCCCGTTGTGCTCTAGGTGGGTTTGTGCTCTTATTTATAACTACATTCAGATTCCCTCATTGTATTTAAGTTCCAATAGAAATGATGGAGTAAAAGTTTGGAGTGATAATCAACGTCATGCTGTGTTTTTCTTAATTGCCCAAGCCACTCTAAACCATGCGGGAACCCTGTCGTCATGCGGTGGTTTTCCATTTTAAGCAAGGTGTGCGGTGCTAGGAAGCGGTTTTCGGGGGTTTCGGGGGAGGGGGGGGGCGAGAGATGTAGTGGACTACAGGAGTGATTGGGAGAGTCTGGATAATGCGTCAGGATGCGCACAAGGGATACATATTCCCACCCGGGAGAGAGGGTGGGAGGGAGTGGGTGAGCAGGTGCGCGACGGTGGAGCTCCCACCCACCTTTCCCACCTCAGGCCCCACGCCCAGCCGCCACCCCCCGACTCCCCATCGCCCTCAACCCTCCCCAACCCCTTGCCCTTCCCCTCCTGCCTCCTTGGATGCCAGACTCGAACGAAGTGAGAGGGTTTGGGAAGGCATTTTCATATCAATGGCCGCGCCGGGTCGGATGACGCCGTTTTGACCGGCCTCAACTCCGAGCACCGCATTCCACTCCCACTCTCTCCTCTGCTCCTCTTCCTTCTACCCCATCTTCCCTTCTCCTCCATTCTCCTGCATTCCTCCACTTTCCTCCCGGTCCCTTCCAGTCAACCTTATCCCTATCGGGTTTCAAGTTAGTGCCTCACCCGCCCATCCTCTCTCTTCTCCCTCATTTGCAGAGCTGTATGAAATTTGAGTTTTCGTTCCCGTCACCCTCTCAACTCGGCAGCGACTGTTATTTATAAAACACTTCGTATGTCCTGATGATTGTTTCTCTTGGGAATACAGGGGCTGTTGAGATTATTCGCCGCATTTAGTATAGGCCAAACTCATGACGAGACATCGATTTGTGATGGAAGAGGAAGGGAGATGAGACGAGTGAATTTCCACCGGGATTATTTTGGCATAAGAGAAGTGCACGTAGTGTAGCAGTTTATAATTTACCCGTAGTTTATGCCCTGCGGAACTATCAAAGTGAACAGGTATAGGGTTTGAGCGCCGGCGAAATCCACGTCCAGATCCGAAATTTGAACCGATGACGAAATATGCTAGAAGAAGAGACATCGCGTCAAACTGCTCCTTGAGGTTTCGTGTTTCCATTTAATGGACCACCTATTCACGTCAATTTCCTTTAGCTCTTAGTTTTATATTAGCCGTGATATTTGAAAACAGTTTATGGCAATCAGGTTATCGGCAGAAGGTGCCAATATTTCGGGAAATGCAAACCTAAGAAAAAAATATGTAAACATAATGGTAAGAGTAATAGAGAGAGAAGGAATAAATAGGGACTAAAAAGGGAAATTAAACCATTTCCTAAAAGGATCTCTTGGGTGAGAATCCAAATATTTAGTCCTGAAAATAATAAAAATGATTACAATCCAGTACAAGTATTTCAATACTTAAGTGAATCGCTTTTTTGTCAGGTCAGGCCAGGACATTTTTATATACTTTTCAAGATGTTTTAACATTGAGGAAGTTACTACATAATCCATCTGTCTCACATTCCGAGGTCCCTTTTTCGTGAGTTTGTGAGGAGATCAAGATGAAAGAACAGAATATAGCTCGTCACATATGTTAGTTCATTAAGAAAAGAAATCACAGGTTCTTGAAACCCAGGAGGATTCTGCTAACTAATTGTTGAATTTTTACTTATTATGGTGATGGATTATTTAAATTTTTGAGTTTCACCGTATTTTGCCTGGCTTTTTAAGTTTAAAACTACGTACGTAACTAATAATCCTTCCAGAAAATCAGGACAAATTTCCAATCAACCATGAATATCAGGGAATAATATTCGATTCACGAAGTTGCTGATTATAAAATTTGGTGATATGCCAAAAATGATTACTTTTATTCTCATTTATCAAAATTTGGAGTATCACCTTGTTAGTAGGCACAGCTAATTTTTTTAGCGATTTGTTTTTCATAGCCTTGCATTTCGATATCTTTCTTGTTTCTCGACTCACTTCAAATTGGATCGAGCCGAAAAAAGTAAACAGCTTATTAGTTTCAAGTTGAAAATAATAGAGACGAGTATCCACTGTCTGCGTATACCTCTTTTTTCTATAGAAATATCTTTTTTATGATATTCCAAATCTGTAATTGGCGTTGGGGAGCGCAACTATTTAAAAACGTTTTACTACCTGAATAATTGTGAAGACTTGTCATTGTGAAAATAATACATTTTTGAAATTGCTGATATTTTAAACTGACGACAAGCGAGTTTAAGTCGTAGGAAATTAATATTATGGAAGTTCAGCAGTATAGTTACACAAGATGGTTCTTAGCGTGGCTGCATTACGGGGGAAAAATTTGGAACTGAGATAAAATTCAAGGATTTTGCGATGAGAGGGAAAAAAAGATGATCTAGCTTTCTTTATGAAAAGTTACGGGCCACCCCAAAAAAGGAATAGGATGAACCGATTGTGTCGTGCATCAATAGGGCAAATAGTTCCCCATGGTTCTCAGAAAACGTGGCTTTTTTATTATTTTGAATATGGTATTGGTACCGTTTCTCAAAACTACCCGTCATTAATGAACCCTTTCATTAGACAAATTTCAATGAAACTGCGGGAGATGCCACAACAGTAACTTTAACGGAGTCATCCGCAACGTGTGCATTACAATGCAACAATTTCAGAGAGTAAAAATCATTCGCCTTGACCGGGATTCGAACCCGGATCTCTCGATATCCGGCCGAGTGCTTTAGCCAGTTAAGCTACCAAGACGTACTCTTACACTCTGAAATTTTTTATTTTTAGAATTATGATTACAATTAACCCGTCTCGGCACTTGTGACTAGGATATACACAACGTAGGTAATTTAAAAAGTTCTCAATGGTTTACCATTATTTTACGAGAATTTGTGAGAAACAGGTTTGAGGCTGTTCCTTGATACACAATCTAGCATTAAAAAATCGTACGAGTACACACTCTAGATCTAGCAGCTGAATCCAATTACCATGATTTTCTTTGGGTGGAATAGAATGATAACCAAGGCTGTAAAGGCAGAGACTATTTTTATCATTCATACCTACACATATTATGGATACATAAAACGAAAGTAACCTTGGCTCATTATCTGTAAGTTTATCTCTAAAATTATTGGGGAAATGTGTTGAAAATGTCTAAGAAAAATGTTATCCTTCGCTGTTTAGGCCTAATTTAGGATGTGCTGCTAGTATATGGGATTCTCATGAGGTAGGATTGCCAAATTGGATCGCAAGCAGCGTAGAGGAGCTACATTTGAAAAATGTTGTTATGACAAACTGAGTAGAGTATAACAATTATTAGGGGAATTAGGCTGAGAATCAATCACAGAGCGAAGGTTACATTACAGATTAAATCTTTTGCATAAATTGAAAAGTTTTCTCTTTAGTAATACTGTTGAAAATGTTTTATTGGCCCCATCGTACTACAGTGGGGATATCACATCAATAAAATTAGAGAGATTAAGTGTAGAACAAATAGATTTAAGATGCCATTTTTCCCATGAAAGATAAGGGACCAGAAATATGTTGCCCGGCCGCGCTAGGGGTGAGGGGAAAGGTACGTATTTCGGGTAAAATTTAGTCTGTCTGTAATCACTCCCTGCCACACACCCTAGCGGTAGCTTGCAGGGGACTAAAATTGAAACAAACAAAAGTATTTGTGTGGGTAGCCACTAATTTTAAGCTACTCTCAAGTGCAAGCATTCGTTGGAATTTTAAAATACATCTACACGTTATTTGTCGTTTAAAAGCCTTTCAAATTGTAAAATAAATAATCTAAGATGCAACACTATGTTTGTTTCGCATTTTTCCGTATTCGGTATGGTTTTCTCCTCGTTTTGAGTTTTTCGCAATTTGGGACAGTTGAAGAAGTGCTTCACTTTTGCGCATCATATTCTTATTAAATTATATCCGATTGTATTATTGGAGAAATACGTTTTTTATAGTTATTATATTCTGCAACTCCTCTGTAGGAGTTACACTATATGGTAGACAAAGATAAACAGTTTAAAATAAAAAGGGTAAAATAAATAAAACAGTTTCTGGCGTAACCTGGTGGAAAATCTTCATACTGACTTAATAATCAAACCACTTTACTTTTCCACATAAGCTTTTTAATTTTTACAGCCCAGGTTTCGTTATAGCATAACATCATGCTTAACATGCATAACATCATGCAACATAGCATAACACCTGATGATGTTATGCTATAACGAAACCTGGGTTGTAAAAATTAAAAAGTTTATGTGGAAAAGTAAAGAGGTTTGATTATTAAGTTAGGTTAAAATAGTAAAATGATCACAAGCACAAAGTCTGCGTAACAAAAGAAAGGCAGTAGAATTACATTTTTATTGTTTAATACCAATTTATTATTTCTAAAAATTTTGTTTATTGTGTTAGTACTGTTCCAAAGATTTTACATATAATTTCGCCATTTATTTTCGTCAAAGAGTTATCTAGCCAGCCCACTTCACTTGAATATTACTTCGATCTTTATTGCCGACCCATATCTACCCTTAGACCTCGCCATTCTGAACGAATGGGTCCAGTAAGTACGTGGAATATGATAAGGGTCAACGCACGGGGGTGTTAAATTTTAAATAGCACACATCGAGAGCGTTAGCGGTATGGAATGAACCAGCCACTTCGTTGGAGATTATTTTTCCCAAAGAATATGCTCCCGGCGGAATTTTACGTCTACAGTACCATGCCAACATGCAGTCACCAAAATCCACGACCATTGCCCCCGCCCCTCCCCCTTCAGAACGCTAACACCCTCTCTTGGCGACAAAACGCAACCGCACTCCCTTGTACAAGCCCCGCTCTCCCCGGCCCCGAGCCACTCACCCCCCAGCTCTGCACACCTCTTCCCCACTGGGTCAAAGAGGGTCCTTTCTCCCCGACCAAATCGACCCTCAAATACTCGTTGCCCTCCTCCGCAGCTTGTAGACTGACCCTTGACCCCAGGCGTGCCTTGTATAATACCGCCCCGGCCACTCCACGGCGAGATACCCCTGTCTTCGTGGCTCCCACTTGCCCAAACAACACTTGCGCATTCCCGTGTAACTCCCAGAACACGTCTGCGTACGGATGTCCTCTCGACTCTCTCAAAACCGCCGCCAAATCATGTTTCGCCGAGCAAACAAGCGCACTGTTGCGTTGGCTCGCTAATGACGCCCGGAAGAAATTATTGCGATGCGTATCGTTATCAATCAAGGCATCACGGCCAGGTTCGAAAAACAGGGAGGTAGGTGTTTTCTTCTCTTGGGACTCCGGCAGCGCGCCAAAAATTTGCGCATTCAAGAGATTTTCTCGCAAGGTCGGATTAATATCTACGAAGCTAACTATATATTTTTTCAATTGGCTACGATGCACTCAGTGGGTTTAGCTTCATCATGTTCTCATTTGGTAATTTATATGGAGACAACTTTGCTATTAATGTCTGTTCTCCTGCATTTTGTTCATATTTTATTAATTTTTTGGTCAGCGGCTTACCATAATGATGTAAATGGTTGTTAACACCATTGAAATAAATGCACTTCAAAGTCTATTGAAATCACCGCGAATTCACTTATTTACATTTATTCATTATAAATATCCCACAAAATAGGTCGGTATATTTAGGAAGATAGTTTTTCTGTGGTTACGCAAATATACCAATATGACACTTCCCGTATATGCACATGTGGTTCGGTTATAACTACTTTTATTCAGTGTTGGTTGACGCAGTTACCTCCATAATACATCTACATCTACTTAATACCCCGCAAACCACCGCAAGGGCGTGTGGCTGGGGGTGTTAGGGCACCACCCGAAATTAAGAAAAAACTTCATGCAAAAACCACCAATTTATACAGTCCACAAACAAAGCATGCAAACACACATGCACATTGCACATTCATGCAAAAACCCTTACACCCCACACATATTCGAACAAACAAACTACCAACTAACATACACATGCACCTGAATTATTTGCAATGTTTAAATTTGTTCCGACTTGTACATTAAACGTTTTTGATATTTCTAAAGTGACTTAATATCACTAAAGTGACTTTCTTATAGCAGTCACGTGCTATATTGAATTTGATACCCACCCCATTTAACATTTATCTGGCTATACAGCCTAACCTTGGCACAATCAGACCCAATGGACGAGAGAAGACGACTATCACCTTAATATTTTTATGGTCAAACTAATGGGCTCAAATAAAATATTATCCTTTGTGGAGAAGAATGGAGAAGGTGAAATGGACCGAAAGGAAAACAAATGAGGAAGTACTAGAGATGGTGGGTGAGGAGAGGGCTTTTTTGAGAGAAATCCTATGGAGGCAGGAAAAATGGATGAAAGGCGTATTGAGCGGTAGTGGAATGTTGAAGAGGGTAATAGAGGGGAGAATGTTGGGCAAGCGAGGTAAGGGTAGGAACAGGATAGGGATGTTGGACGGGATGAAGGGAGGAAAGAAGTACACCGAGATGAAGAGGGACCTGATATAGATTAGTTTGCTAGGTGGGGAGTCACAAAATGTTTATTTGATAGTTGTGTCCATCCAAAAACCTACCTTAAACGGTAGATTACCTAATAATAATAATAATAATCTTGCACAAGATGTCACATAGTACTCACAATTTCTGCAGTGGGAAATTCTTCGCTTTCTCTTGCCTTCTGGCTTCAAATTTTTAGTCTCTTGGTTTACCTGTCCGTCCGAATATATTTGCAGTAAATTTCACCGAGTAACGGCATAATTTTAATGCATTATTCGAAAGGCTGAGCCCCTATAATATCTTCTGTTTAATTTATGTGGGTTTGACTTTAGTAATACTGGTATTTTTTTTGTTTTGTCAATTCCATCAGAATAGCAATTCCAGAATTTTCTCCGTTCACTAAATCTTGATAATTTAAAATTCATGTAAAATTAGAAGATTGTCATGCATAAAAAATTATTAATAATTTTTTTAGAGTTATCCAAAAGACAAATTTATTTTGGGAACGTTGAACTCGTTGAACTTTTTCGGGAATGTTGAACCCTCGTGTTCCTAAAGTTGATTTCATGCAGCTGGCTGAATGAAATCAACTTTAGGAACATTGTCTTCACCAATTTTATCAGTAGCTTTATTTGTATTTTCTACTGTGCTAAATTAAAACAAGGTGTGTAGTGCTCTTTATTCTGTGATGTTGAATTTCCATGATTTAAGTTCAAAATTCATGTGTTTGTGACATATCGTCATTTGTATTCCCCATATATTTTCTATGATCATTATTTAATAATGGAAATATATTCATCTTTATTAACAGATTGGGTCCAAATTTACCTCGAATAAACCCGACCCGCATAGGCAAATTATTCTCATTCATTCCATTACGCATAATAAGATACTGTATCTGCCAGTGTCTTCGGGATTCAAATCCTCGATCCTTATTGGGAACATACATTCCCTTAGCCGATATCCATATTCCCTTATTCTAAATCTGATTTAACCCTCATGAATTAAGTGCAATTACATTTGGATTGCAAAAAACCTAAGGTTGATACTTTGGAAAAAATCAAATGAGGATGAGCCTTGTTGAAAACGTTAACAAGAGTGTTTTATCGCCCCTGCTGCTCACATTGATTCTCCTCATTTCGATTCAAACGCAACCCGCTCTCCCTCGTATACCTGCTTCTCCTTTTCCGAATGCCAGGGTAGGTACCATTTTATTGCCCTATTGTTTCTCCAAGCACTCCCCGTCTTCTGTTGCAGACATCCCTTTGGCCTTTGTCGGAGAGTCGGAGTTCACCGTGTTCCAGCGGTGACACCGCACGTTTTGATACATCCAAATGGCCTCCGGAGATGCGGAGCAGCAGCAATTACCCGTAAGTCGCTTCTTTTCTCTTTTGAAGCTCGAGAGGGGCGAAGAGGATTATATTCCCCGGTTTGTCTTTCCTTCCTCCTCTTTAATACCCTCACTCTTCTCCCATGTCATACAGTCGCAGTTAGAGAATAATTTTGGGCATATCATTAGCAAATGTGTCTCCCTTTTAATATTCCGAGGGGAGTCGTAGCTCAACTTGAGATGTAGCTCTTTGTGGGGGACAGTGGGAAAAGGTTATCTGTTCTTTTTTTGACCTCTAGAAGGCAAGTAGTGATTTTATTGAGCCCAGAACAGAGGTCCCAGAATGTAATGATGGTTTTTAATTCCCACCACAATGTTTATTTCTTTTAGATATTAATGACGGATTCGTTTGATTGTTTTTCATTTCATACAGTCACCGATTCTTATTTGTTTAAATAATTGGTATTGTTTCAAAACATTTTTGCGTCAATATCTTAAACCGTTGTTAAAATTTTGGAATTTTAATTTTAACGCTTTCATCAACAATCAAACGACATCAATTTATAAATAAAACAGTTTCTGGCGTAACTTGGTGGAAAATCTTCATACTGACTTTTAATAATCAAACCACTTTACTTACCAAATAAACTTTTTAATTTTTACCTGATGATGTTATGCTATAACGAAACCTGGGTTGTAAAAATTAAAAAGTTTATGTGGAAAAGTAAAGTGATTTGATTATTAAAATTCGACATCACTTTAATTAAAGTAACAATTCGTCATTGATCTCCGAAAATTGTCCGACTATTTTCTCTTTTTTGTGTCTTTAGTTGCAGTTAAAATTTTTCTTCGTAAAAAAATAAAGATTTTTTTTAGGGATTTTTATTATTTTATGCTTGAGATTGCGTAATTCTGGTTTTTAAATGAATCGTGGAAGAAAAGAACGTGGAATATTAGCAAGGAGTAAAAAATAATAGTTATAATTCAAGTTCACCGGCCCCTGAAATTTTTTCACTATTGCAAGAAAGTTATACCTCGAAGTAATTTATTAAAACTTTTAGTTGTTTCATTTTACATGTCTACGTCTACACGCCACACCCTGCGTCTGTAAAATTCGGAAGCACCACACCCTCGCCCACGAGTGAAATCTTGTCATTAAAAAAAAGGGGGTGTCACGACGAACTTTGCGAGCTCAGCCTGGAAGTTCTAAAAACCGGGTTTGACCACCGCATGTGGGTGGCCGCGCACTTTGGCCATCACGTGACCTTTTATGGCGTCAGAGCGAGAGCGGAACACGTGAGCGTCGTCTTGTGCTGGCCATTTCGGGATAACCACCTCCGGCACAGGCGACGATGCTCGGGGTGCATCCACCGCTCCCTTACATAAAATCCGCCTCTGATGCTCCAATACACAGTCTCCTCTTACGCCAACTCCTGTTTTACTCTGGAGAACCGTCGCAAAGAGGAGCATGGAGAAGAGATGTGGAACAGTAAATGGGCTGAGCGAGGGCAGCGGCAAAAAAGTTTGGTATATTTCAGTGGTGATTTAACGAAAATTATTTTTCACAATTTTACTTGATCCACGTTTTTAATTTCTCACTTAGGTTCTGTTAAAACGTGGTGAATTAATGAACGGAGTTTTATTTAAACAAGTACTGTGACATTTTGGATTAATATACGAGAAATACAATGCTGGGAACTGTGCATGAAATTATTGAGTAAACTGAAAAAAATTAAACTTAGGATTAATAACAGAGAAGGAGACTATTGTAATTTTCCACTTAATTTAAATTTATTTTCGACTAGTATTGATGCACAGCAGTATTTTTAAGTCTTGAAATTGATGTGGTGCATCGAATGTAGTCGGAAATAAACCATTGATGTGATGGCAGTGTTTCTTTGAAAAGCTTCAAACATGCAATTAAATATAAACATTTTTAATGTTTTATGGTGCATCAGGCTTGAAGCATAAAGAAAAGTTTTGATTTTATCATTCAATTCATCAGCACAGACGTGATCCATCGGTTATTACATTGTACCATTGAATACAGACTCTGAAACGGCAAATATCTCCAAACTATGCTATATTTGTGTTCTTGTGCTCATTAGCTCTAGTGAAATAGGTGTCTTCAAACCTGGTTTTTCATTGATTCACTGATCTTTTGTTTCGTGAACTGATAAATAGAAAAAATGATTTTTAAATAATACTGATTTACGTCGGCGGCAGATAAATCGCGTTTGGCTAATAAATACTTGTGGAACTGAAGTGAAATATAGCTTTAAATTGGGGATAGAGCGAGAGAGTGGGGAGGGAGATTTAGAGAAGGGGAGGTGGGTGGGGAAGAGGGTTAGATGAAGAGGGAAGGGAGGAAAGCTGGGGAGGAGAGCCGCCCCCGGAAAAGAGGGAGCCCGGGCGACGAAAGGGAAGGAAAAGAGAAAGGATTTGCGGGCCCCCTAGCCGGCACACCTGTTTTGTTCTCATAGCGTGTGCTTTCATACAGTGCGCGCCAAACGAATGTCTATCCGTCTTCCGGACGCAGGACTTCATTTTCCGGCGCCCGGCAAATCCTTTCCGATCCATTCGTGACGGTTCGCCTCAATTTCGGTGCTCACCGGTAACATGCCCGCACCGCTCCCGTTGATTTGTGGAGCCATTATTATTATCAACATTCGGGATTTCGAATTCATTCTGCATGTGTGATGGCCGGGAGCGGTTTCCTGGGAGTCGGCGGCGTGTACGTTATTCGATACTCGGCCAAATGACGCACTTCCATTCGGGGAGTAATTGTTTTTTGAGCTTTAAGTTTCCGCTCCCCTTTTATGCCCAGCAGTTGTCAGTTTCTCGCATTACGCTCAGCATAAGTTGGCAGCTGACGTTCCGATAACAAAGGCAATAGGAAAATGCCGCGTTGGGTGGAAACCATGTCGGTTGATCATATATTCAAAGGAAACAAGATGAGGATACTACTTGATATTTAATACTTAATCAAAAAAATAGAGAATCTGAGACGATTTCTTGCAAATAGTGGAGGGTCGTTCTTCATGTTACTGTGTTGAGCAGTGATGATTGAGATGAAGCTTCAAAGTTGAACGTGGTCGGAAATGTAATGCTAATATTTAAATCATTTTTCTATTCAAAGTTAAATATTAATTGTCAAAGAATAATCTTGCGTTGCATTTTATTATATTGTATATAATAATAAATTTGTTTTATGCGTGTTCATTGTTTACATAGGATATTTTAGAAGCAATTAATTCATTCGCCAATTCCATTAATATGGTTTTGTTAGTTAAAATTTCAAGTAACGTAAAAATAATATTCATTCCTATAATTTGATTCCTTAGAGATTCCTTTAGGACTAAATTGACTCATATTTAAAAGTTAATAGTTAATTTGAGCGAAAGAATGCAAACATTACTCTTACAAATCAAATGCCTTCATACAATTTAAATATATCTCTTCGGAGAAAACCCATTTATTCATAAGTAAAGTTATGTATCGTCAGTAATAGGTTTTAAAAATTCCTAATTATTTTTATTGGTAATCTACCGGTTAAGGTAGGTTTTCGATTGACCCAAACTACCTAATAATTCTCTTACCTCTCCTAACAAAACACAACCCAACATCCTACTCAGTTCCTAATATAAGGTTATTAATTTTCTGATTGGAGACATTTAAATACATATCCCAGTAGTGTTAATCAATAATGGGAAAACGGAAAGAGTACTTGGCGTTTGACCCGTCATAATGGAGTGTTCCGAAACGAGATAGATTTTTTTTGTCGAAGTCCTACCGCATAAAGTTTTACGAACGTGAATTATATCAGAGGTAACATAACCATGTCTCTGCTTGAAACTTGAGTTATTGACGGCATTGTGTGGTGGTTAACGAAAAAAAAGAACGAAATAGGCAACCCGATGCTTACCTTTTACATGCGTTAGGTTTTTATTGACTCACAGATTCACTCCCAAACCAAACACCGCGAGTGGTTTAATGGCTTGGCCTCCACTTAAGAACACCCCTAGTTCCTTTTCCGGCCTTCTTTTCATTGCCTCTCGAGCAATGAGCGTAAATTTAAAGCCCTCCCCCTCTCCATCCCCCCAAGAACTCCATCCCTCCCTTCATCGTCACTGCATGCTTTTTCGGTGCGTACGCATTAAGCGGGGTGGACGACTCATTTTTTACCTAACATCGTGCACGCAAGCGCGGGGCACTACCACTCCCCCCTCCCGCCCACCCATTCTATTTCCCTCTCTTCAAATCCAGCTTCTTATTTATGAACCCACGAGAGCATCTTTGACCGATCTCCACGTTGCTCTCCGTTCTTCTCCACTCGACAACAAAGGGACGGAGACGGGCTTTGGCCTCCTACTCTCGACGTCCCTCCCCACCTCTCCTTCACCACCGACGAGGCATCCTGCTCTTAAAAACGTTTTAAAACTGTTTTATAATTCCTCTTTCTCTCTCTCTCTCTATATATCTCTCTCTTTCCCTCTCTCCGTTTTTCTCTCCCTCTCTGTTGCATTTCCTGAACGCGTCCAAATGCGTGATTTGTGTCCCCCGCGAAACAAAACACCTTTGTTCGTCCCGACTTCGTATTCAAGGCACGCGCGCATATGCATTTTTATCGAGCCTTGATTTTCGACCGGAAGGGATACAAGGGCACTACAACTGTCAGTGCCCACCACGGGTCGTAGAGCGTTATATATTTTCAGACATCAGCTGTTTTCATTCGGTGGAAATGCTACGACGATTATTTCAGTTAATTGTCCCCTCGGTGTTTGTGAGACATTTGTTTGGCAATGCCAAGCGGTGCGGTTTTTGGAATTTCCATGAATTTGATTACGTAAATGGAATGTTTCTCCAGGATCTGCACGTTAAGTTAACGAAACGGTTATTATCTCCTGTGTATAATTGAACTTTTTACTCTTTCACTTTTGTGCAATACTAACTACCTAGTCCTCGGCTCATGAAGTGCAACATTCCAAAATATGTATTCTTTGCGTTCAAGCCGAGAGTTACTGAAAATTTCAGTATTTATTGAAGAAATATCGATTCCGTAAAATCTAAAATTAAAATGTCAAAATTATACCGAAACATGAAGGAATTTTGTTTTTTTTAGCCGTGAAAACATCGTTTCATCCCATGTCACCTATGTTCTAGAATACTACAAGTGAGCTAAATACACACCTGCAGGTTGATTTTTAAGTTCGGGCCACACTGTGGGATCACGGATAGGAGTCATGTAGAACAAATTTTGACGGTAAATCCAAGCGGCACCAAGAAGTTGAATCCCACAAAAAGATCGCCAGAAAATATTAATTTGCTTGGACATTGTATCTGAACCCGTATTCCAGAGCATCCTGAACAGGGTAGTGGAAACGTTTTAGTGTTTTTTATTTCAGACAAAGTCTTTCATACAATACAATTATACATTACATACATTCAATACATACGTATTTTAGCCGTAATTAAACTCCAGTTCATAGACACCATTAATGTGCTACGGAGCAGATAAAAATTTCTAGTGACAGAAGTGTAATCGAAAAATTTCCTGTTCGCTACAATGTACGTACAGAGTCTGTCACAAAAATAAGCAGAATGATTTTTCCCTCACGAATGGTGATTCCTGAGTGAAACTGATGATTCCTGTCCCTCAAGGGCAGACAGTGAACAGTGAGTTTTACGTGGAAGTCCTCAAAAGGCTGCAAAGAAGAGTAACGTGTCACGTAGTAGACCTTCGCCAACCTGAGGCTGCACCACGATAACCCGCCGTCCCACACCTCCTTCCTCGTGACCGAGTAGACAAGGCGGTAACGCGGCCCTAGCCACCCTACAACCCCGATGTGGCACTACCGGATTTCTTTTCATTCCTAAGAATAAAAAGAAGCTTGAAAAGCAACCATTTTGGAACACCGAATAACGTCTGAGGAAGTGACTAGGAGCCTGAACGAGGTACCCGTCGAAGCCTTTCAGGGAGCGTACCGCGGTTGGCAGAATATGAAGAATCTTAGTGATTAGTACTTTGATCTGCGATAAATATTTTTCTGGGTTTATTCTACAGGGAAAGACCCCGTATTATTTATAGAGATATTGTATCATGTCATGTCAGCCAGAAAACCATATGTTTAGATTCATATGTAGCGTAAATGCAATAGCATGAGGTCACGCTGCGTGCGATGTAAATATTTCATGCGACACAAATTATAGCAACTTGCCTACAATTCACGCACCGAAGTTTCTTCATCTAAAACAATCTATCACCATTATCTACAAGGCAACAATGGTAACATATGTACAGAATACGTATATGCACTACTACTTCGAATGAGAACTACGTTCTATACTATTAAAACAAATATCCATGACGGAGATTCGATATCCGTGCAAAATTTGTCACCACTTACGGAAAAATTAGGTGCATTGACCGAATTTCTAAGGCGTTAAACCTGGAGTAGTAGCCTCTGCCTGAAAATCTGAGAAAATGAGTGGCTGGAAGGTGGAGTGGGAGAAATAGAGAGTGAGTGGGGGTGAAAGGCATGGTCCTACCGTAGGTCACGCGCTGTTCGGTGATTTGGGTCAAGATTGAAGGTAGAAGGAGAATTGAAGGCGAGAAGAGGGGTCGACTGAAGTGAAATCCAAGAGACGAAGTGAGAAGAGAAGAGAATTCGGTACAGGAAAAGATTGCCACTAATTTAAAACTGCGACTACTCCTCTTGTCTTCTTCGTTTACCTTTCCGTTGATTAAATATATTTTTTTCCAATCTTCTCCACACCCATATCTTAAAATCTTCCTTATCTATGTTTATTTTCTCGCGTCTACAACCATGCTTCTGAGCAGCATAAAGTGTATGGCGAAGAAATTACCATGCTGCGGTTTGCCGATGACATCGCATTACGATAGTACAGGGTGCGGCAACATAACTTACTTTTTTAAAGGAGTTTTACCTTAGAAAAAAGGAAGTTATATTGCTGTACCCTGTGGAAGAAACACAAGATGACCTGAAAGCAACTCTGAATGCTACGGACAAAGGACTTCGGGAATATAAAATGATCAATTCATATAAATATTCAAATAAAATATCAATTAGAAAACGAAAATCCTTGCATTTGGAAGAGAGAAGCTGGAGGCAGGTATCAAAATTCGAGGAGTGAAACTAGAGCAAATGAAATTTTTCATCTACCTGGACAGCTGTATAGTTTGGGATATAGCAAATTCGACCAAATCAACGGAGAGTAGTTCAAATTAAGAACGCATTCATGAAGAAGGGGAAAGAACTACTTCTAAGAACCATTAGTTTGCGAAAATGAATTAGTTCGTCAAGACGCTCGTATGGGGCATAGATGGCGCTCTACGAATCAGAGGCTTGTAACATTGGGAAAGTGTTACCAGCGAAGAAAATAAACCTTTGAAAATATGGTTCTGGAGGAGAATTTTGAAGATTTAATGGGCTGAATAAGTGAAGAGAGAGGATGTGCGTATATAGAAGAGAAGCGGGAAGGACCATATGGGGAACTTCACTGCTTCATTGCCAATGGGCAATGAAGAACTAGATGGAGTGGACTAACGTTGAGATACGATTAATTAATTGGAAACATAATAGAAAGGACAATTGAAGGAAAGATTCCACGAGGACGACCAAGAGACAAGTGAATAGAACAAATTAAGGACGTGAAACTGAAAAACTATCTGGGAGTGAGGGAATAAACACTAAATAGAGATGGATAGAGGGCTTGAGAAAACCAACCTCAGGATTAAAACGCTGATGATGATACTGTGTACTGAAAAGCCAACGGTCGTAGCAAAGGAAGTATTTTAAACAGATGGAGGGAAATTTGACTGTGAATATCATAATAGGACGTCAGCTAGGTGCCTGGAAGGATTACCTCTGGAAGTCTACTATGCCAAAAATTTTTATATGTATTTATGGCAAAATGGATCCCTTGGTGGTTATCAGAACAGGGAGACAATTTCCACGAACTTGGTATACTCCTAACTGGAAGGACGCCTATGATTTTATAATGATTTATTGGTGCTTATTTAATTCTGATAGTACGTCGCTTAAGTTAGTGTCTTGGCACAAGTTTCTTAATTCGATCTCGGTAACCTGTTTCTTATGTATGCATTGTTTCCTATTTTTTCACACCACGCCGAAATAGTCAAATTTGGTTATAAAAACCTGCCATCTCTTTGAATTGCAAGCCGTAATTCGCTTTCTCATTTATTGAGTCTATGCCTTGAACAGCTGCTTTTTGTATGCAAAGTAAGAGGAATAAGATTTATTGAAGATTAATCCTGCAAATTAATTTTTAATTCATGCATTAAAATGTAGTTTATGTACCTATTTTTTTGTAAGAGACTTTGTTGAAAGTTTTCGTCATATTTCAAATACTACATACATGCACTCGATTATTTCTTTACTCTATTTTCATAATTCATCTATTTCGAAAGTCTAGTCGTACACCTATGTGCGTTTAAGAAATGGCCTTCTTTATTCATCTACGTAGTATCCCGCAAGCCGCCGCAAGGGCGTGTGGCGAGGGTTAAATGCATGCTCGTTCCAGAATGTCTCCATTGTCGCGAATTGACATTAAAATGCTAGTAATCATGAGATGACATATCGAGGCTAATTATTTTCGTTTTTTATAAGTACGCGTTAAAAGCTATCTTATTTAAGTTAAACATTTTGAGAAGTGTTTGCAAGTTACGTGAATAACCTTTGCCGTTGTAGCTATGGTAGTAACTATGCCGCTGCTATTTAACAGACCAGTAATAGAGTAATAAAAACTTAATTTTTCATTAATTTTACTCAGAGGATATTTGAAACAGTTACATGGGAATATCGATAAAGTTTTTCTGGAGGTATTCATTGGAATTTTCGTTCCATGTGGAAACTCTACCGCTGATTTCCATTTCCATTTATTTTTTTAAAATTTTTATTGAGAAATCTTGTATCTCTGTACGGTCTACATAACGAAAGTGACATTTCTTTATGCAGACAGCGTAGATAGGATCCATTTATTGTTTCTTTGGGTAATTGACACCAATTAATAAGAAGGATCACCCTGAGATTCCAAGAAAAAAATCCCCTGTAGTTCACATTCACGTCCCTAGATGCCATGAAAGTCTCCACCAAAACGGCACTCCTTCCGAGTTCACCCTAAAGCCTTCCGTCCATTTTTTTGTCCTTAATGTTTTCAGTGGCCATTTGACTGATCTGGTTGATAGCTTCCTCTCCCGGCCGAAAGGAAGGCTGGGAAAATTTCGGTAGGCAGGTAGCAGTCGTGTGGGGGATGGGGCACGGAGCAAAAAGGGAAGGGAGAAAAAAAATAATCCCGCGGGTAGCGCTGGATCACTTAGAATGTCCTCGGGGACGGGAGACGACCGTTTCGTGGCCTTAAAAGAGAAAAAAAGGAGGGGGCGGGGGAATCAGAGAGGTGATCCTTTCGCCTTTTTTTCTATTCCGAGGAAACGGAAAGTATCGCTTGGGTAAATGCCAGGAACTCTCCAAACCACCCCCCTCCCCCAACCATCTCTCTCACATTTCTCTAATCTCACTCCTTTATATTTACTTCGGAACGAAACGGAATAACACGGGAGGAGAAGGAAAAAAGGGAATGTTTCGAAAAGTGAGTATCTGATATTTTGAAGACGGGGAGGAGGAGGGTGGAAGAAATTTTGTCGTGGTGTAAGGCGGCGGTAAGAGTGCTCGGAGAGAAGGGGTCCCACAAAAATCTGCGGGTCGAAGTTTCGTGAGCGTCGGACCTGGTGTGGGTCGGCCGGTCGGTGGTGCGCTGGGGAAGAATGAACAGTCGTATGAATTCGTGGAGGAAACAAGTATCGGGGAGGAGAGGGGGGCTTCGTTGTTCCATCCGATTAGATTTCTTTATTTATGGCGACGGGATGGTTTGTCAAAGGCGGATCATATTTTCGAGCTCGGGGTCCTTACAGAAAGGTGAGTGCGGTCGAGGGGATTAGAGTGGGTGTCGGAGGCTTGGTGGGGTGGTTAGGTTGTCCATCGGTCAGTCCGGGGCTCCCACCCTTCCCCGTAGACTTTTCCTCGTTCGCTCTTACCTTTCTCCCTACATCTCCATGGCCGTTTTAAAAAAAGGAACGAGAATCGGAAAATAGAAGCGGGGGAGGAGGAGGAGAAAGAAGGTGGACCAGGTCCAAAAGCCGCAGGGAGCTGATTGGATGGGGAGATAACCCGTGGAAAAGGAGACATTGACCGATTGGCTGGACATGAGTGATACGTTTTCGGTCGATGGATTCAAAGGCGAATATTTCGTGCTCAATGAAGTTTCGATAAATTATGACGTTGTGCTGCTGCTCTCCTCCGCCCCCCCTCCCCCCCCCCCCCCCGCCTCCACAACGAAACGGATCGGAGCGGTACCGTTGCGCCGGTTGTATGATCATTTATTTATTTATTTTTAAATTTAAGCTTGTGTTTTATCGCAATATAAATACGTTTTGCGCACACGACTGTGTATTCTCCGGCACTAATCCGTCGACCGTAAATCCTGAATGCAAAAAGACTCCCGAGTGGTTATATGAGTTGCTTAGGTATCTATTCATATCATTTCATGCGAGTGCGAAACGTGCACTACACGCGCCACTCCTGACTCGTTTTTGTCGATGCGAAATGTCCCCATTTATCTGCAATTTTGTTACGAAACGTCAGGAAACATTTGTCCTAGTTCGGGAAGTATCACCACCGATTGAAGTGTCTCCTTATCTAATGTTTTTAGACGAAAGTCAGCGGTAAAAGTAGATTCTGGCTCGGAGATTGTATTCACCGAATGGTTATGATTTTATTTTTTTAATAGATGAAGGTATTGTTCATATACATCTACATAATGCCCCGCAAGCCGCCGCAAGTGCATGTGGCGGGGGGTGTTATGTCACCACCCGAAAAATGGAACAAAACCACATTCACAACCAACACATACATGCAAACCCATACCCACAGTCACGCAAACATTCATGCAAAAATCCTTTAATTTTTACACGCATGCAGTTAATTCTAATTAGCTTACGATTTGGTTATTCATTCGTTTTTCACTATCCGGATTTTAATTGTCTTCTATCACAGTCTTCAACATTCCGTCGCCTATCAAAACGTCCTTCATCCATTTTTCCTGGCTTGCAATGATTTCTCCCAAAAATACCCTCTCCTCCCCCACCATACCTAGCACCTCCTCATTTCTTTTCCTTTCTGACCACTTCACCTTCACCGTCTCTCTCCACACCCACATTTCAAAAGCCTCCAATCTACGCTTCTCATCCTGCTTTAATGGCCGTTTCCACGCCGTACATGACAATGCTCCATATCGAAGTCTTAACGAGTCATTTCTCAACATCCTCATTCAACGTCCCTGGCATCAATTCCTTCTTCCGTGTGAAATCTTCTTTGCCTAACAGAATTCTTCTCCTTGTGTCTCCACTACTTCGACTATTTTGGTCTAAAACACTTCCGAGATAGCATAACGTTCCACCTACTCTGGTTTTTGCCCTCCCATTTTAACGATTACCTTACTCTTTCTCGTTAAAATTAAATTAAATTTGCGTAATTTTTTTCTATTTTAACGATGCTCAAACGTCGTTGTTGAACAAACGTAAAGAGAGGTTTTTGAATCTTTGCCACTTATGTGAACCTCCTTACTCGAATGGGTGGGTACCCTGTGTGTCGGATAAAGGCTTCAGGTGTCTCGTGTCGTGACGGCGTACCGCGTTGCTGATCCCAGTGAATATATTCCAGCAATCTCTCTTCTTACACTAAACGTAGACCTGCGGCTTTATTTCGGGATACACAAGTTACTCGCGATTATTCCAATTACCATCAGATGTGACCGAGCTCTTATCCACCACAAGCATCGTCGAATCGTTCCCTCGGAACAAAATTAAAAAAAAAAGACGCGTAGGAAGAGTAAATCGGCGATCGGAACGGACGCTCTCCTGCCCCCCCTTCTCTCTCTCCCAACCCCCTCTCCTTGCCGATATCTTCAATTTCCATCATCGGAGGGCCTGCGCGAGATGGAGGTGGGGATTGGGGATGAGAGAGAGAGAGAGAGTGGAGGTAGAAAAAACTTAAACACCAGCGTCACAATCCCATGTAACTTTCTACCTCCTTATCTCATAAGATCCTTAACTCCAATCCTTCCTCATTCTGTCACTCTTGATTTTATCCCTCCACGGCATTCCTCAAAGCATTCACACGCCGCGCGGACGGAGCTCTCGCGCACGCACTGGACCCGCACGCACACACAATCGCCGGGGCGCCCGCACGCACGCAACCCGAAAGCATCTTGACCGATTGATCCCGCTGCGCTGCTGTCAGGAAGGGTTTAACAAAAGGGCCCAGAGTTTTCGGCCGATGGGAGAAGGTGAGTAGGAGGGTTCTGGGACGGAGGGTGGGCGGGCCTGATGAGCTGGAGGCGTTGGCGCGGCGGGGAAATAAATACGTATGGAGAGATCTGAAAGGGGTGCACATTCGCCGTCTCGGGACGGTCGTGTGTGATGATCGCTGGAGTGGGCATGGAAGTAGTAGACCCGGGAAGGGAGGAAGGGGGAAATTTATTTTTAACCGAGAGAAGTCCACCAGGGCTCACGAAATCTAGTGAATCAACGCGTATTATATCGTGAAGTAAGAATCACGTGCTCGCGTATGTGTACCATTCTAGAACGTAGGCGTTTGGTGTTTTTTTCCGCGGGACACACCACCTGAAATGTAAGACAACACCCTCCTTATAAAAATGTACTAGAATGTACGTATTTTTTGGAGTATTCTACTCCAATGACAGCAACTTTCGACCGTGTCTGGATTATTTGTTCTCGTCTCACGTTCAAACTTGGCGAAAGGGATTCATTCACGATTGCTCACGTGCATTTTAACGCCTATTTGGTAATAGCTTCAACATTATTAGGGTTGAATTCCATTGAAACACTATCACGCGTAGTAGTTGTTCAAAGTTATTGTTCTCTTTGGCCCTTGGCTGGTTAGTCAGCTGTAGTTCTACAAATTGTATCCTCGAAGGTATGTCTACATATATAAGTCTTTCAAGGAGTGTTGATCTTAGGTTTTAGGCTCAAAGAGATCATATTCCGACATTATTTTATCTCTCTTGTTTGCTCGGCTATTTCTATCCCTACGAACAGTCCCTGGTTAGAAACTTATTGCAAGAATTAAACATCAAAGTTTTTTAAAATAAACCATGCATAATTCCACTAGAAAATGGGAATCCAAAAATTGATATTCAATTGCAACGCCAACATTGATACATTATTGACTTTAACAGTTGAGGAGAAACGAATGAAGTTACTGACTGAGCTTCTCTTTCCATTTGCACGGTGCCCAACCGGGGTGTATCCCTCTTCTCCCTGGTTGCGAAAATCCAGCGTCATTCATGTAATGAGCAGAACACGGTGAGGGCTTATTAATTTCTGATAATCCGCCCATGCATGACGGGCTATAAAATCAGTAGTGTCTCTGTTACCTGTATCGTAACTGTAGAAATTAATACAATAAGATTTATTGTTTTCGGCTTTTTTTGTAGTCGTACTTGTCTCTTTGTTTGACTGTTTAATAAAGTAGTCGTTCATTATTTCAGCTTCATTAATCTCAAAGAAAAACTTTCTCTATGACAAAGATACTAGCAATAATTTAGTTCATTTACTTGAAGAATGCTTGACTACAAGAAATTAGTGAAGTGGCGACATTGGATGAAAGTGGCAATAGTTAATATTTAGAACGGAAAATATCCGTGTGTTACATAAATGCCCCTCTCTTGGCCCTGTCTTGTCCCACTTCCGAAATTATTTCGGTTAATAAAATTCTATGTTTTGATACAAATTACGTTGATAGAGCTTTATTTGGTAGTTCATCATAGTGCTAGAAAGGATTATGCGGAATTACACTTTCATCTATGCATAAAAGTCAATTCAAATGAAGAGCACGAAAATGTTTAAGGGCCAAGAGTAACAATGCAACAAATTCAAAGTGCAAAAATTATTTGCCTTGACCGGGATCCGAACCCGGTGTCCGATTCCTCGATGTCCGGCCAAGTGCTTTGGCCAGCTAAGCTACCGAAAACTTTCGAAAGTTTAAAAGCACCCCAAAATTTCGGAATTTTATAGGACTCCTAGGTAGCTTAGCTGGCTAAACTACTCCGTCGGGTGCTGAGGAATCCAAGTTCGAATCCCAGTCAAGACGAATGATTTTTAAACATGAAATTGTTGCATCTCAATGCGCATTAGATGATAAATCAGATAAAAGTTGCAGTCGTGGCATCAACCTCAGTTTCTTTGAATTTTACTTTTAATAAGATCATCTATATTCTATGAAAACAATATTTTTTGTAGCATGCGAGAGAAAAAGTATTTGTAGCAGGTAAACGGTTACAGAGATTTTGAGAAGCAGGAGAGAGAAAAATGAGAAAAAATTAGCAGCCTTGTCGTATATTATCTTTTGTGGCTACTCGCCGAGGGTATATTGATTTTTTCCTCTAAATCTCAAGTCCGAATTTGCGTTGACTTTGTGGGATTGATGAGCCAGCATTGACACACGGAAATGCGGCAAAAGAAAGAATTAATGGGAGTTCATTAGATGAAGGAGTCATGCATCAGATCGAGACGTTTGATTAATTGATCTACTCCATTTGATTCATATCAATGTTCACTTAATTAAATTAAGTTCGATTTTCAAAAGACGTGCTTTTATCAGTTCGACAAACAGTTGCAAACTAGCCTCTTTAAATGTTTGACCTGGATAGTGAAAAGTGGATGGTCATTTAAAATACATTTTTCATTGTGATTCTCATTCTCGATAAAGTCCGAATCATTTTAATTCGAATCCAAATCTGAAAGAGCATGTATTGCGTCCGATTGAGAGAAGAGAGGAAAGATACTCTCAACATAAAACAACATATTTTGAACGAATGACATATTTCGTATCGGTAGCACATGTCACATTGATCAATCACGAATCCGAAAATATATATCAAATTTAACTCAATTTATTTGGTTCCATAAAAATGGGTCCATGGGAAATTTTTCTGTATAAAAATTGAGAAATGAGAAAATTATGTGTTGGAATTTTGAAGGATAATGATGTCTAATTTTAAACTCCATCAAAATATTCATATTTAAAGCGTGAAGCTACAGGTTACTTTTTCGTTTAAATAATCATCGTAACTTTGTGTTTAAAAGTATGATAATACAACAAGAGTCTAAGTGTATTTATTTTCTAAGATCCCAGTTATAGAAAAGCCAGTCCTTTTATATCTTTATAAAGGTCTTAAGATGTTTTTCATACGTGTTCATATATCGTCTAGTTAATTTTAGATAATCGCTATAAACCTTCGGCTTATAATATATATGTTTTCTACCATATTTGAGTGTACTAGTTATCATTAAACTATTATTTGAAATTCTTACTCCACAATATCGTTCGTTTCCAAAACCATCCGTCGATGTCATCATGCACAGGTTGGACTTTTTGTTCTTGCAATTCTCTTCACTATCCATCACCAATAATTTCCTTCCAGTATAGGATTTAACTTTAATTTCACTGATCACAATCTGGAAATTAAATGTTCAATGTCAGCCTTTGGATTTATTCCCGAAAAATCTGTGTTCCAATTTCAATTCTGTAAGGCTCTTTTGCCTTAACAGTTGCCCGATCAGCTTTGCTGTCACTATTCCAACAGTCTTAATGAGTACTCTTTTATCACGAAAATATTATGATTTTGGAAAGTGTAGGTAAAATAAGTATTTTTTATCGTTTTTATGAATTCACTTTGTACAAATGTTGACTTGATTCTTTAATCAGTGTCATCTTCAATTGGAATAGAAATCATCGTTTTCATTGAACACGGTCCCGGCTGACCTTAATTTTTAAATAATGGGTTAATTTTGTTCTAGCAAGTCGTCACAGGGAACTCCGGAGGACCGGAACCGGTATTTGTGGTTTTGGAAAAACAGAAACAGAAAAGGAATCATGAATTGCAATGGGATTTTATATCACGATTGTGGAGCCTTTTTTGTCTCCGTTTCGTGGAAGTCGTAGATTGTGCGAGTGAACTTTCAACGTTTCACTTTAGATTTGAAAGCATTGACATGTTTCATCTGTGGATTCTGTTCCAATTAATACGGGGAGGTGGTTTAATCTGTCAATCATTTTTGGAAATTTCGCTCAATATTAACAGCAAACTTCGATGCTGTACACCTTTCTTAATCTAAGTCTCGCTTTTTCTAATGCACCTAACCTTAACTCTTCCATACTGCTCCGAGTCCGTTAGGGTTGTAATAAAATGCAACAAGAAGGTAAGGGAGAGGTTTCGCTTCGCACTAGGCCACATTTGGAAAACGCGGCAAATATTTAGGGTGCATAGGAGAGAACGTGTAATGAAGAATTGAAAATGTTCAGAGAAAATCCGCCAGATTTGTGTAAATTTGCTACGAATAGAGAGTATGCGTGACGGGGTACAGCGTGCGCTCCAAAAGTAACTCAATTATTTTTTAAAATAATTAATTGAACATATTTGCACAAACACGTAAAATTCTTCAAAGTACTGCCCTTGTGCCTCTACGTATTTTATCCAGTGACCCTGCCATGACCGGTACGCCCTCTGGAAGGCATCTGCGGAGACCTCTCGTAAGGTCTTCGTCACGGCTGATTGGATCTCATCTATGGACGAAAAATGGATTCCTTTTAGGAAACAAAAAGAAGTCTGCTGGGGCGACGTCAGGATTATAGGGGGGCAGCGTTGGCATCTGTTGTTTGGCCAGGAACTCGCGGATTCGTAACGTGTTGTCGTGATGGAGTTGCCAGGTAGCAGAGAATTATTTTCTCGTCCTGATGACCCGTAGTCTTTCCAGCACATCCACGTAGTAGGCAGCATTAACTGTATGTCCTTGAGGAGCAAAGTCCTAATGGACCACTCCTTTGTTGTCGAAAAAGACAATGAGCATTATTTTCACTGTTGATTTGCTCATTCTTACCATTTTGGGCTTGTGGGACTGGTCGGTGGGCCACTCAGAGCTTGGGCGTTGTTTCTGGGTCGTATTAAAAAGAGGTTTCATCGCCAGTGATGACGTCAAAATAATCAGGCACAATTTCAATACGTTGCAAAAGTTCACTTGAAATTTCCGCTCGGTTGGTCTTTTGGTCGTCTGACAACACCTTGGACACGAGCCTGGCGCTCACTTTCCTCATCACTAACTCCTCAGTAAGAATACGAAACCCAACAGTGGGTGACAAGTGCAGTTCATTGGCAACCATCTTAATACTCAATCGACGGTCAGAGTCCAACAACAGAGTCCAACACGAGCCACATTGTTGTCGGTTTTGCTGGTTGACGGCCGCCCAGAGCGTTGTCCGTCGTGAACCTCTTCCCGGTCCTCATTAAAGATCTTTAAGCACCTCGAAACTGAGTTGGACAGAGCAGAGTCCCCGTAAGCCTCGCAAATCATGTTGTCAGTCTGCTGAAGAGATTTTTTCAGTTTAGTACAAAACTTAATTGCGTAGCATTGCTTGATCGTCGATTCCATTTCTTTCGTGACACGGTCGGCGCGCAGAGGTTTAGAATAACTGACGCCCTGCCGCTTCCACAGCTTGGAGAGCACTGAGACCGATTTTGAGGCAAAACCTAGCGTCCCCCCACCCACTTCAGGTAGTTTAATTCCACTCCGACCAATAGGAGCGACGCGGGAAGTTTAATTGTATTACTTTCGGAACGCATTCTGTATTAGGAAAGCTGAATGTGATAAAAAAACCCTGAGCTGGGAAAGGAACCTTGAGCTTTCCTATTGCTATCTAGTATGTCTACATAATGTCCCTCAAATCGCCGCGATGGCGTGTGGTTGGGGATTTCTATAAGTCGGTTTCATTCATTCTCATAGCTGTTGGAAGGGAGAAGAGGTTTGACGAGACAGTTTTATTTTTAATTTTCATATCCTATTAAGAAATATTCTAATAGGGAATATTTTAAGGAAATAGAATGGCATTTGTGAGGTGGTTGACGATTAGGAATGAATTTATGAGGAGAGCTGATGAAGTCTGTTATATTTGCAGATGGTAAAACATTGGCTAAACGAACGAGGCGGGGCGTGCCCGCATATACTCGTAGATACGGGCCCTCATGAATGTCCCACCCTAACCTCAAATGGAGTCTTTAACACTGATCGGGTGCGAAATGGGTCCCACAAATTGTCGATGATGTCAAAACAATGAAGGGTTAGGTGGAAGAAGGGACTATTTAGTCTCAACCTCGCCCAATTAAGTCGATAATAAATAAATAAATAAATAAATAAATAAAAACTTCCTTCTGTGCGCCTGAATTGCATTAATTTTTTTGGCATTATGGACCAATATGATATATGTGAGATTATGGTAAGTTATGAGTAAATTGAGGTTATCTGTACCTTTAGAAGTAGATCATGAAACAGTAAAAAGAGGCGAGGATGTGAGCAAATGGAGCTATCGGGCATATAGACAACGTTTGAACGTATATGAACGTAGTAGTGAGACCTTGAGGAAGTTTTGGCATTTGCTAAAAGGAGTGAATTCACGATTGTGGGTCCTTAAGCAAAGACTTAATGAAAGGTTACGAAAGATTATAATGGAGCATTTTTCTACAAAGGCTTCAAAACTTGGTGCATGATGAATTGAAATGAACGTTGATTGAAAATAGGAAAATAGAAATGAAAGAAGGGGTATGACTTTATTGTAACCCATTTACCAATATTATGTTCAATCTGCGAAGTCATAGTATGCATCATATTACCATAAAGATAGTAATCAAGCCGAAGGTCGGTTTGGTAGGTGATGGTAGAGTGTACCCAGTGCTAAGCCCTATGCAGCGTGTGAAATTCACACATCCTGATAGGGGGGCCAGTTCCCTTCCCTGTGCCGGGTATTATTTTCCAGGAAGATAGGGTACCCGAAAAATCACATAGCTTGGGTGGATCTGCAGGTGCACAGAAGGAGGCTTGCCCGAGAAGCGAACCCGGGCAATCCGTTGAATATTCCAACGGCCTACCCCTGGCCTACTGAGACCTACCCACACATACACATACATGCGTCCTGCCACAGCCACCGCCACATACCCATGGGGCGGCTTGCGGGATATTGATTTGATGTACCATAGATATATCCAATTCCCGCTGTCTGTTGATCCAATTTTCTTGGAATCCTGATTTTGGAGCTTAAGTGGCGATGTGCGAACTCATACATTAAATAATGTAGTGGTCTTTACAGTATTACTTGCTCTGCTTTGTCTGTTTTTAAGTTTTCCCTACCATCCCTCGTCTCTCTTGGTGGGAGGATCCTCCCGCTATCTACAGTGTTGGGTCACATTCCCGACTTTTATCCTAGAGGTAGGAGACCGTTGTATGTTGCAGGTCCGTGTGGTAGGGAAATTTTGCCTTCCTTTTCATATTCTGGCCTGCACATTATTGGATAACTTTTTTTACTGGATCCTAAGGTGCTATTGTTTGTTAGTTGATAGTATATGTATTTGCATGGGTGTAAGTTGAAAGGATTTTTGCATTAACATATAACGCACTGAAAGAAAAACAAATGAGGAAGTACTGGTGATGGCGGGTGAGGATAGGAGTTTGTTGGGAGAAATCCTAAGGAGGTAGGAAAAATGGATACAGGGCGTATTGAGCGGCAGTGGCGTGTTGAATACTGTAATAGAGGGGAGAATGTTAGGCAAGCGAGGAAAAGGCAGGAACAGGATAGGGATGTTGGACGGAATGAGGGGAGGGAGGAAGTACATAGAGATGAAGAGGGACCTGATGTAGAGTAGGGTGCTGGATTGGGTTTTTTTAGGAGTTAAAAAATATTTATTTGGTAGTTGTGTCCATCCGAAAATCTACCTTAACCGGTAGATTATCTAATAATAATATACGTCACTGAGGTCAAGGGTTTTCATGGGTGTGTTGATTTAGCATGTGGTTTTGTTCTCTTTTACGGGTGGTGACCTAACAGCCCCCGCCACACTCCCTTGCGGCGGCTTTGCGGGGTATTATGTGGATGTAGATGCTCATCATAAAACCTTGCCTAACTTCCCTTCTCACATTACTATTATTATTATTGGTAATCTCCTTATTAAGGTAGGTGTTTGATGAACATAAGGTACGAAACGGTACAGAGACAAATTACCCTGTCTCTCCGAAGAGCTGAGGAAGAGGCTCCAATTAAAAGTTCGGTGGTCACTCTTTGCTTATGTTTATCCAATGAGTGGTGAGAACGAAGTATTTCCGCATGCATGAGACGCTTTTTCTGGATAATATGCGGGTGGGTTAAAAGTTTCGTATTTGATTTGCTAATTTTATAGTCTGTTTGGCGTAGCATGGGTAACAGAAATTAAGAACGTTGAAGCACATTGTTAATAAATTGGAAAACATTCACCATTTGTGAAATTTTTTATGATATAATACGTAATGGCTCAAACTAATACGACAGCAAACATAACGTCGTAAGCGCTGAGATAACCACATAGCGTACGTTTGCGTGAAGCAACGTAATGAGATGAAAACTTTGATTCATGAACTTTTGGCATATCTGATATGCAAAAGGCTTGGGATCACAATGTTTACGGTTTCTATGCTCGCAAAGGCGATGGAAAGTCGCGCAAAAGGGGTTTAAGAGGGTTAGAGGGAGAGAGGGGGGGATGAAGGGACGTAGATGTGAGAAACGGGAAGGCGAAGGTGGGGCAGGGGGGAATGGAGGGAAAAATAAGTGTGGTGCCGTCAAGGGAGGGATGGAATGATGGAACTGCTGGTGACGAGTTGTAAGATTAATGTGGCGGGCTGTAAGGGGCGTGGGGGGGGGTAAGGGAGTCGGAAAGGGGGAGAGGTCGGGATGGTGGGGAGAGATAAAGAAATGGTCGTGGCCGAGGGAACGAAAGGGCGCGCGGGGGAGAGGGGAGACGGACTTCGCTAAGACGGTGGGTGGGAGATCTGAATGCGCTGCTGCTGGAGGGGTTTCAGGAGATATGAGATGGGTCAAGTGGGAGGGAGAGGGAGAGTGGGAAGAAAAATTGGTCGGTTTTTAAGGTATGGCCAGATTAAGATACGGCCGCCGAGAGGAGTCGGTTTTGAGGTCCCGAGGGTTACGATCTGCCGCGGATTCACGTAAGGGAGTCGGGGAGGTCGGACGGGAGCCCCTCGCTCTTGGCGGGGGAGATCCGGGGAGGAGGCGGAAGGAGACGGGGGCGATTATTTTATCATTTTTTTTTTACTCCCTCGCGTGGGCATTCACCGTCTGACAAGAGTCTTGACGTGGGGCCGCGTCTCCTCTTTTCCGATTTGTGAGACAAATCTAGCCATTGAGCGTTAAGGGTCGTCGCTTTCTTTGACGTTGGGGAATCGTAAAAGAAGCAGAAGAAGGGTTATTTTTTTTAAGCCGCCTTTTTCTCAAAGTAGGTGTCTCACTTATGTAACTCGGAAAAGGATTATCTTCCTGTGGTTTAGGCCGGTTAGTGTCGATTTTGATTGGCGCTGTATTTGATTTACGATTTGATTACGACCTACGTTGCATCCCTCAATTGATTGATCACATTTAGAATGATTTAGGTTGAAGTGAGAGAAGAGATTTTGATTATTTTAAATTTTCTGTATTATTCTTCTAACATAGTGTATTCCAGCAGTCTCTGTAGAGTTTCATTTTAGTTTTCCATTGAATATTTAAACTACTTCTGCTCTTCTAAATTGGCTATAAAATCTCACGCTGTTTCCTTTACTTCATTTTCTGTTTTCTGCAAATGACATGATAACCATGAACTCACAATTGGACACCCCTGAAATATATATGCATATACACAAGTATATATTCATTTACATAAAAATAGATGTAAGGAAAGGGGATAGGAACACACATAAAAGACGAACACAGGAGAGGTGGGGAAGGTGGAATTGAGCTGATCACAAGCGTAAAAATATTTCCTTGACCGGGGCTTGAACACTAGATCTTTCCACTTACCGGTCGGATGCTCTAACCATTTGAGCTATTGGAGAAACTTACTTTAACGTATGTGTTTGAATGTGTATTTGGCCAATGTGGCTCTTCTCTTTCTTATGGCTATGCGTACCACGAAACACACTGTTCCTATTCTTTATTATGTTGTATGATTGCTTACCTACTGACTTTCCTCTTCTGTGTCGTGTATTTCTCCTTATTTGGTTACCTATCAGGCCGCAGATTTCAGTGTAAAGTAAGTTTCCTCGGATTATTTTCAAACAATATTGAATGGGAGTTATTAAATCCTCACTTCCATATTTATCTGTTCAGATAATCCTTACAGTTTCCCGAAATATTCACATGAAAAACTCAAGAGACGTCGTTTCTGCGAGTTACCATTTTTCCATTTCTCTAGCCAACGGAACATACAGGCTTCTATGTCATCTCCTGGACGTGTCCTTAAAATTGTCCACTTCGACGAGGACGTACTTCTCTTCGTATGTTAAGCTCTACGCCGTGTAATTTTCAAATAACATTTCATTTCTAAGCATTTTATTGCAAACATAGATATTAATAGACATTTGGGGAGGCGTCCTCGAGCCGGTTCCTCGGTGGCGGCAGGCACCAAATCATTCCGGGCAAACATTCGTGCAACAAAAGGGAAGAGGAGTTAAATTATAGATGGCAGCATCTCTTTTTATTTGCCCAGGGTGGTGAGTGTGGGAAGGCTGGCCTAGGGGGGCGGAGGGTGGGGGGTGACGGAGGTCGGGGTGAGGGGCCTTGCGCGCCACTGCCCGGGAGCAATGCATCACCAATCCCCCCGCCCCTTTGTTTATATTCGGTCCGGGCGGAGGGGGGATGGGTGTGGAATCGGGGGGAGGGTGTTTTCCGAGCCCACAGACGCAGAAAAGGGAACAACAACGCTTTGCCGACTCGAGGGGTCAATTGTGCACCTCAAATCTTATGAACCAAAATGCTTCCTGGCGCCTCCACAAGATGGAGCCGTTGAGAACATTGTTGGGGCTCGTCTGGGGGCGGGGGCGTGGTGAAGGGTGAAGGGAGGTCGGAGGGAAAGCACCGCAGCTAACGGGTAGCCAACCCCTCCCCCCACCCCATCCTCGTCTCTCCGCCCCACACCCCATCCCCGAACACTGCCTCTTACCCCAGCAAACAACCCCCTCCTGCCCCACCCCATCCCCCACCAACCCGATAAACCCAGCCTTGAGGAAATTTACTGCACTAGTCGGACAAATTTTCGCACATTATGTCTTTCCCTCTCCACCGGTAACCTAGCCATTACTTTTCCTCGTTCCTCACTCCCTCCCGACCCCCAAGACTCCGAACACACCTCGCCTCCATCCTTCCTCACACTCCCCAGCTACCCGTAATCATCCTTAGAGGCAATAGGTCTTCTTTACTCCCAGCGATCTCCCGTGACGTGCCTCACAGACCTCTTACTACCTAATTCCTCAAAAGTGCCAACAGGCACACACATACACGCGTGCTCTCACATGGGCGCTCGTGTTGGGGATGCATATCCTCGGGTCGGGGTCCTCACACTCTTTTTTTTCCCTTATCCCCTCTCTCTCTCTCCCTCACGAGGAAAGATGCTCCCCTTACCAGCGGAGAGGCGATTCTCCAGGTTAGCGGGTTACATTTTTATCGCACCTTCCCTCCGCCGCCACATACCATACATCGTACTCCTCCGCTCACCTCCCGAAAGTGCGCTAATGCCCGTCGTTTTTCCTTCCCGAAACATGAATCTCCCTCCTCTTCGGCGACATACTTATGCTGTGATATTTATCATTTATCATTGCTCTTCTATACCGTATTACACTTCATGCGTCAAGATTTATTCAGCAGAAGACGTAAGGTCCCTCTCATTTAGAGAAGCGGTGGTACTTTAATCAAGGTACTTGAATACTTTTGAGGACTGAATAGGTACGCAGAGTGATTCGAGTCAACTCTGCCAAATTAAAACAAGTTTATCAATTTAAAATAAACGGCTGAGTCTTGGGAAATTAAAAAAGCAAAACTGGGTGTAGGAGCACTCAAGCTCAGGGACACTAATATTTCATTACGATCATTCCGAATCGTTCATTAAGTTGCCTTTGCGTCTTGATCTTGAATACATCTCGTAAATATAACTATTATCTTTAGCCCTTGCGACATAAGCCTGAGAATAATTCAGTATACGCGCGGAATTCTGACTTGTATAGCCAATCATCCTGACAAACAGCTAATTTTGCTTTTTAGGAATGTTATTCCAAATATGAAAAAGCGTAGCCCCGATACTGAAATCCGACCACTGATGGGTGTTCATAGGTGATAGATGATTATTACGGAAATATTTTTTGAAGGGAAGGAAACAAAGGGTGACAGTGTGGTCGGGACAGATTTACCTATTATCCTGTCGTTGTAACTGCATAATTATAATACACATGTAACTATAAATAAGTTCATTGTCCATCATTCATTTATTTATGATTTTGTGAAATTTTGAAAAAAAAACAGTGTTCTTAGAATTATTTAGTCATTTGATGGTGGTGGACACTCTCGCAGTACTCTCTGGCAAAACAATCGTATTCTGATGAGGATACAACCTCCATGCTATAGCCAGACATAAGATCATAGTTTATTATTGATTCCAACGGTCTAATTTTTGATTCTATTTATGCCAATCTTGTCTGAGGCATTCTTATTTATATTAATAAGGAAAAAATGGTCTAGACATTGCTAATAAATTGGTGCCTCACTAGCTTTACGGGCTAAGAACAATCTTTTCGCAAAAGTCCTCCGACACGTCTAAAATAGGAGTTTCAGAATTGTCCCTTACAGCGAGATCATCGTCTCCGAATAAAACAGATGAGTTATATCGCCTAGTATATATTTATTCATTATCACTTGCTTTTGGAATAACCTTTAAGGAGACCATATTCAATATACTGTGTTTAATTTATTTATTAAGTACTTTGAGATTTCATTTTACGTAGTTTTTTTATTTGGAATTCAATGATGTTTAATTCATATTCATGCACAATTTTATTGGGTACTACCATACGAGTCATGGCGCAAAATAACTTTAAGCATTTTTTCTGCATTTTGAAAAAGTTTATTCCGCGGAGATATTTATTATGTCTTTACATCCTGTCAAATGATTGAGATTATTTTGCAAGGAGGAGAGAGTTGATGGAATTAAAGTGAAGATTTTAAGAAAAGGCCCGTGAAAAATTTGATTTGGTACTTCGGTTTTGTACGGCACAGAAACATGATCATTGAAGCAAGATGATGGGCGTAAATTGGAGACTTTTGAAAATTGGATGTAGAGAAGGATAGAAAAGGAGAAATGGACTGGAAGGAAATCAAACGAGCAAGTGGTAGGCATGATATAGAAGAGGAGAGGAGATCGTTACAAGAAATGCAAAGGATGAGGAAACATATGCGGACGATCACTAAGGAAAAGTCATTTTCCACGGAATTGCACATATGGAATCCGAACTCAGGACCCTACAACTACACCTCTTGGTCTCGGTTTCGTATCGCAGCATTAATTTTATGCAGTAATTCCCAAATTTCACGCATATATTTGATCACCTATTTTTAAATCGGAATTCACATAATTTAAAATGAACTTTTGTCACCTACTACCCAATCATTCATAAATCGCTGTACGTAAGCTTACGTTCACCGTAATCAATGGTGCATTTTTGTTCCAACCTCAGTATTTACCAAGGTGCAGTTTGCTGATGGCAGCTCATGTTTTATTTCTAGTGAGATTTCCACAATATTCTTCATGCCAGATGTCGCATCTTTTTCCCAAGAAGACAATATTCCTCATAGCGATGCAGTATCACGCCCCTAAACGTACAATGCTCCCCGACCATACCTAAAAGGGATCCCTACCTAGGCTATGCCATCTGAAATAGATCACGGGGGGTCTCACAAAACCCTTGGCCCGTGGGAGAAAATTTTAGCTTAGATATTTAAAGATGAAAGAAGTATGCACTCCTAAAAGCGTAAGGGAGCTAAGTGTGTGGGTTGGACAGAACTTGGAGACTTTGTGGAGAAGCAACTTATTTAGAGAAGCGGTTTGACGGAAAAGTGGTTGAGTAAATGTCAAAACACAATTTAATTTAGTTTATGGCTCGGTAAATGACAACCGATGTGATTTCTAGGATGATCCTCAACGAAAATGTGTCCAACTCAGTTTATTTTCTCTTAGAAAGTATTTAAATTTTTGTAGTAACTATTTGCCGCGCTAAAAATGTTTTACCCCTCATCAGAGATTATTAAATCTTGCATATATGTTAATATAATATAGAGCAGATAGAATCTTGACTGATTTTGGCATAACAATTTTAGAGAAAAATGAGCAAAATAGCTATGAGCAAAGAGCGCTTTATAAGATCGCAGATCTCAGTGTAAATTAGGTTTCCTTATCAGCTTAATTGGTAGAGAATCCGCCCGGTAAGTGGAAGGTCCGGTGTTCAAGTCGCGGATTAGGAAATATGTTTACATTTTTGATCTGCTCAAATCCGCCTTTCCCACCTTTCCTCTGTTCGTCTTTTATGTGTTTTCCTATCCCATTTCCTTATATCTATTTCTGTGTGTGAAGTTATATTTGTTGTTAGAATGTTTATATATATATATATATATATATATATATATGTATATATATATATATATATATATATATATACATTCAAACACGAAATCCCGCCATACGGCGAATCTAAGGTAATCTATCGGTTAAGGTAGGTTTCTGGATGGACACAACTATCAAATAAACATTTTGTGACTCCAAACAAAACCCAATCTAGTAACCTAATCTACATCAATATATATAAAGATAAATATATATATATATATAATGTATATATATATATATATATATACATATATTCATTCACATTGCAATAGAGATAAAGAAATGGGAAAGGAACACACATAAAGGACAAACACAAGAGAGGTGGGGATGGCGTATGTGAGCAGATCACAAATGTAAAAATATTTTCCTCGACCGGGACTTGAACACCGGATCTCTCCACATATATAGATGGTTTCTTCGAAGTAACTCGGAAGTGTTAAATAAAAAACTTTGACAGCAACACACGATATAAGAACACAAAACACGAACACTTAACATTATTTCTTTATAATTTCGACGGAATTGAGCTCCGTCTTCATCATCTTCAATTTCAAGGATTTAATTTACGTAACAACAAAACATCCGCCGACGTTTTTATGTAATTATTAATCTTCTGCAGTTTGTGGCCTCGGAATGTTGAAAAAACTGCTTTTCTGAAGGAATTAATTTTATGTGGCCAACAAGGAATTGATAGAATATACGAGTATTACCTGGATATTTTAGCAAGGCAAATATTAGGCTCTCTGATTTCGTTCTGCGAAACTTGCACATTCCAACTGATTACCAGCAACTTCATTATTATAGTAGAGTATTTTTTTACATTCCTCCACTCCATGAGAGTGAGGAAGGATGAGAAAGATTTGGTGGCTTATAAGGCCGATGCATCCTTCCTTCCCCTCCTCCTCCGCTCCCCTTCTCATCACTTACGAGGAGGGAATAAAGCATCGGCAACAACGCTCGTCGACATCCCCTATCCCACTCCGCGTAAATTCGCAATTCGTAGAAAGTCTAAGGGGCGGGGGCGGGCGTCCGGGTGGAGGAGGTGGAGATGGGGGTGGGGGGGGGTTTGGATTCCGTAGCATCCACCTGCTATGTTATGACAATATAAACGACTTATGAATCGCGATGCGTCACACCGGGTACTCGCGGATGGGGGAGAAAGTAACGAGGGCTGAGGGAAAAAAATAATATGAGCAAGCCAGCCCCCTTCCATCCTGCACGTCCCTCCCCCGCCACCAACCTCTTCCCGCCCTCTTACGTCCCTCCCATCCCATTGGCCCAAGCATTTGGGTGATTATCGCTGGTGTCTCTTCCCCCACCCCGCCTACGTAAAATAAAAATACGTCCTGCGCCCAATGGGCCCCCTCCTCCCCATCCTTCCCTCCGTACTAAATTCACCGACACCCCCGCCCTCTCAATTCTCCTTTTCGCTTCCTAACCCTCCCCACCCCCGGCATGCATACTTTCCCCCGGGGCCTAACCCGTTAAGACACGTCCCCGTTCCACTTCAATCCGCCCGCGGGTGCGTAAGAGCCATAAAATATGCAATGCCACCGCCGCCGCGTCTGCCCCCGGCTCGCCTCCGCCGTCCCTTGCAGTTCTCCGTTCCCCCTCCCCCCCCCTAACTCCTTCTCCCGAATCCCCACTCCCCCACCACCACCACGGCCCTTAATGCCGTCATTCCCACGTGGGTGCCAAGGTGAAGATAATCATGCGTTACACGCACGCGTCCACGCACACGCACGTTCGTACGCAAACACGGGCGCGCGCACACACCCACACGAACACACACGCTCCCGAACGAATCTCCCGCGAGCTCCCCACCCCCGCCCTCCCCCAACACCTCCTCCGCCCCATACCCCTCCCATTTTGGCTTCGGACGGAACCCCAGAGGGAGCAAGGGGAGGGTGGAAATCCTCATCCCACCCCTCCGCGCGCAGTGTTTCCATCCACCTCCATCCCCCATCCTATTTTCCACCACTCAACCTTGTCGCAGGGGATAATAGTGCCAGGGTCCTATGCTTATAATGGAGCCTTTTTTCCCTCTCCTCACCCTCCCCCCTGCTTTCATGCCCGTAATGTTGGTTGCACTGGGAGGGACAAATTTAAAAGGTCGGGTTTGGCTAGCGGGAGGGGTTGATCCTCCTCGTCTCACCGCGCCCCATAGCAGCAGTGCGTCGCGCCGATACCTTCTTCCCTTGAAGAAAGGAGGGAGGTTTACTGTTGCGGGTGAGAGCGTTGTCGCTATATACTCTCGGTGAGAGAATGACACACCTGGGAACTGGTGTAACCATGGCAACCTATCCTTACGTCCCTTTGCCCCTCGCTTATTCTTCCTTTGGACCTCACAGAAAAAAAATTCCCTTCTCTCTCCGTCTCCCTCACCTTTCTCGCTTCCGGATAATGTAACGCGTTACCCTCAGACGCCAAGTCCTCGGTGTCCCGTTCGTGACTGCGCTCTTTCGGGGAAGGGTGAACCCAGGAGTCGCTGACAGTGCAACCCTTGAGCGACGCTTTGTGCGACCGATCGGACAAATAGTGGAATTTCCTAAGAAAGAAGGGTCGAGACCGGAGTTCTAATGTCCTGGTGGTTTAGGGGCATGGTAAAAACCATGTCCGGCAAGTCCTCCAAATATCGATATGCATATTTAAATTAGGTGGACTAAAAATAAATCGCTTCCCCGACAGGTGAACCACGTTCATTCCACTGAAGTTTTTTGTAATCGGTCGGTAGGATCCAAATTCAAATGACCGCGCTGCGGAGCCCAGTGGCGCGTGAAATCGCATGAAATAGGCGTTCCTCTTCCTCTCCCCTTGGTCAGCCATCGGTTTCGCAGGTAATGAAATTAGGTAGCCATGAAATCACACCGGCCGACTGATTGTATCCTGATTTATGACTTGGTTTTGAACTCGGGACCCTGCAGTCAGCTGCAACCGAGCGCTTCGATGTATGGGTTGCCACGCCGACTTTGGAATGTGCATAATATGTATATTAGTTAAAACATTAAGAGACCACTTGATAAATACTGCTCGGCTTGAGATTAATTTATTTATCTTCGGGAATTTGACTGTGATTCCGGTATTTTTGAGTTAATCGGTAATTTTAAAGCAATCATTCTACCTGAATAGGCAAAAGTTTCTAAATTACGGACTAATTAGTGATGCATGACAAAAGATAATGGTGTTGAAAATTGTGAAACCTCGAAGCTGATAATGAAAAATGTTGAGGTAAGGTAAAATGAGTGAATAACGAGATTGGCAGGAAACAGGATAATTTGGAGGGATGCTAAAAACAAATCTTTGGATTGATGACCTGTGGTGATGATGATCAACTTACCGCAGAAGTTCACGAGAGGCGTTCATTGAATAGGTCATTTCAAAATTTTCTTTAAATACAGTGAGACAATTGTGCTTGCTTGACGTAACCACTTCAAAATATGGGAATAATTGAATAAGATTCTCCTTAACATTATCCAACCGGCCAAACCAGAGAAAATCCCCGTTACCTAGATTCATGCGAAACTCGATTTTGAATATAAATCGGTATTTGTGATTTGTAGACACTTGAACAAGATTACTAAGCCCTAAGGTCATTTTAATAGGTTAGAGTAGGACTCAAACAGTGATAAGCTCTGATACGACGTGTGAAATTCACAATATGGGTAGAGGAGGCTATTTCTTTTCCCTGTGCCACCTTTTATTCAACGAAAATATAGCGCATGAAAAAATCAAACGGCTTGGATGAAGGTGAGGGTGTCTAGAGGTGGGAATCGAACACATGCACTCCGGTCAGTAGCCCAGCGCTCTGGCCAGTAGCCAAATAGACGATATTTCCATTCCCTGGGACTCCTCTGAGCACCCCCAGTTTTTGGGTAATAAATCTTTCTGGGAAACGAAAGGCAGTAAAGGGAAAGGAACTGTCCCCACCTACCCTGATGTGAGAATTTCACCCACCGTTGGGCTTGTTGTTAGGTGAGTTCTGCCCTCATCTATATAACTAACCTTCGAGTTGAAAACTGTTGTTATCAGTCGCTTACAATACTCGTCAAATGAAAATCTAACGGACGACCACACTAGACCAGTCCGCGCACCAACAAGGACATAACCCAACAACTGCGTGCGCTTGTTAGTTATTACTGTGCAGTTCTCCTACCACAGCGATGGCAGTATCGATACGTAACAACAATGTTGTCACCTTTCGCGCGGACTGTGTGATATTGTGGGTGTTCGATTTTCATTTGACTACCGCTAATAGTCGTGAATAACATCGGTCTAAGCCTCCTATCTGACCAGAGCCGCTGATGTTCAAGTTATTCAGCTAAATATATTTTCAATTGATTGCCTCCAAATATTTGTATGTGTATACTGTTATTATTCCGTTTAAGATGGGTTTTGAATGGACACGGACAATACTACATTCGTGCAATGACACTACGATATATTTCTTTTCCTTTGCTAACAAAACACAACCTGAGATGAGGTACTACAATGAACCCTTCTTCAATTTCGCATATTTCGTCTTCCTATTTTCATTTTCTTCCTAGAAACATCTTTCGTCCCTTGCGTTGGTCAGAGTCTATTTTCTCTAATGCCCACCGATAACGAAACATTTTGAAAATTGGTAGCTTATCGCTGGGGGGGGAAAAATCTGACCTTTCTCTTTGGCTGTATTACTCTCGTGTCAAGCGCACTTTCAAAATCCTGGCCCATTTATATTTTCATTCCCTTCACTCCATGGTCGGTTGACAGTTTCGCTTATCAATTATTTCACGCTTCTGGCAGGCGCGAAGGGAACGCCATTACTGAGCTGCGGTCGAAACTGAAATCGGATTTGTAACGCTCAATGCGCAACTTTTACTAATTACTGAGATTTTGGCGAGGTTAATCTCTCATTGTGATTTGAATGCCTAATACTAGCCTTGCCTGATAGCTTAAAGCTAAATGTTTCATTTTCTCGTGAATGAGGTTCCAATTATGTGGGAATGGATAGTAAATATATAGTTTTATATCGTTATATAATAATAAAAAGTACTAAAAATGGTGGGGGAGGAGAGGGGTTTGTTGAGAGAAATCCTATGGAGGCAGGAAAAATGGATGAAAGGCGTATTGAGCGGTAGTGGAATGTTGAAGAGGGTAATAGAGGGGAGAATGTTGGGCAAGCGTGGTAAGGGTAGGAACAGGATAGGGATGTTGGACGGGATGAAGGGAGGAAAGAAGTACACCGAGATGAAGAGGGACCTGATATAGATTAGTTTGATAGGTGGGGAGTCACAAAATGTTTATTTGATAGTTGTGTCCATCCAAAAACCTACCTTAACCGGTAGATTACCTAATAATAATAATAATAAATAATTCGAAAGTTTTTCCTTTTTTGCACAAAGTCATTTTCTTTGGAAATAGTTTATCTTTTAATTAAGGTAGTATTAAAACTATTTCAAGTAATTAAATACTAAATAGGTTACGTCAGATACAGAACGAATTTTTTCTTCTGAAGTGTTTTATCTTCATTTTTCTTTAAATAGACAACCCCATTTCACGTATTTGATCCTATCTGCTGCCGTAATATGATGCCTTATTCATTATTTTTTCATAAAAATCGGCATAAATAATTCTTAAGTTTGGGATTACTATAAACCGATAATAATATTCCTGTATGATCACATTATAGACATGACTTTGACTGATTTTATCGATCCTGTGTTGAAAAAGATGTATTATAAATACGTCTTTAGATGTTTCAAAACTGCTCGTATCACCATTCGTATTGTATGGACATTTATAAAATAAATTGTAGCATAAAATAGTATTTTCAATTGAAACTTTTGAATCCCGAAATGATTAAATTATGTTCCGTGCATAGCAAGAAGAAAAAAATATTATTTATCCGGCAATAATGATACATACATTAATCATTGATATAATAACCAACAAGGGGCCCATTGGTAACCAAAAATATAATGGAAATAATTTTTACCGTTGGATATACTCTTGAGGATTCGTTAATAATACGCATAAAAGTGGCGATTTACGCTTAATGTTGTATCCTTTAAATTAATGTCCAATTTAATTTCCCAAAATGTCCCAAAAGCTTCTTATGTTACGCAATACTTCCGTTATGTTCCATTCAAATATATTCCTTCATTTGGATCACTCATTTCTCAACTTTCACAATACATAGGCGTAATTCGCAATTGCCAAATATTTTTGTCTCTAGATGCCTTCTGAATAGCTAGTCCCTTTTGAGCAGGAGCCAATGTTGGGTGCTGCGCCCTTCGCATACGGGCGCCACGATAGAGCACTCACAAGAGGAACTTATAAAAAAAGTCTACAGCCGCCATTGTGTTCGGACGCCGTGAGGCGGTTGCCTTCCGCTTGGAAACCTCAGGGCGTCCCGCTAGCGACCGCAATCCCGTGATGAATGCTCCCGGGAGACGGGAATTCTCTCCACTCCCTCCTTCCGTCTCTCTCAGTCAAGCTTGCCCACACGCACACGCACGCAAACAAACACAACAAGAAGGCATCTGAAGGGGAGACTCCTCACTCCAGCTGTAAAACCGAGCGGATCATAGAAATATCCCCGTCGCCATAAGAAGACGTCTCGAGGTGAAGGAAAACAATGAGGTCTTAGTAGATGGTGGGTTGAGTTTTGGTCCGTGAGAAACGAATCGGAGCATGTGAGAGCGGCATCTCTCGAGTGCCATAAGTGCTCTCCATTTATCCCTTACTTGGCGCTTCGTGGATATTTTTTATTGGAGAAATTGATGAAGAACGCAGCAAACACATACCCCTGCGTTAGCAAACTACAACGGAGTTACTGCTCTTGTTTTCAGAGTGAGGGGGCTGATATATTCATGTGCTTGCGATATAATTTCCCAAAGTATTAGGGAAATTGATATATCCCACGATTTGGAATCGGTCACTATCTCGTCCAATATAATTTCATGGGATTTATGTTTCGCAATAAGAACGCAGTTATTATCGTTTTTTCCTGTTGTGAGTGCAATATATTATTATTTTAAATTTAATTTTTGAAGTCGTTTGCGAATGGTTTTAACCACGGTGATATTGTACGATCGTTTTTGTGTTTAATCCAGTAAGTAAAATAACAACTTTTCACGTGAGCTCGATAATTTTTAAAAGGTTGAATCGGGAAAGAAGTAGCTAACATCAAATAAACTACTGCTTACTATTATCCTTTAATGCTCAACACCGAAATGTTTGGAAAGTGTTTAATGTCATTTTCAATGCCTGAGAGAGATCTCACAAGATGAAACAGGATCTTCCCAGTGAGGAAACCCCATTATTATAACATGAACTCTTTTCCAAAGAGATTTTTATACTTCATTTATGAAGCTGTCATTGGACTGGATTTATAATTCCTCATTAAATTACAATGCAAGGAAAGTATATACCGAGGTTAAAACACGCGGTTAACGAACATAAAAGTAATGAAAAGGGTCTTTTGATAATATATATCCTGGTTCTATTTTAATTCATTTTAAATGTTGAAGATCATCTACCGGATATCATTTCATACATGTTTTTCATCAGAACTTGCTGCTGCAAAAATCTCATCTGACCTGTTTTAATATTCACTTTCATCTAATTGTACAAATTGCATGGGCGTTATAAATTGCCCCAAATTATGCTCATTTAATTAATCATAATTTTTAATTTAGAAGTATTTCCTACTAAAAGCAATTTTTAATTAATTAAGACAACATAGCCTTATTATATGCAACTCACTTTACCGCCTGTTAAGTTAAACCTACGCGTCCCTCTGATACCGACATTCAAATGCAAGGACCAGCTTTGGTTAAATATGTGGCAAGTAATTAATTTGTGTGATCACGCAGTTTTTCGTTAGAACTTTACCTCTCTGCAACAAATTAACACAGGTTTAAATTTGTGGCAACGTTCGATTAAGTTCATTAAACTAATGCGTCATACGTGAATGGACTTAACATTAACTCTAATGTTTCATGCTTGTAAGAGTTGTAAGTTATTTTCAGCATACTCTGAAAATGACAGCAGGCTCTTTCCAACCATTTCGGTGTTGAACGTTGAAGAATAATAGGAAGCAGTAAGTTTAATTTGATATTAGTTACTTCCTTCCCGATTAAACCTTGTAAAAATTATTTGAGCTTACGTGAAAAGTTATTATTTTACCAACTGGATTGAAAACAGAATCGATTAATCAACACGTCTAGGATGCGATTCTGTGGAACAGGTTGGCAGAAATGTACGTGATGCCAATGTCGGACATTTTATCATGAGCAACTATAATGATGGTATATAATGCGTGGAAGCCCTGGTTTACTAATTAATACGGTAGCATTTGAATAGTTTACTCCTAAATGGGGATTTAAAAGATACCTATACTGATGCCAATTTTGCAGATAGTGACGCCAAAATGGTGTCTGAGAACCACGGCGATCACTCTTCGGCAAGGAATGGGCTTGGGGGGGGGGGGGACCGAGACGAGCATTAATGTGGTTTTTTTTTAGGGAGCACCTTGACTATAACTGTACCACCGCTCCCAGGTAAGGGCGATGGACAGAGTGCGGGGATGAATTAGGAGGGAACGAATTGAGGGGAGCAAAGGATGGTCTCAGGCAGCCGGACTTTATTCCCATTCCGGAAAAAAAGGTGATAAATATTATACGCGACCAACTCTCGCGATTGTCACGTCGCGCTATTTCCCTCTCCTTTCCCCTCCTCTCCCCCGAATCCTCCTCTTCCTCCTCCCCCGGACCCCCCTTCCCCCTCTCCTTCTTCCCATATATCTCAGCCCTCTTTCCCTCGCTTTACCACCATTGCCAATTTACAATCTCTTTTTTCGCGGTAATTGCCCGAGATAACAACAGGCGAAAACGCGAGGGGCGAGGCGGAGCGCGGTCGTGTGTGTGTGTGTGCGTGCGAGCGTGCGTGGGGAGATTCATTAATAACATCCCAGTCATTTCTGAGTAGCCGAAGCACGCGTGATTAATGGAAGTATGCTTTTGGTGTATTGCGAAATCCATATGCTCTCTCCTCCTCCTCTTGCTCCCCTCCTCATACTCACACCACTACTGGAGTGTGTAGGTGGCTTTCTCCCTCCCCATCCTCCCTCTCCTGCCTCACTCTCGACCCGCCAACACAAACCCCTCCTCCCTTTTCTCCCGTATGCGCCATCCCTCCCAGCGTGATATTATCCTAGCCACGTGCGAAAACAGCCGGCAGAAGATGATCATCATGAGGTGGCTCCTTCACGAGACGCCGGGACTAATAACCTCGCGTATGTGTGATTGGTTTTATACTTTGGATGCTGTTGTTGCCGTAAGCCTTGCCCTTAGATACCAGGATATGTGTTAGCCTCTGTTCGACGAAACGGGCTGACCACTCCTGGTCCTTGAGGCCATATCTGCTAATCTATTTTGGTCTGGAGCAGGCTTCATCAAGCTTTGTTTCATATTCCTTATTCAGTAAACATGCATCTGTGTGAACGTGGTACTCTCTACAAGTAAGCCATCGATAGGGGAATGCGGTAGTGTGTGATTTCACTTCTGCATGCAGCATAAATGTTCAAATTTGCTCATGAAGTATTTTCCAATAGAAATGTTAAATAATTCAAATGATGGGAATATATTTTAAAACAGTTTATATTCACTACGATGCATAATTAAAAAATTTGTGCATCACCACAGATTGGAAACGATGTTCTAGTATTGAAAACAACAAAATAGAGGTTAGTTAAAATTGTATTATTAAAATTATCAAAAATAAAATTAATATCGAAGGACAATAAGCCTTACAGGTTCCGGCTTCATCACTTCATGGAAGTTCTGTGGACGAGTCATACCTGATGTATCACTGTAAAACGCTACGTACCAAATCAAATTCTGTGGAAAACCACGCTCTCTCTTTAATTTGATCGCTGAACAATGCATATATGATGTCTTAAATTAAAATGGTGATGCAATGTGCCATCCACGACATCCAGTATTTGAAGGAATGTATAATTTTTTTCAGAGAACTTTAAGGAATACACAACCTTACGATATTTCGACCAAAAATGAATCAAGATAAGGTATCCTAAATGAAAATCTCATTTGGGCAAATCTTGCTGTTATTACTACTTGGCCGTTAGCGGATTTTAATTCGTTTTTTCGTGATATTAGCTTTACAGCAAGTTTCAGAAATGCTGGATATAATGGTTTAGGGTCTAATGCATTTATATATATATACATTATATATATATATATATGTAATGTTAATATGTATATAAGTTCTGTTCCTAATTCCTCTTGAGAAAGGTGGTTGCACCACCGAAAATTCGAGAACTAGTGAATCCCTCTTTTATATGTTTTAGTTTTTGTGTTTGCTATGACTATTTAGTGAATTTTATTGTGCACGTTCGTGGGTTTTCCAAGAAAGTGACTATATATATATATATATATATAAATATATATATATATAATTTTAACTACAGCACACAATATAAGAACACATTAAAGGGACACTCACACGTTATTTCTAGATAATTTCGACGAAATTGAGCTCCGTCTGCATCAGAAAATTCGCTAGGACTCATATGTAAATATATATAATATACTGTGTGTATATATGTATATATATTGCCATGATAAACTACTATAAATATTCAACCCGAAGGTCGGTTTGTTAGGCGATGGCAGAGTTCACCCAGTACACAATCCGACGGCGAGTGAAATTGACACGTCAGGGTAGGGGGGCCAGTTCCTTTCCCTGTGCCGGTTATGGTTGACCCGAAAAATCACATAGCTTGGGTGGAGCTGCAGGTGCTCAGAGTGCCTTGCCCGGGAATCGAACCCGGGACCCTCCGGTCAGTAGTCCAACGCTCTATTCCCTGGACTACCGCGACCCAAATAATATCAATGATCTAATTTTCACCAAAATTTTAAATTCTTAATGTATTTCTTGTTTTTTCATTTATTATTTTTATTGCGATGGATTACTAATTGATTTTAATAAATGATGATAATATTTTCAATAAATTTTTAATGTCTTTTCAAATGAAAATATTGAACGAAGTCTTTAGTTATGTACTTGTAATTACATTGTATGAAAAACTTCATATCTCGAGAAGAAAAGGAGTTTTAGATTTTATTTTCGGTGAATGTTTCACGTTTTTAATTGCGAAATCCGGCTGATCCCGGAAAATGTTACCTCGTGCCCAGGTGAAATATCAATCAATGACAATGACTTTATGTTTTGGACGTTGCACCCAGGAAGATAAAGTTACAATGTACTGGTACCTGCATAATGAGTGCATTTTAAAATTAATGATACGAATACACAAGGTATGCGCAATTGATAAGCAAATGGAATCCTACAAATTCGTATTAAAAGCCTAAAGAGTGGGTGAGAATTGATGTGGAAGTCTATGGATGCCTCCTTTACAACGTGTATTTTTTACTGCTACCACGCTACAAGAGTATTTAATTTCAGCTGAGATACTCCTTGGGAGAATTTGGATCACATACACATTGCTTTTCATTGAATTTTCATTCGCTGAATGAACGCGATGGCGGCTTTGAAGGGGTATATTTTAGGGTAATTCAGGTACTGCTTAAGAATTTGAAGTGTATATCACAATATTAGAGCCTTGACTACGTCTTTAAAATTACGTGTAGGACAATCTATCTGCCCTTGTACATATCAAATTTAGCCGGCTATTGAATGTAACAGCTTAGAAAATCCGATTTCATTGTAGTGTCACCACTGAAGGATCTATTTAATACTTCCTCTTAATCCAAAAGGGGTAATGAATCAGATTAATATAGACTTTAAAGAGGAGAAGTTTCAGATGATTTAACTTTAAATCGATTTCATTGTTCAGTAACAACCTCATGACCTTAAGAAAAATGAAACCGAGTTTCAAACAGGTTTTCTGTACTGATTTCATTCAGTTAAAGTCGAATCCTAAATGATTGCCCAAAAATTACTTTCGCGATTTATTTCTCGAAAAAAAAATTGTTTGATGAACAATTAACTAAAGAGAAAAACATTCAACTATTTCACTTCAGTGGAATTTATTGCACTTTTTGTGGCCATCCATGAGTTTTAAAATTGTTGAAATTGATACTCATGACGAGACTATTTACTTCAAAGAGAACGGAGGGAATACAGAAAAATCATGAATAACGCTTGAATGCTAAAAAAAGAGTTTCACTCGGCATCACCGGTTTGTTTTAGGTTTTCATTTAAGTTCTCAAACATTGATACTTATCGTCACGTATTCCGAGTTTGTTGATAACATGGATTTTTATTTATTGTGCCATTAATGAAAACTTAAATTTCACTGGCACGGATTAATATTCTCTTGGTATGAATGAAATATGACATCATTCGCTGATCAGAATATGCATTTGGTCACTGCCTCGAACCGGTTGAGTGAAACAGCAATTAAGAAAGTGCATTATTTCACGGAGAATCAACCTTTGTTTGAATTTTTAATGAATACATTATGTTCAGTATTCCTATTTCATATATTGCCAGATATTTTATATAGTGATGGTAAGAGAAAAGACTGAACGCTTTCGGTCAAGCATCATTAATTGTGAAAGCTGCTTCTTGTGTTAGTTTATTTCTGTGATTAATTAAAGACGTTGATTCAGGTAGTACCTCTAGTCTTCTCATCTATTTTTACTTCACATCCTTCATTGGTGGTAATTTTTCTTTCCAATTTTCCTCTTTCATATTGTTCTTTTGACTCTCGTATTACTTACTTTCTGTTTATTCATTTCATTTGCATATTGTAATATTTTGTAATTAATTTCTCTTCGAATTTGATGGGAACCGGTCCGCTTCTCTTCCTCTAATTTGCATCTATACCTTACGGAATGTATACATCTTCGTTAAATACAGCATTATGCTGTTCATTACAAAGTCTTAGTTTCAGTCTAAAAACTTGTGGGATTGACATTGCCATTTAGAAATAAAAACCAACTTAACGATATGACACACTATCTTTTATCAATCCCTATTGCAGTTTCTAGGTGTCATTGTGAAGGCTGACAATATTTTCACACTTGACAATGATGCTTTTAGAGCAAAACTACTCATTTGGAATAATAGAAAAAGGGTTTTATGTACAAAATTGATTTTTATAAAATTTTGTCCTTTAAATTTAAAACATAATTTAATGCCTATTCATATGTACACACACACACACACACACACACACATATATATATATATATATATATATATATATATATATATATATATATATATATATATATAGTACTAGGCATGGTGGGCGAGGAGAGGGGTTTGTAGAGAGAAATTCTATTGAGGCAGGAGAAATGGATGAAAAGCGTATTGAGCGGCAGTGGGATGCTGAAGACGGTAATAGAGGGGAGAATGTTAGGCAAACAAGGAAAGGGTAGGAACAGGGTAGGGATGTTGCACTGGATGAAGGGAGGAAAGATGTACACAGGGATGAAAAGGGACCTGATGTAGAGAATCTTGCTGGATTGGGTTTTGTTTGAAGTTACAAAATACTATATTCATTTGATAGTTGTGTCCATCTAAAAACCTACCTTAACCGGTAGATTACCTAATAATAATATGAACTAAGAAGATTGTATTTGCTAAAGTAATTATAAGAATCAGCTTATTATAAATTTGGTCTAACTTACGTAATGGTAATATGCAATGAGACCAAAGAAGATTGTAACCTATGGAAACGTGTGGAATAATATTTGGAACAGGAGGCTGAGTCAATAAATAAGCCGTAAACGTCATATTACCAAAGTTAGGAGCTATTACATACATTTACCTGGAAGCACTTGGAACATTTACCGTTCAGCACCGACTTACGGTGATTTTCTCGGTTTGGGCCTCTAAATATTCATTTGGGAGGCCGACGTTTGGAAAATGACGATGCTGTAGTTAGACAGGTTACTCGTAGACTGCGACAGCAAACAAAGGACTTCTTTGCTACCGGAAATTAAATAAAAGATGTGAAAAAGTATTAGAATGTATAGAGTAAATACATCATTTGTATAAAAATTATCGAGAAAAGTTTCGGGAAAATATGTTTATTTCAGATATTGCTTCAATATCTCGCAATTCTTCAAAGTAAATCCAGTGAGAGTCGATACATTTTGCCAGTGGATTTTCCACGACTCGAAGGTTCCCTGATAGGTAGATTCCTGAAGGCCCTTATTCCTCCGATCTTGCGCCTTGCGATTTTTATTTTTTCCTTAACTCAAGAGCCACCTAAAGGGTAATTATGATACCTCGGACAATGAGGTGAAGGCAGCTGTCAAGTCCTGGATTCGAGAAAAGTCGGAAGAGTTTTTCTGTGACGGAATGAAAAAACTTGTTACACTGAATAGAATGGTTTGAAGTGTCACTTTGTGGAAGCGATTCATATTGGAAAAGAAAATACTTCGTTCTTCCACAAATATTATATTATACACGACCTAGGTTTCGAATTACAAAGGCCAGGACCTGACAAAAGACCTAATGAGGATTTTGTAAGTCGAAACCTTGGTCGTGTAAAATAAAATATATTTGGATGAACAAGGTATTTGGTTTTCCGAACTTGTCACATGTTGAGAGAATAGTGTTAGCCTTAGCGGTAACTATGTTGAAAAATAAATATATGATTTTGAAACTGAAGAATTGCACTTCAATTTAATTTTTGCCCGATCATGCTCTTTGTTTCTTTTCACGCTCTACAAGCAGGTGTGCATTACTTTTTTGCCTACCTTCGTAGAAATTGGGGAAAACAATGAATTTCACGTATAGGCAAGGTCACCGTTAGTACCAAGACGTCCTCGAAAACTGTTCATTCGATTTATCTACTGAAAGTTTTGGCGGCCAGGACGGGAGCCATTAATGGACAGTTCAAAATAATGTTCGGAGGTATAGCTTTTGCAAATTCGCTAAACAAAACAGTTCGTCTTCCTCAAGCTATCATGACGGCGATGCGCTGCGGAAACCGTACTCCTTGTAACGTGCGGCTGCGGGTGGTGAGCACGCAGGCCGTTGTGGGGGCATTACCCGGAGGGTCTGACGGGGAAGGGGAGGAGTATGACAAGTGACTGATGTGACGGAAATAAAAGTCCGTGGGGAAGATGGTCGGGGTAGGGGGAGAGTGCAAGTAAAAGTAAGGGGTCGTTTCGCTTTGTGATGCCCTAGAATTAAATTCGTTCGTGTGGGGGAAGAGGATGTGAAATGGGGTGCGGAATGCTTGTGCGGGAGTACAGATGGAGTAGGGGGCATCGCTTTCTATGACTGGTGAGGATCATTTGTCATTCAGTTGTCGGCAAATGTCATTTGTCGATGCGTATTGGATCAGAGTACGCCAAGAACAGAGCTGTTTGCGCTATTGTCCCTTGATATTTTAATCAGCCACACGTAAGATTACAATTTTCAATTGTCATTATAATGCGAGAGATTTCGCTGAGTTTACTACTTTTAATATCATTGGGGAAAATCAGATCGATAGGAATGAACAGATGAATTACATTTTATTTTTGTTCGTGGCATTAGGTATACGCATCCAAAGAGCTTATGTCCCCATTATACTATATGGTGTGAATATTAGAACTGAATGATAATCAATATCTAAATTCATTACTCCTGTATATTTATAGTCACCGATACGTAAGAATTGCATTTGTTAATATTACCTTGTTCAAAGTTATGCATTTCAATGAAACGTTTTTTTCACCATCACATTTCCTTAATTTTTAGGCACCGAGGTGATCTTGGTACGCTTTCGTGAACCATGCATTCGTTTCCTCTCACCTTTTTCTTTTTACTCTTCCTAAAATAGTGGCCACTCCTGGATGGGCGGTATTCCATAGGTAAATGACGGACTAGCTTCTTCATCACGAATTTAAGCGTCAACAAGTAATTCGCCAAAAAAAACATCTCATTAACACTCTATTGCCTCTTCTCTGTTGAGTTAGCTTTTATCCAACACCATTAAACTGTACACGAAGGGTTCCTTTCCGGTTAGACGCATTCTTAACTAGTCTTGTAGGTCGACCCTTTTAGTTAGGTGATTTATTCATCGTGAGACACACGCTCATGTTCACGTTCCCTATTCGGATCAAATTCTAGATCCTTTGCCATGAATGCATCATTGGGCAAAGAATGTTCACATAAAATAAATATTCATTGCCGTTTCTTTTGCTTTTTGACAAGTTCTCGCGTTGTGTTCATGGATGGCCTGAAATGTGAGACTTTACGTGTGCCATGGTTAAAGACGTCCGGCTTACAATTTTTAATTTATTTATGAATAGTTTTGAATCGATTTTTTCCCGAGAGTAGAAATGCCCACGAAATATATTTAAACAAAATTTTACTCAGATCCAAATATATTAGTAATAATTAAAGGAATAAATCTTTTAAAATAAGCATATTGCTCCTAGGTTTGGGCTCAAATTTGTAAATTTTAGAGTTAACTATGTATAGACATATTGACGCTATGCATAATTAGATCCCCTTTGGACAATTAGATTGTCTTATATATCCTAGATAAACCCACTGCAGTGTCTCAGTGGTAATAATGCATTGTTTGACCCTATCATTTACTTTGGAGAATTAGTAACTTGAATGAATCTCAACACTCATTACTCCTCTACATGTTGAAAGTAGTGATTTATGCATGGATTATGGATGTATTTATGGATGGATGAAGAATGGATTTATGCATGTATTAAACAAATGTCAGAACTCTTCAACGCCTACGTTTCCTTGGTTGCCGAATTATATGCACAATCCAACTTTATCGCTAGAACTATTGTCACGTCTGAGTTTCAGTAGAGTTGAATATTCATTATTTTGAAGGCTAGTTCGTTTGAGGAGATTTGCCTTGTTGCACAATAAGTGCGAACTGGCCTCCACGGACTTAAACCTGGTCGTAGGGGGAAAATATGGCAGGAGAATCGTGATTTATTCATGGCGAACGACTCGCTCATCGACGGCCCAATCGTGAACCACCCGTTCCTTACCGGCTTTGCCTCTCTCTCCGAAGTTCTCTTGAATCTCCCTTTTCTTCCTTCCTCCACTCCACCCCCGACTCCCTCCGCTCCGCTTCCCTGTTATCCTCTCCCGTCCCCCGCCGCACCCCCATCCACCCCCGGAGCCACTCCTTCGTCACACTACCTTTTGATACATCCTCTTCTCCCTTCTCCATTCCCGTCTTTTGTCATACAAATCTCCCTCCCGAGTCCGTACCACCTTCTCTGCTCCCTCGCCTCGCTTTCTATGAAGCCTTCCTCTCCGTCCCGCACCCTCCTCCCTCCGGACGAGGTCACAATAAGTGGAGGGCAGGAGTGAAAAAAAGGGGATGGGACTTGGGGGGGGGTGTTGGGAAAGAGCAGGGGTGGGTGGGGGAGGGAAAGAATTCCTCTTTTCAAAAGCTTTGTGTCCGACTGTCCGTGGAATGTATCCTTCCTTCCTTTATCCCTTCCGGACGTTATACGCGCTGCGAGCGTAGAAATTCATTTTTCCCCCTCTCCCCATTTCCACTCCTCCCCCTTCTCCTCCCGCCACTCCCCTTTCCGTACGGTCCACGGGTGCGTTAGGCCTCTTCCAGCGAAACCCATTCCACCGAGAAAATTCACAAGACTCGCCTCCTATTTATTTATTTTCCCCCCACGTTTTTATATTCGCGTATGAAATAAGCATGTGACGTTCTTTGGGATGATCCTGAATGGGGATTTGGCGTTTATTTTTTCTCCCCACACCCCTTCCCAGTTCTGTATAGAATTTTGTACTTAACACACATTCGGAGATAGATATAAGAGATTGTGGAGATGTTCTTCCCTGAAAACCCTGGGGCCCATGTCTTCCAACCAGTGATATATTGATAACAGGTTGTCCAATGCACCGAGCTGTGGTTTGGAGCTGAAGTGTAAATTTCTTTCGTACTCTTTTATGAATCCTACGTCATGTTGTGGAATTAGTATTTGGTAGAGAGTCACGGTGTGGAATGTATGTATGCACAAAGGAGTTAACTGGACTAAAAATGCTTGGAATAGTTTAATGCATTAACAGTATGCCTAATACTCTTGCAAGTAGAGGCAAATAGCGCTATCCTCACCCTTGAAATCTACATAACACCCCGCAAGCCGCCGAAATGGATTGATGCTCTTATGTACTATGCAAGGCGAAATTTGCGACACTTTCGCTGTAGTGTTACAGAGGTAAGTTAAATGATCCAACGATATTCATTTGGGTCTACATCTTTACCGGCCCTTTAGCTCTGTCAGAGGGGCGTGGCAGGAGGGTATAGGACACCAACTATCACGTACTATCGGGTGAAGATGACGTGCGCCAATGGCAATTTCAAGTAATTCTTTCTCACGTCTGACAGCCGCACCCACCACTCCTTCCCGATCCTCTAACTCTGTGGCCGTGGGTGTTGTCTCATTCCATATCCATTAGGTTTTAACCAGTTTGTAAGTTCACATTTCATAAATTTATGTTCGAGTTAATTGTGAAGATTGTACTTAATTTCATGCTCCTGGTGTTATTTTCCACACTCACAGCTGTTGGTTTATGAAATTAAAATATAAAAGTTAACGGTCAACCCGTCTGGTAACACTACTTTCATAGTGCATACCCTCTCTAACAATAGCTGACGGAGACAGTGGTAAAACCTGAAGTGTTAGTTTTGGCTGATAAAGATCTATTTCGGTTAAACATGTTCCATCGTCCTAATATGCCTTCCATTCCATGACTTTTATTGCAGCACAAAACATTTTCATTTCACCTTTCTGTTGTTCGGTGACATGTAAAATATTGACTTAGTTGCGATTATTTCTGTTGAGTGCTGAGTGGCAGAATATTAATCACCTTCTTGTATCTGATGGCTTAGATATCCACGTTAATTTATTTTAGCTCGTATCTACAAAGAGGTCATGAGAAATTTGGAGTATCACTATCAGAGTGACAGGCATTAGATGTCCGTGTATATTATTATTCCGTTGATGCATTCAATTAAAACCGCTGAAAAGTTCTCGTTTTCGTGCGGATTTTAAAATTCCTGTGTATCATGCCGGCGACTATTCCAAAAGTCACATTAATTGCGGCATGTTAACGTCAAATGATTTGAAGCGATTTAAATTACGCAATTTTACGAAGCAATTTTTTTTTACGCGGTCGCTCGATGCAAAAAGGCATCTGCTCCCTTCCCCCCACCCCGTTCCCCCATCCTCCCCCCCTCCCATCACTTGATACGCAAAACGCTCCGTTTTGTTGTTTCTCGTCTTTTTTTCTTAATTTTTGGCGAGGAAATTAATTGAATCTCATCGGGACGTTTTAATATGAGTAAACGCGTGAGGGAACGTGGGGGGATATGGGAGGTCACAATTTCACGACGTGATGAGTTTGTAGTCAAAATGCCAAAAAAATTCACTCTCCTCGTCGTCGTCAACCTTGTTTTTTTTGCTTCTTCATCTATCTCCTCCTCCTCCCCCCACCCACTTCCCACACGCCTACACAACACCACACTCTCCCCACCCCCTCGCGATGGATTCCTTCTCCCATCCAATCAAATGCGTGTCGTCCTCCGCACGGACCGTGAGCTGCAATCACCCCCTCCCACGATTCCACCGCTTCCTTTGATGTCGCCGGCGTCTTAAAGAGTCCCGTAGAAGGCTATAAACGCCTCCTCCTCTCCCCTCTCTCTCCGTCCCGGTACGAGAGAGACCGTATCACTTGCCCCGCGCCTCACAAGAGGGACAGCGAGTATTCCATCCCCCTTCGCCCCTTTCAAGAGTCCTCCAGACCCGAGAGCATTATCGCCCCACCCCACCACTCCACCTCTCTAGCCTCCCACCTCCTCCCCCTCCCCTCCGCCCCTCAGACAACTCGACTTCCCATGATTCTCTGCGCCTGTCCATCTTATTCCGCCCATCTTCCCCGGATCACGGGAGCATGTGACGGCCGACGGAATATCCGCTCGAAGGAGAAGGGCGGGGGAGACGGGTGTGGGAGGGTCGAAGAGGACCCCCAGGGGGTGGGTGAGTGGGGGGGGGTTGAAGAGGGTGGTGGGGGTTTGGTTGTCGGAGATCCAGGCCGTTCGTTCGGTCGTCTTGTGGGGTGGCAGTCTCCTTTCTCGGCTCCACGGCCATTATGCTAAGTAGATCTCCCTCGCCGTTGTACATCTTTTACAAGCGGCGGGGAGAGAGGGCCCCCGCTAGCCGGAGAAAATCTCTCTTCCATTGGATAGAGTTCTACGGTTCTCTGGCGAGAGTGTTATCCGCCCTTCTCTCCCTCCAGACCGCAAAGTGTTTGATTGGATGTCCCGCTGAAGGGTGTCGCGCGGGTCACTGCTTCTAATGCTTCCGGAAGGCAGGGACGATGAATATTTGCTGTGTGAATTTGGAGTGAGTTTGGATCCGAGTGTGACTTCATTGTTGCGACGATGAATATGGCCAAAGGGATCAGAGTAGAATTTGGATCTGAATTTAATTCCATTACAGGAACCTCATTGGTAGTGCTAGCAGCGCTACGATAGCTTAATGGTCAGGTTTACAGATAAGAGAGTAATTATGAAGATGAGTGCACATTTTATATTAGAATTGTGCAAAATTCGATGGACTGATGATAGAAGTGCATATGTTTTATGGTTTATAGTTAACTATTGTCGATTACGCTTATTCTTAGGTTAATATTTGAGTGATTTCAGAGTTACATTTGTCATAATTGTACGTCGTATCTGAACCTTTGTGTTCACACATTTCTTTCTGCAGAAACATTAATTTCCTCTTATTTGTTTTACACATGTTAATTTCTGCGCGGATAAAATAAATTTCAGCTATGATAAAATCCTCCTATATTTTAGATATCCTAGAAGCATTATTTCAGAAGTGTCATTTTTGTATCTGTTGTAATTGGTATAATTATATAAATAATATAATTGCATTGTATGAAGTGATTCCATAAGACTTCTAACCTTTTTCGTGCTATATGCGTGTATGTATGCTATATGGATAGTCACTCCTATTATTCCAATTAATAATTGCCAGAAAATTAAGCTAAAGCCATTCATATTTAACTTTTAATTTTTAAATAAAATTTACATTTCAATTATTAATTTTCCAAGAACACTAATACAAATATAATAGTTGGGATAAAGAATGGAGTATTGTCATAATCTAGTTTCATAAACTTTTATTCAAATTAAGGAAATCAACCATTGTAGGATAAATTATATTGTTCTATGTGAACTTTAAATTTTATTCTTATACCTGAATCATATCTCGGAAGTGTTTTTGGACCAATACGGTCAAAGTGGTAGGGACGTAAGGAGAAGAATTGCGCTAGGCAAGAAGGCTTTCTCAAGGAGGAGGGAGTTGATGACGGAGACGTTGAGTAGGGATGTTAAGACAAGACTCGTAAAAACTCTGATATGGAGCGTAGCTATGTACGGCGCGGAAACGTGGTCACTGAAGCAGGAGGATAGACGTAGATTGGAGGCTTTTGAAATGTGGGTGTGGAGAAGATTGGAGAGGGTAAAATGGACCGAAAGGAAAACAAATGAGGAAGTACTAGAGATGGTGGGTGAGGAGAGATGTTTGTTGAGAGAAATCCTATGGAGGCAGGAAAAATGGATGAAAGGCGTATTGAGCGGTAGTGGAATGTTGAAAAAGGTAATAGAGGGGAGTATGTTAGGAGAAGAGTTGGATAAGGATGTTGGACGGGATGAAGGGAGGAAAGAAGTACACAGAGATGAAGAGGGACCTGATGTAGATGAGGTTGCTGGATTGGGTTTTGTTTGGAGTTACAAAATGTTTATTTGATAGTTGTGTCCATTCATAAACCTACCTTAACCGGTAGATTACCTAATAATAATACCAGAATCGCGTTCATCAGTCGTTAATCTACATAACCTGATCAATCCTCATGGAAAATAAACATTTTTCAATCCCTTGGATTTTTATGAGAATTTTTGCGGATTTTTACTTATACAGATCAAAAGAATGTAAAGAGGAAATACTCTCTGGCCCGATGTGATGGAAGTTATACATCACGTGTCGTAACCTATGTTGTCTCAATAAAAATTCATCGTGCAGTTCACCAAGTAATTATCATTCCCATAAAACGGATGTTAATAAAATCAAACGGCCGTTTTTTTTATCCCAGATAAATTTTCTAAGTAATCCTTCAAATCATTTGAGTGAATGTTTTCGTTCGGAATTTAACGACAAACTCTTTGGACTTTCTATTATGGTCACAGCAACAGTGTCAAACATTGGCAGGAGAAGTATCATGTGCGCGCACACGAAGCAATTTTAATGCATATCGCGCCCTTGAATGTCTAGCGCTATAATCTCCAAGATCCGCAACTGTTTTGCATCGAAATGAGACTGTCTTCCATTTAATATGCGCAAAGGTGCCAGTGTTCATGTAAGTGGAAGTAATGAGGTGACTCAGCACCGAGGAAAACGCTGCCATGTACTTCATTACCGTTGAAAAACCTCTAAGCAGCTTTAACCGCCGTTCATTTTTCGAGTGTTTGAGCAAAGCAAGAGGATGACTGTCTCACAACACGACATTAAAAATTCCTCCTAGAAAATGGGCAGTGGGGGGAGGGTGAAATTAACTCTTAGTCAAGATGCGTAAATCATCACATCAATCACTCCCGCCTCATATGAGGGCCAGCTAATTTCTCTAAAGAGTTTATACTTTCATTATTTCACTCTGAAGATACCTGTATTTCCTATAGAGGCTAGAATCTTTCCTGGTGCAGGTGAAATTGCATAAGTGTATTGCTTAGTGAATGGGTGAAATTTAAGCCAACCTTTAGGACACACGAAAACTCACTGAGGAATTGAATTCAAATGATATTTTGTCAAATTTCACCGGGACTGTAGGGAAATCATGTATTGCATAGAAGAGTATCATCTAATTAGTAAGGGTAGCCATTCTACTATAATATCGTAATTTTCCCAACTTTCTCCACTCCCTCTGATCTTTTCCGTCATTCGAACATTCAGTTCATCAAACCAGTCAGTTTGGTGTCAAATGATATGATGTTTAAGCCACACCATGCGTATCCATCCGGCCCTTACCTTTCTTAGCTTCACTTCAACAACTTCCTCTGCTTCCATTTTCCCTTTATTCCCGGCCTCGGTATTGCCGGAGAGACCTCTCTCCCGCGGATAAGAAGCCAAAAGAGGCGGAGATGAGGAGAGACCGTGTGGGGGAGGGGGGAGGGAGAGAGAGAGAAACACGGGACTCGCCTAATTTAATTTTCAGTGGTTTAGTTCTCCCGGAAGCTCATAAAAATGACTCCCATTACGCCCACGGGGGGGGAGGCAGGCGAAGTGGGAGGGGAGGGTTAAGCAGAGCAGGGAATGTCGGGAAGTCGCGGAAGGCTGGGCGGGCGGCTTCTGCGGAGGGCCCCGCGTATCTTCGGGGCGCCTGGGGAGAGTTGGGGCGGAGTGGAGTGGGGGGTTGGATGGCTTCTCTGGGCGTCACTCTTGCTAATTATTCCGCCAGAAACCTCTGCGGAAGCAGGGAGATGAGAATGAAGAGGAGACCAGGGGGGGGGAATGGGAAGAGGGAGGGGAAGCTTCTGGGACTGCGAAAAGTGAGGGCAGGGAGGGGCGCGAAATTGGGAAGGAAATATGGAGTGGTGGAGGGAGGGGAGTGATAGTAGCAGCGGTGGGTGGGTAGGGTTGTGGGGGGGGAGCGGTGAGGAGTGGGGAGGGCGTGAGGTTGGTAGAAGTTAAGTTTCCACAGTCTGACATTGACGGTAGCATTGGGGTGAGGGGTCGGGAAATGTGGGGTGGGAAGGTTACGTCAGCAAGTTTCACTCTCTCTCCCTCCCGCGCCGTAGTCTTTTGGTTTCGGTGTACAGCAGTGAGAGGCGGGGGTATGGCTCGGCGCGGTAGGATGAGAGAGAGGTGAGATTCCCGTCCGTGTGGATTTTGCGAGAAGGGTGGAGGTAGGAGGGGGTCGGTAGGGTAGGCTCTCGCCCCGCGATGCTCTGCTGTCTGTTAAGTCTTTCCTGTCCGTCTGCGGCCAAATTCCTCCTCTCCGTGCCCTTTTGGCTCCATCTTACGCCCTCCCACATCCAAAACCCTCTCCCTTTACCTTCTCTCCCGCCCTGCCCCCCCGCCCAACAGCCGCTATCTCATTCTCCATAGCCGTCAAGTGAGTTGAGGTTCACATCTCTCGTATGCAAGAGTTTTTGCCGCCGCGTTTCTCTGGCAACGGGGGGCTCTCTCGCCCCTTCCACCACCCGAAGCTTCGGTCCGTCCCACCCTCTTCCACCCCGCGGGCGCCCAGAGGAGGGGCATCTTCCCCCAAAAGCCTCAGAAGTGTGGCCGGCAGCGGGATTATATGGTATTAGATAAAGTGGAGGGCGGGTCTTTGGGGGTAGGGGGCTAGAGTGTGGGTCACGGGACGGGTTCCTGGGGGATATTTTCGGGGTGGGGGCGCGATCCCTTTACTCTCCACCGGCCCAACTCCTCTCCCCTCGTCCGCTCTCCTAGGTCCTAAAGGGGTTTCCCTTCCGAAGAGTAAGCGTGGGAGTTAGGGAGATGGCTGTCAAGCGGAGGAGGGATGGGGAAGTGTTAGGGAAGGGTAGCGAGGGTTTTGGGGTTGAGAGAGAGAAGCAATAGTAAGGAGGGATCTTCCGTCTTATGTATATGAATCGGTAGGGCCCTAAACAACAAGAGTACGACCACGCAGTATTTCCGTTTGTTCATTATATCCCCATTAAGAGACCACTTCTATACGTTTCTAACCCGCCGGGGAATCCTCTTATATATCTAATGGCCTCAAAAGAAGTGAATTCCAGGATTGAGCCCTCAACTTCGACAACAGTAATGTGTCTTAACGTTGGTACGTTCAATATATCTCTTTATTGTATCCAGTATTGTTTGCAGGAATATCTGTTTTTTCAATGCCCTGCCTTACGTAACTGTGTCAAAGTTTTTGTACGATTCTGGCTCGACTTTGTGGAAGTTCATGTTCATTAAATGAAGAGCACAATGTATTTTTCCGTTCTTTATTTTGGTACTACTAGTTGCAACGCTTAGGCGTCATCATCAGCATTTAATGAGTTCAACACGATATTTTTTCTCATCCATTTAGTTAATGGTGACACTGATAAATCTATGGTATCATCGTGTATTACATTTAATGAGTAAATTTAAAGAGATACAGTCAGGAAGAAGGGAAGTGGTTAGTAGGAGAAAAAATAGCATGAAGTTAATCGGATATTCTAATAATGGAATAGTTCCTCTAAATGACTTAGAAGAAAATATTATACATTTTGATGTAATGACTGTGGTACATGGTCTGAGGCAGATAATTGCACAGATTTACCTCTTTCCTTCTCGAATGATCGTCCTAAACAAGGTGCTGTTATTTGTAGCGATCTAGGTGAATCAAATATAAAGAACTAGGAAACAAAGTTCAGATATTATTTTTTATATTAAACGAAGAATAATGCACTTGGAACTTATATATTTGTTTTGTGGAGTATCTCTTCTATCCCTTGGTCGGGCAAAAATGCTGCTCTGTTTGGTAATTGGTATTATATAGTATAGCGGGTGATGTATTTTCACTTCCTATCCCAAAATGTTCGTGTACTCCCTGGGTAGAGAAGTGAGACCTGGATTCGAGCCACTGTCGGGTTGGGTAAGCTAACATACTAGAAGTCTATAGCGTTCAAATTAATTTGAAAATAAAATAGAATCCGTATTGTAATCAACAAGTGTCATCCTGAGGGGGGGTGTCACGATTATTTCACATTCGTCGTGCATCGATCTTCAATTCAAGAATTAAGTTATTCTCTGAATTTCTCGACCCAGAATTCCCAGTGTATATAAATGTATCCATTCCCATAAATGGTTTTTCACTTTAAGGTTGTTTAATTGGCGCCGTTCTCGCCGTGAAACAAAAACTTCCTAGATAAACAGCAAGAATGAATCCGTTGTCGCTAATCTAAAAAGAGCTTGACGTTTTACTTTTTTTTAAATAATTTAGATTTTTTTCCAATACGTCTGCATTCTGAGAAATAAGTCATTGCCTTAATTTTTTTTGGGTGCTTTTTAAACTGAGAATGTTGTACCAAAATATATTAAGAAGGACTTTTATTACTCCTAAGCGCTCAAAAGATGTAGTAAGGTATCCTGCCTTTTCTTCACGACAGTCATATTTTTGGATGGATTTTGGTTTGATGGTTTATGAAGCATGTCTCATTATTTATGAAGCAAAAAGCATGTATTTCGCTACACTACCTTAATGATGTTTCCAGCGAATAGAATGATCACGAGGCCACCCTGATCTTTCTAAACCCAGACACTTCAAACCCTTTGCGAGGCAACTCGTCCGGTGTGGGCGGAGCTTCGGGGAAGGATGCCACATAACGCATAAAGGGTTTTACGATACGGTGTTGCATGGTTTTATTAGGATTATGCCGCTTTAAGTGGAATTACGAAGTTTTGAAGAGGTCAAAGCCAGGGGTTTTACTCTCTGAATCGTTCGCTGGTTTTGATTTATGAGGATTTGCTTGGAGGATTTATTCAAATGTTTGGAATTTTGATGAAACACCTGTTTCATTAGCTAAACCACGTATGTATAGGTTCAAAGTTTTTTAAGCGTTCGTTGGAAGCATCTGTTTATCAAGGGTACGTCTCTTAACATGCTGTTAGTCTAATGCTTATACGCTCATGGGTAATTTACAGAAAAATATTTAAAGGTGTTATCCGTTTTAGATATGAAATTTTTTTTGGATTAATTAGGTCTTTGTATCTCTAGATAAATTTACGTGGACATTTGGTAAATAATTAATAATATGTTAACTTTAATGCAATTTAATTTATAGGTATCTATCGTCACTATTTTACAAAATCTGAAAAAAAACATTTTTGTCTAAGATTCAGGACATGCTGTTAATCAGTAATTGGCTTACAGTAATCATGTTCCCAACTTAAGAATAAAAAAGAGGCTAGGATAGTTAACTTAGAAGCTTTTTGAATAATGTAGTCTTGGTGCCGAAAAAACTCACGCTTTCAAATTATATATTGAGTATATATCATTCTTTTACGCGTGTATTTGCCGATAAATGCCCATATTTCAGCAGGAAGAAATTTTCAGCTACGACTATTTTTTGTCTTGGATTTCATCACAAGACTTAAAAAAAATCTCATCTTTAATGCTTAAGCTTGGGGGATTTCAGGGCTAAACTTATTAAATTTCCGACAAGGAGGAGTTCCAAAACTTTTGAAGTCTTGCCCTCAAGAAGATTAAACTCCACCTCGTCCCAAGCTATAGTTTCATCGCCTGGAAAGTTTGACACGTATTAAACTATAAAGAATGTCTGATTCAATTATATTCCAATGATTTAAGGATACCTTCGCGAACACACCTTCCATCAAATGGAGTGCTGTAAATGAGGAACTGAGTTAAAGGAAATGCGTCTGCAAACCCTTGCTTCTTTCATTCTAGCGATACTTAATTCAAGTAACACGGCGTAGAATTAGAGTTTAGTTGTTGGTAAAATTTTCATTAAAATAAGAATTTTACTTTGTTATGCAAGCGTTACTTCGAATTACTTCTACACCATGATGATTCTATGTGAGGCGCAGATTATCTTAAATTCAGCAAAGGCCCGGGAACATCAATGGAATAACAATAAAGTGTTTATGTATGCCGAATGTCCATGAGGTGAGAACAATAATATTTCAAAGTATAATTTAGGAACTGTGCTAATCGAGGCTAGTTGGATGGGACAACGTAATTTGAAAAGGTAAACAGCCTCATTACTTTTAATTTATTTATTTCGATAAGAATATTAATTTATCGAATTTGATATTATGTAATAATGTCTGATTTGAAATGAATGATTGATCTTATGTTGGTAAATTATTTTAGTAGATTACATATTGAGCAGCGTGAGATGGTCCGGTCACTGGAGTTCAGTGCGTATATTTTATGTGGTAATCCCTCAACTCGTTTCATTATCCTCGTCGGCAAATAACCCATTTTATTTGGGAATATGAAAGTTATTTCCTCCTGGTGATTTTGTTAAACCATATTCGGAAATTAAAATCAGTCATAGTTTCCCACTCATCTGATGATACGGCCTGCGTGCAGTTGGAGGATCCCTGTAATGAATCAATTTTGGCCTGCCACACTGGTTGCGTGCAATGTAGGATACCTATTGCTGTTTCGGATCTACATCAAATTCCAGTGTGGTACACTGATGTTTATGGTGATTTAAAATATTAGTACTGCAATGTTTTTGCTATTCCTATTCTTGCTCCTCAGATGAAAAAGATCTTTTGAGGAAAGGAACGTTAGAAAGGCATATTTTCTTCTCACGACATATAGAAGGACAGTTTTCTAAAATTCTTGTTGCGTCAGGAAAAATTCACATTGATTAGTTATCCAATATTTGGCGTTAAAATCAAATGAAATACTAGAAAATGTGTTTTTTGCTAAATAAATTTTTAAAATTACTTTGTAAACGTGGAAGTTTCAACTGCAGGCAAAATTAACTTATTCGTTTTAATTAATTTGTTATCCCTTTTCTATATATTCTTAAACGCTACCGCGTACAGTAGTGTTTTTATCGTGTAGAGTAGTGTCTTTTACTTGAAAATACCAATTATATTATTCATTAGAAGTTTTATTGGAAAAATTTTCTTAGTATTACGACTTAGTGAGATTATCTTTTAACTTTTATTGACCGAACTCAGTTTATCATGCATTGAATGGTCGATTAAGTCATCATAGCTATGTGTACAAGAAGATGATGATATTCTGTCACTCATTACCGGTAAAATTGAGAAAATAATATCCATCTCCATACCTTTTTTTTCAAATGTAGCATTACTTATTAGAGTAACATCTCGTGTACCGTGGGAGCGCTCTATCACTTCATGGCCTTCTGGTCTTGAAATGTGCTTTTCATCATAATTCATAACATCTCTCGTGCCCACTCGAAGCGTATATGTCTTTCGGAACCGGCGTTAAAAGCTGATAATCGACCACTTGAGATGTGGGAATAAACACCGATCTTTGCCCCGTTCCCCGGAGGATATCCCTTATCTGGAGAGGTGGGTGTCCGAATGACGATAAAGCCACTCCGGCTCCCAACCCACTCACTCACTCGACCCGAATGATGAGGGAAATGAATGCAAAGGGCGGGGAAAGAGCGTGAAAAGGAAGGAAGGAGGGACAGCGGGTCTGCGTGAGAGAGAGGATGGGTGGGAGGGGGGAGGAGGACGAGAAAGGGTTTCCCGTGGAGCGCTCTCGTCAAACACTTTTCCCGTTGACTGCTCCCTGCCTCCTCGGGGCGGGGAGGGATCTGGTTTGTGTTGACACGGGCGGGAGGGAGGGGATCCGGGGGGAAACGGGGGGGGTGCAGGGGCGGGTGGGAGGGAGAGAAGGCCGCCGGCCCGCCATTTGCGTCGGCACGGCGGCACGGAAAAAGGGAAAAGGGTGGGAGAGGGATCTGCTACGGGGGAGAAGGTTGGGTGGGGGATGAGATCCACTGGTTTTTAAAGGTCTCCGGCCTCGTAGGAAAAAGAGAGGAGAGGGATCTTTGCTTCGCGCCCTCTCCTCCTCCCCTCGCCCCGGTGTCCCTCCACCCTCCCACGACATGCACAAGTGCCAGTCACTATTAATTTTCGGAGGCGTTGAACAGGCGGGCCAAATACTGGGAAAGTGAGATGGAAGAGAGAAAGAGGGGGAGGGGGAGCGGCGAGAGAACCACCTCACTCCCTTTCCCCGCGCGCACTCTATCGTCCCCATAATGCTCTCTTTCATTCGGGAGAGTGGGGTCGTTTTTCACTTTTTTCTCTCCTCCCGATCCACCTTCGTTCCATTCCCCCTTTCCTTCCCCCCCTTCTCCAGCCCCCTCCCCGCCCGCGCGCCTCCGTCCTCCCCCCCAACGAATCCACCTTAGTCATCCCTTGGGTTCGAGCGAGTATCACCCTCCTTTACGGGCAGCTCCGTAATGCGCGTGTCTTTTGTGTGGTTTTGATCTGGAAATGAGAGGGCGGCGAGGGGTGTCCGGCTCCAAAGGCATTTGTCTGCTGAAGGAATAATTGAAGCCTTCCTTCGGTGTCGCCTCGCGATCCATGCCCATTGTTTGGTTTTTTTCAAATGATTGGCGATGGTGACTTGTAGGCGATGCAATATATTAATCATGAAATTGAAGGGAATAGGCGACTGACAGCATTCATTCTTAAAATTTCCGCGTTTATCACCTCCTCGTTTGTATATTTGCTGGAAATATTCCGTTCTCTTTCCACGAATGTCCTTCAATCCGCCTTTCTGATGTTGTGATCAAATGGTTTTCACTAATAAGAATGGTTGGTGACCTACCACTCCCTGCCCCACGTCCTTGCGAAGGTCTGAGGGGTATTATGTAGATATAGATGCAGATAATTAGCAATAACATATGCTGTCCGATTAGAGGTAAAAATCTATAACAGCACGCAGTCTACTTTACTATTTCCGCGCTTCCCAATCCCAATTCTCCTTCCACTGCTATTTTTCTGCCCAATTCAGGTTACAAAGAAGGCCCTCATACTTTGAGTTTCTATATTATTTTATGCATGAACTAATTTGACCTCTCTGTCTCCCTGCCTTCCTGATTGCCTTCTTAAAATTCGCAAATCGAATTTCTTTCCCACATATCTCTCTGTTCCAATTTTTTAATAACGCATATTTTAGTTGGTATCAAATTTTCTTATTTTTATTAATCGTTATGGATGCAAAAAAAATTATTTCACCTTCTGTGTGATGCGCACGTTTTTTTGCATACCTCTTTAATTTTTTTTCGATGTCACTACAGGACGTTCAACACTACTCATATTATTTTTCTCTTCAGGCTTATTGCCATAGTTTATTACTCAATTATTGTGAAATTCTTCTTTTCATCATTAAGGACACATTCTAATATACATATATGGTGTATAGTTTTTGCGTCAAGCTGGGAGATATGCATTATTGTCGTTAGACTCCCTCTTCACTGCCCTCTCGATCCTAACTCCACCACCGTGCCACTAAATTCCCTGTCTTTCTCAACGTATTCCAGCCATCGTTTTCTTTTTTTCCCTATTTCTTCTTCTGGCGGCTTTGCCAATCAGAATATTCTACACTGCCCCCTCATCAATTACCCTTCATACATATACAGGCACCTAATTCATCGCACGTCCACTCTGCCACCATCCGGCCCTGCTGGCTATTCCGAATCACACAAATCTAGTACATACCCACCTTCTTTATTTATGGATCGGTATTTTCTTTATTCCTTTGTTAGATAAGGTATTTTTTGCCATAGCCGTACTTTCACAATAATATGTTTTTCGATTTCTGTTGAATTAGGCATGCCAGGAGTTCACGTGATGAAGACCACGGAGTCCTTGCCTCTCTCGTAGCAGTCGGGAATGATGCCGTCTACTCTTCACTCGAAAAAGCTGGCTCCGGTAAGTGCCACACTCTATTATTCTGTTCACTCTCCTCTTGTATTTCTCAATAGGTGTATATAAATGCAGTCATTTGCAATCACTGATTAGCGTAGTAGAAGCCGTGGTCTTCAGTCAATCTCATATCAGCTTGAACACCGATCAGCGTGGCATGCTGCGTTATTTAGGTGGATACAAAGGTGCTTTTGTGTCCAGGGTATCTTGACTCTAATATTGTTACTGTGTTTAATCGAACCGCATCATCGAAATTAGTCGGTCAATTTTATTGAACGCTAAAAATGAGAAAATCACGTATTGAAACACATCTTCAACTCACGACGTTACCGTACCGTAATAGCGTCGGAAGGAGGTTAATAAGGCAGGGAATGAATGAGACGAAATTTTATTTAGTATTTTTATCCTAAGTTTTAAAACCTACTTTGGAGGAATCAATCCTGGTTATGGGAGATAAGGTTATTATCGTGAAATATATGATCAAAAATTAATTTACTTCGACAGCAGTCGATTTTAATTGAACTCATGATTTGAAACTCAAAGTGTGCCAATGTATCCCTGTCTTTATAAGTTAAATGATGAAATTTAATAAGAAATAAGTCAGCAATGTATAGAATTGTGGTTTAGGCAAATACTTTCCTGAAAATAAAAACCTTTGTTTTCCAACCAAACAAAAGATGAAATTCATCTCATTAGCCTCTAATTAACTTTTACTGCATTCCTATGATTATCTGTCATATTGTACGGCTGTATCGTTAATATAAATATATCGTATCAACAGCTCACGGCTATATTATTGGTATAGCTATGATGAGCATATTGGCTATGTTCTTAATAATAAGCCATGTAAATACAAATGAAATTTCTCAATCATTTTCAAAATCAATTAAATGTGGTATCTTTTAGAATTAAGTGCCTCAATTTCTACATATTAAATGGATGTACGCTTACGAGATCTTGCAATGCGAAATCGGCGGCATCAGTAAGGAAGACACAAGAGACGACTGAACCTGTGAGATAGGCACTTGAAATCTTAGAACGATTATGGGGACAGGGAAATGAGAATGTTTAAAGCGAGGGATATAAAAGTAAATTCGAGTAATAAAGCTCAGCATAGCGGATTTCAAAATGAAAAATAATCATGTTTTCTAAAAGTGGATTACTAAACTCAAATTGGGAGACTAAACTAATGTGTATGTGTAAGTGCAATGTTTAAAATTGTGTAAAGAAATTTTATTTAGAGAGCACTAGAGACACTGCTGAAATAAAGTGCCTAAATTAGCTGAATCCTCTTTATCCTGTTTCCAAGTTCCTCATTTAGATATTTTTTACATCTCCAAATCCAATTCTATGTTCTGAACCTTACTTGAGGTAACTTCTGCTATTCCTCCTTAATTCTTTTGGCTCTGTTACTTCATTTCTCTGTCAGTTGCAGGTTTTTCCAGCTCTTAATCCTGTATCGAGTCTTTTTCTATTGATTTCTGCTCTAAACTGTCGAAAAGTGGCTCCATTTTTGTTAAGGAAATTTAAAATAAAACTCAATTTAGGTCGAAAATGATGACACTAGGAAAGTTGTGAGCGGGGATACAAATAGAATAACTCCTAATATGTGTTAACAAAGTGCAAAAATTAGTTCCTACTGTTGAGAGAAAAAACGTTCTTGGTGGTAAAACGGTTAAAAACAAATTAGTTCATTCCATAGTTGTATATTCCTTGTGTACGACCGGTAACTCTATTAGTTCTTATTATATATTGTTTTATTTATTATTATTATATATGTATTATGATTGGCCTTAGTTATTTTCTTTGAAAGTTCATCTACATCTACATAAATACCCTGCGAGCCACCAAAAAAGGTGTGTGGCAGGGGGAAAAGTTGAATTGGGCCGTCCAATTACGTATTATATGAGGTAATCTACCGGTTAAGGTAGGTTTATGGATGGACACAACTACCAACTAAATATTTTGTGACTCCTAACAAAACACAATCCAGCAACCTACTATACATTCGGTTCCTCTTCAAATTACCTATATATAATATTTATTCAATCATCTCTTAATTTACCTTCGATAAATGCCGTATTTACCTACTATTTTTAGGTAATATAGTTCGTTTCTTAATACTTTGAAATTTTATACACTTGGATTATTACACAGTTATTTGAGATGTAAACTTATTCTTATTCGGCATGTGGCAGCTACGCGTAATGAGTTGCGCCAGTCAAGAAACTGTTGAATTGAACCACCAGAATAAAGTTTAATGACATGTATGAGTTCAGGATGGTAATGAATGGAAGTGAGAAAGTATAGCGGCATTCTTGAGTTCGAGATAAGTTCAGAGGTCAAGGGCTAAGGGTAGCCGTCGAGTTCTTAGGAGAAAATTTATGGGAGAACCATGACGGTTTTTTCAATGAGCCGGAAACTACGAGACTTTCAACCAAAATCAGTCTCAGTCGGAGGGGACTCCAACGTTAGCTTCGGTCCAGGTAGTTCGGGTTGATAATTAAAAATTCATTAAGATGCTGATTTAGGAGTATTCATTTTAAACGAATAATTACACACACGCATATATATGTTTATCCGCATCAAACTTGTCCCGAATGCGAGGGGACTAAATTTAAATATTAAAAAATAAAAGAGGGTAGCTTGGGAATAGCTCATATGGAATCCACGACTTGAAATGCGCGTAGAATTTTGTGTTAGCGACGACTGTTAGTTACCAGATAGTGCATAGCAGCAGTCTTTTTTTGTAAGAATGATGGAAATTTATCTCTCCCTATCAATCATTAAAATCTCTAGGATAGTACATTTATCACATGGTTAAAGAAGCGTGAATTCGTTTTCAATGACTAGAATATTTACATGATTACGGAGAGAAGATTGTCTTGCTATTTAACATGAAAAGTATTTATCATACTCTCAATAAGTAGTTAGAAGCAAGTATAACCTAACCATAAGACTTTCGCAATCAAGGCATTTCCAATCATTAATCATTAAAAATTGGCTGGCCGATCAACGACATACCTCGTGGCCCATTCCCCAATGAAGGAGTATGGCCCCTCCGTGGATCAGACGATTGGAGGGTTGTCTCTCGGGGTAATAAAAGGTTACGCTACGGCGGAGATTGGACACTGTGGAGGCAGTTATTATCCCCGCCCTCTCGTCGATTCGGTCCTCCTTTTGAACGCTTCTTTGCCAAAAAGAACTCGTCTACTTATACTGGAAACACTTCTATACACCTCCTGAAACACATCTGCGATACGTAAATTGTTCTACGTACCTGCTTTGGTTTTTGCCCTCCTACTTTAATGTTTAGCTTAGCCTTTCTCTTTCTGGAAAACCGCATTACCTCTTGTTATATTTGTATTGATTGTCATTCCATATCTATTGCGCTAAATTTCTAATGTAATCAGCAATCCTTGCAACCCCTTGTCTGACTGACAAATCAGAGCTTGGTCATCAGCAAACCTAACTGATTTTACAAATTGCCATCCGACTTTCATTCATATCTCCAGCTCTTCCCATGCCTCTTTAATCATTTCCCCCACATATACATTGAACAGCACCGGTAAAAATGGGCAACCCTGTCTTACACCCCTACCCAACACTGCCCATCCGGACTCTCCGTTCCCCACTCGCACCTGAGCAGTCTGAGACATACAGAATACAGGTTGCGAATTAGCTTCCTCTTCCTCCAATCTATTCCTATTTTCTGTAATACGCATTCTTAAGAGTTTTTCTCAATTCACTCTATCAAAAACTTTTTCGAAATCTACAAAATAGGCAAATACGTCCTATTGCATTCTATATTCCTCGCGATTATTCGCACTCCAGCATACATTGGTCGCTTGGATCATGCATATAAAATTCGGGAAATAGATGCCAGAACTAGCGGATTCAACGACTCCTTCTTCCCACGAACAATACGGATTAGCTACTGTAAGGTTATAGATAGCAAAAATTCCACTTGCCACCCTCAGCGTCTAGGGAATAATTAGTTTTACTTAACTGCGTGTACTTTCACTAATCTTGTATTTTTTGTTGTCAAAACCATGACAGCATTAGAATTTCACTAAATAATTTAGTGCTCTTTACAGTAATGCTTGTTCTGCTTTGTCTGTTTTTAATTTTCCCCTGCCATCCCTCGTCTCTCTCTGTGGAGGGACCCTCCCAGTACGTAGGGATCACATTCCCTACCAGTGTCCTAGGGGGAGGAGACCGTTGTATGCTGCATGTCCATGTGGTAGTGGAATTTCGCCTTCAAACTTTCCAAATTCTCTCTTGCACGTTATTGAATAATTTTTTTACTGCATCCTAAGAAACAATTGTTTTTTACTTGATAGTATATGTAGTTGCGTGCGTGTAAGTTGAAAGGATTTTTGCAAGAATATGTACGCCACTATGGGTATAGGTTTGCATGGATGTGCTCATTTTGCAAGTTGTTCTGTTCTCTTTTACGGGTGGTGACCTAACACCCCCCGCCACACGCCTTTGCGGCCGGTTGCGGGGTGTTATCTAGATGTAGATGAAAATAGTTCAATTTTTAATCGTTGAAATTTTCATAGTTCATTTCTCTTTAAATTGGTTTTGGAGGCCTAAGTAAGAAAGATATAATATGAGCATATCAGCAATGGATTAAAATATAGTGAACCACTACTTTAATTAACATCAAAACCCCTCTACGGAGGATGGAAAGAGCTACTTAATTGAATATTTTTCCATCCTATGACAGTCATATATTACTTTCGAGGGCCATTTACGTCGTGAACTTCACTAAAACATTGAGTATCGTCTCTGTAATCCATTGGGCTTTATATTTCTGACGGACAGTTGAAAAGATATCTCGAGTGAATGACCGCTACAGCTTCCGTTGCGGATAATCTTCATTTTAAAAGTCTCATAAATTAAGAAATAAGCCCCTCCCCGCTCGTTTCTACACCTCAAAATGTTTTGAAAAGCAATGAAAACCCACGAGGGCCATAACACCTAAATTGGGTAAAGTTTCATGGCTGGTTGGATTGCCTCTCTAGGAGTCGTAAGTCTTTTTACGACGTTCCTCCTCGGGACAACCGCGTCGTCTCCTTTTCCACAGAATCGTAGTCGTGTATTCTGTTGCAAAAGTCCCCCCGATTCCGACGAACAACTTCCCCACCCACGCTACACACATCCCCTGCCCCTCCACTCGTGGAATCCTAAGACTTTCCATTTCTGGTTTGACCCCCGCGACCCCTGTCCTCAACTCTCTTTTGGGACCCTGACTACATCCCGGAGAAAATCCTATTCCGCCTCACGGAAAAGGGTGTCAAGACCCTCAGTCTCCCTCCTACCCCCGAACAACCTTTCCCCTTTTTAAACCCCTTGGTGCATGCAGGGAAAAGTGAAACCGGAAGTGACTACGCCCAGTCCTTATCCTTTTCTTTTACCCCAGCTCCGCACTCCCTCTTTTCGACTCCGCCGGAGCCACGAGGGACAGCCGGCAGCAGGCCTCCTCTTTCCTCCGCTAATGGCAGACCAACTATTTGGTCCCGCAGACGACGCAGCCCCCTGCTCTCTTACCCTCCTAGAGAACCATAAGGAGACGCTCCAACACGCACCCCTCCCCTTCCTAGTTTTAACCCTAGGCCCGTCCTCTCCCTCACGCCCCTCATGCCGAGAGAGGACCCTGAAAGCTCCCTCCTCCGTTTCCTAATTCCTCCACAGGCACCCTCGAGGACTTCCTCTCACACCCAGACGCCACGCTCGCCCTCCCCCCAAACTCCGCCGCTCACCATTCACACCAATTTTTCTTTGACTCGCTCGGCAATTTTTTACACCACGATTCCTCTCAGACCTCTCCGCCCGTGGCCTCCATTCTCCGCTCTCTCTTGTTTTCTCCTCACATTCTTCTTCGTGGGGTTTTCCTCCTCTCTATAAGTCCCGATATTTTCCTAGTTCGGAGTAAAAAAGTAGTCCTTTTTTGTTTTGCCCCGTCTCGCATTCCCAAAGCCTGGTGTCTTTCTTCGCCTCTATCTCTTGAATCCCTACTCGCTGTTTTTCCAGTCGTATTTCTCGGAGAAGAGGATATTTTACTTACGGGGTGGTGAGTTCTCACAGTTAGTTTTCGGATCGGTTCATCGACTGGAATCGTGTTTATTTTTTGGTTTCCCAAAAGGGAGAGGAGTATCTGAAGATTTAACTAGAATTCTAATCTTTTACATAGGTCTCTTTGAGAGTCTTTTTGCTACAATTTTAATTTTGACGAGTATTGATTGAGCCGTAGGAACGTTTCGACAGATCCATTATTTTCACACTGGAGTTTGAAACTAGGTTTAAAATATCACAATTAACAAAATTAAAGCGAGATGAGTTGTTTGATTATTGCGATTCTGAACAAGATTAGTCAGTTCAAATCTTGGTAGGTGTAGAATATGCTAATAAAGGCTTAAAAAGCGTTATATCAACGTGTAAAATTTGTTTTGCTGGCTTTATATGAGGATATAGTGATGATTTTATGAGATTCAATTGATTATAAATAAAATCTGAGTTCACATTAATAATAGAAATCAAGAAGCCTAAAATTAGAAAAAATATTATGACATTGTACGTAGGCTTGAGTTATGCCGAGGCGGTTGTTAATACGTTGGATATCACGCGAGCCAACAACTGAAATGGTGCAGATTCGACTTTTCTCTGGTGAATTGATTTTATTGCCATTTAATAAAAAGAAGATTTTTGCGAGATCACGAGACGATTTCATTTTTTTAGACTACTTATATTCAAAATAGATCATTTTCCGACTTCGCGACGGAAAAGAGTTGAACCTATAAATAATCATCAGTGTAAAACAAATAAAATGGAAAAATCATTCCCCAGGCTTAAATTTGGCAAATGGAATAAATTGTGAGGACAATTCAGATGTAGAAGTTTCGCTTTGTATCAAATAACTTTCCATTTAGTGATCTGTGTGAATGGCCTTGTTTATGTCAATCATGCCTCTCCCCTAGCTCCACCCCTTGGCACGTTGAGGCAAACGATGTCCATCAAACTTATTGCCCAAAGATGTAATTCTTCCTGGACCACATGATTGGCGGCCAGACGCCATCAGAAACACCATTTGCTAATTATATTTCTCGCATCCGTCGTTAAAGCTCTCGCCCCAGTCCTACCCTTCCAGACTCCACTCCCAAACGATGTGCGTCAATTACTTCGATGTGTACATCCCTCTCATTGCTTCTCGTCTCATCTCAGCGGGAGGGGGGAAGTGAAGTGTGGGGCATGGGTGGGGGTCGTTCGCGGGGGGGGAGAGCTGGGTGAGGCGGTTTGGGAGGAGAAGGCGGCGACCCTAGGAGACGGACCCGAGAGAAGGGAAAAAGTACGTGGGGTTGGGGGGGAGGAAGGATGGTTTTGGTTCTTCCGGGGCGAGCTTCCCCTCCCGTCACCCTCCCGCCCTCTCCCTTCCAACCCCTATTCTTCCCTCCTCCCCCTCCGCTCTCTCACTCTCTCCCTCTCTCGCCCTCACCCTCTCCTTGTCCGAACCGGTGAACTCGAGGCATCCATCACCCGCATTCCCACGTGGCTGAATCTACTCCTCGCGTACACACACTCGCACGCAGGCACTCACGCACATGAACAGCCTCATCTCCCCCCTCTCTCATCCTCTTCATTCCTCACACCCCCCACGAAATACACCCTTAACACCCCTCCCCCAAACCCGCTCCAGCTTTACGCCTGGAGGTTTTTTCACGTAGTCTCCGTTAGTGCGGCCCAAGAGAGTCACTATCCATCCGACGTGCTAAGGAGAGTTTAACAGTATAGCGGGCAATATTTTCCGGTCGACTTAAAATACTAGATCGTTTGTGTGCTAAGAAGGAAAGGTATTTCGACAGCGGTCATCGAGAGAACAGAACGGGACGATCCAATCGGAGTGGTCCCATGCACCACGTCGAACAATTTGTAGTGACGACTTCACTGTCCGTACCATAACACATTTAAAATTTGATAGCAAGAAGATTTTTAAAATGGTTAAAATAAAAACGTCCATGCTGAGAAACGCCAACTCAGAGGCATGAAAATTACACCTAATCTAGGCTGATTAAGTCTGCCTCTGAATTAATATCTCACAGTGTAATGTAAAATAACTCTTGTATTCCGTGGAGTGTAGTCGAGCCCAGTAGTAAGGTTTATCCAGGTATATCGAGCGAATTCTTGGAAGAATGTTTGGAGAAACAGTTTTACATCCAAGTTGATCAAACTAGAGGAGGAAGTTATCATTCCCCTGCTAATCAGACAAGCATATTCACCCTGAAAAGTTAAGGGAGCTGTGCAGTGTAACGAGAACTGTGCAGTGTACTGCGTTTTCTTTAGTCCAGTCATCTAGCTCAGTTACCAGTGTAAAAATCGCGTGTTAAAAGGTCAATTAGAATAGATTACGCGAGATGTGCTAAATATCATTCAGTGGGATGACTTAATCAGATAATATTCTTATTTTTGCATTCATGCTCTACGAGGGTGTTCCCAGAAGTACCCGACCCAACAAAGAAAAAACAAATATTTTGGAAAAAAATGTATTTATTTTTCAATATATTATCCTTTCAACTCTATACACTTTTCCCAGCGTTGTTCAACAACATCGATACCCATTTTATAATAAGAACTGTCTTGCTCCTCAAAATAGCCATTAACTGCCGACAACGTTTCTTCATGGTTGGAAAAACTTTGACCACCGAGCACCTTTTTCAAGTTTGCGAACAGAAAATAATCAGAGGAGGGTAAATCTAGCGAATAGGGTGAAAGAGGTAGCAATTCAAACTTTAATTCATGAATGTTGGCAATTGCAATAACGGATTTGTGAGCTGGTGCATTGTCTTGATGAAACAACACTTTCTTCTTAGCCAAATTCGGCCGCTTTTGCTTGATTTCTTCGCTCAAACGTTGCAATAAGTTCGCATTATACTTGCCGTTGATAGTTTTTCCTTTTCCAAGATAGTCAATGAAGATTATCTCACGCGTATCCCAAAAAACCGACGCCATGACCTTGCATTCAGATGAAACGGTCGTCGCCATCTTTGGAGCCGGTTTTCCCATTTGAATCCATTGTTTTGATTGTTCTTTTGTCTCGGGTGTGCCATGTTTCATCCATGGTTTTGAAACGGTGCGAAAATTGTGCTTTGTTGCGATGAAACTAAGCTTAACACTCAATTGAAATATCTTGACGGCAGTGGTTTTGCTCGAGTGTGAGCAAACGCGGTGCCCATCTGGCACTCAGCTTTCTCATGTCCAAATTTTCAATAATATGCGATGTACCGCACTTTTGGAAATACCTACTATGTCTGCAGCTCGCGCACTTTCATTCGACGATCATTCAGTATTAATTTGTGGATTTTCTCCAACGTTTCTGGAGCCGTCACCCCATTTGGTCGACCAATACAATGCTCGTCTTGATAACTCGTACGGCGTCGTTTAAACTCTGCTACCCAATATTTTACTCTGCCAAACGAAGAAGCAGACCCACTCAGAGTCAAATCCAGTTCAGCTTTTATATTGATTGGGCAGAGGCCTTTCAAATAAAAGTATTGTATCACACAACGATGACCAATTTCATCAATTTTCACAAATTCACTGAAAACGTTCATTATTGATGGCTGTCATAAAAATACTAAGCAACGTAGCGTCTTCAAACTTGAAACCTATGCTTTATAGATTGCAAAATTTCTAATACATTAACAAGGAGGATTTAAATAAGCACTTATTCGCCTGGATAAAGGGTGTACATTTTGAAGAGGACGAAGAAAATTATTGAAGGAAATGTGATATTTCAAGAAGTTAAGTCGAAGTTTAGAAGAGTTTGCAAATTTCCGAGAGAATTCCAAACCTAACTTCACACTTTAAATGGTACACTAGCCATAGTAAGAATTACGTTTAAACTTTGGTAATACTATGCGCACTTACATAAAGTACGTATAACCTGATCATGCTAATGTGTACCTGTAGGTAATGGGAATAACTCTAGGTCCATTACACGAACACATTTAGAGAGTTGAGCTAGAGCAGAGGTAGGCAAGAGCGCAGGTGTTAAATTGGGAAAAATAAAGTAGGTTCCAACGCTGTCTGTCACTTCAGAACAGGCTATGATACTCAGATCTCAAAAATAACAGAGCAAATAAACACTTGCCTTAAAACAACATATAACCCAATTGGTGAACAAATTGAACCAAAAATAAACGAAGTGCATGTCGAGAAACGGATCAATATTATAGTACTAAACTATCGCAGTATTAAAAACAAAAGAGCCGAAGTCGATCATATATTCCAAAATCTAGACGCGGGCATAGTTTTAGGAACGGAGAGTTGGCTTACGGAGGTAGTTAATGACGGTGATGTTTTCCCTTTAGATAACAGTATATACAGACGAGACGGGGGTAACAGAAACGGAGGAGGAGGTATATTTATTACCATTGAAAACACTTAAAAGGCTATGCGCCAAAATTTGATGACCAGATGGAGAGCGTTTGGCGCACAATAGAGCGAAACTATAAGAAAAAAAAGTTTGCCCATTTTACAGGCCACCTAATTCTGCTTCCGATTCAATAGAGGTTTTAAATAACCAAATAACTCATTTTATCTGCAAGAACACGAAAAACGACATTATAGTTGGGGGTGACTTCAATCTTCCATCGGTTATTGCTTTATTATATAATGCAAATGCATGCATATTACAAATACTGGGGGAAATACTGGGTTAATACCGCCGCAAGAAATCGCGATTCATGCGAGGCTGCCTTTAATATGCTCACCGCCAACGCAATGAGTTAAATAATAAGAATAATACCCAGGGACATCAACATTCTAGACCTTTGCTTAATAAAACATCCCGAAATTGTCACATATTCATATGTAACGGAAGGAATAAGTGACCAGAAAGCAATTGTTAGAAAATTATCTGTTTTGATAAACAAAATCATCAAACCCAGAAGGAAGGTATATGTATTCGAGAAAAGTAACTTACAGGATTTTGCCGCCTGACTTTGAAAAAGCCTACAATAACACATTACGAAAACGCTCACCGCTGGGACTGAGGCTACAGGGTTCGTCCGGAAAATAAGTGTACTGATTTTTTCCCGCCGCTCCAGGCGCGCCCAGCACCGCTCTGACGGGCTGCGATTGGAGGGGAGTATGTTGGCAAGCGACGCTGAAAAAGGCCGTCGGCTCTGAGCTGAGGAATATTAGCTTAAGATATGTAAAAGTGTAATAAATTTTTTTCCTGAGCTCAGTACACTTATCTTCCGGACGAACCCTGTATATGAAAGAATTTTTTGGAATTAATTAGACATGGTATAGATACATATATCTCTACTAAAGAGAAAAACGATAGTAACGAACCAGGATGGTACAGTAGTGGGGTGAGAAGGTTTTTGAGACAACAAAGGACATTGCACTCGAAATACATAAAAACTTTGAAAAACGGCCAAGGAAGTAACTACTTCTGAAAATGTACGACAAAAATGCTTAACACATCATAGGGAAACAAAGAAAGTAATGCAAAGCGCCTTAGGAAATTTAAAAAGAAAATTCTGTGCGATTACTTAAAGAATGACCCCAAGGTATCCTGGTCGTACGTTAGGGAATTGCAGAGAAAACGTCCAACAACAGAGTTTCTCAGAAGAAAAAATGGTAATATACATACAGACAGCACCCAAAAAGCGAATGTTTTAAATAGTTTCTTTCAAAGCGTGTACCCTAATGACAGAGACACCCAGTGAAGGCCACGTCACACCTATCGCAAAGATGGATGACATTAGAATTACGTGCGAAGGAATCACGAAACAACTCTTACACATTAAAAGTAATAAATCACCCGGATCAGAGGTTATTCTTGCAAGGGTACTGAAAGAGCTCGCTACCGAAATTGCGACTTTTTTAAATACATATTTAACAAGTCGATTTCAGAAGGTATCGTTCCCCTTGATTAGAAAATAGCCAACATAATACCTATTTTAAAAGCGGTAATAAACAAGACTCCGATAATTACCGGCCAATATCATTAACCACCCTTTCCTGTAAAGTCTTGGAACACATTATTCTTAGTAACGTCATGACATTCCTCGACACTCGCAACCTATTATCCAACAGATAACACGAATCCAGAAAGGAGAGATTATGCGAAACGCAGTTGGGACTTTTTATGCACGACGTTCTTCTCGCTGTAATTCTGTAAAAAAAAGGCTAAATTTGGAAAATTATGTCCCTTGGAAGATAGAATAATAAAGTACGAGAATTAAAAAAAACATGTAAAGGGCCGTGTGATGAGCATGAAATAAGTTCAGGGAAGCCGGAGACGAAAGAATTAAAGACTGGTGATGGTCTCGTGATTTGCAAATCCACTCACTCTCGCTCTTTGTTAAATATTCTTTTTTGTCAAACTCTTTTACTCGCTCCTATCCGCTCTTTCATTCACAAACTCTCCCGCACGGTGGCAAGGAGGGCGCCCGGTTTACATCACTTCTTTCATCACGCATGTCTTCCTTTTCTCTCCCATTCCGAGCTGTCGGCGGATGGGGAGGAAGGATCGGCGGGAGCTGCAGCATGCGTGGGGAATCTCTTCCCCCGGGACACGATCCCGTCACGCGGTTTTGAATATCCCGAACGCACATCCGCCGCCCAGAACCGACCCCACGCCTTCCTCCGAAGCACAACTCCTAGCCTCCCCCCGCCGCATTCGAGACGAAGGATTCCCACCTCCTCATCCTCCACCAACCCTCCCACGCATACGCATCCTCCTGCACGAGAGGGAGTCCTGGGATGGGTTGAAGTACTGATGGGAGGCACGGGGAGAAGGAGAGGAACAAATAAGAGGACGAATTGAAAACATTTTTCACGCACACACAAGTCCCGAGCACTACCACTTTACACACACAGACACTCTAGTACGTCGCAGGTACTCTTCCTCCTCAAATTCACCTGGCGAACTTCCCTCCCCTCCTCTTGCCTATATGCTCCACCCCCTCCATCCGTTTCCCTACTCTTCTCTCAGCGCTTTTGTGTCATCTTTTTTTTTCGCGATCCCTCACAGCTAGTTCCACCTCTCGCCATTCTTTTGTTATCCGAGACCCATTTTTGTGTGTGTACCTGTGGGTATGTGAGTATGAATAATTAATGTGTATGTGCCTGCCCGCGTATGTGTGTGTGTATATATGTATATGTATATATATATATATATATATATATATATATATATTATTAGGTAATCTACCGGTTAAGGTAGGTTTTTGGATGGACACAACTATCAAATAAACATTTTGTGACTCCCCACCTAGCAAACTAATCTATATCAGGTCCCTCTTCATATCGGTGTACTTCTTTCCTCCCTTCATCCCGTCCAACATCCCTATCCTGTTCCTACCCTTACCTCGCTTGCCCAACATTCTCCCCTCTATTACCCTCTTCAACATTCCACTACCGCTCAATACGCCTTTCATCCATTTTTCCTGCCTCCATAGGATTTCTCTCAACAAACCCCTCTCCTCCCCCACCATTTCTAGTACTTCCTCATTTGTTTTCCTTTCGGTCCATTTCACCTTCTCCATTCTTCTCCACACCCACATTTCAAAAGCCTCCAATCTACGTCTATCCTCCTGCTTCAGCGACCACGTTTCCGCGCCGTACACAGCTACGCTCCATATCAGAGTTTTTACGAGTCTTGTCTTAACATCCCTACTCAACGTCCCCGTCATCAACTCCCTCCTCCTTGAGAAAGCCTCCTTGCCTAGCGCAATTCTTCTCCTTACGTCCCTACCACTTTGACCGTGTTGGTCCAAAACACTTCCGAGATATGTAAACTGTTCTACCTGCTCTATTTTTTCCCCGCCTATTTTAATATTTAGCTTAGCCTTTTTCTTTCTGGAAAATCGCATAACCTTTGTTTTACTAATATTGATTCTCATCCCATATTTATCGCACTGAACCTCCAATTCACTCAACAATGCTTGCAACCCCTTGGCTGACTGAGCAACTAATGCTTGGTCATCAGCAAACCTAACCGATTTTACGAATTCCCCTCCGGCTTTCATTCCTACCTCCAGTTCTTCCCATGCCTCTTTAATCATTTCCTCTACATATACGTTGAACAGTACCGGTGACAATGGGCAACCCTGCCTTACACCTCTTCCTAACACTGCCCATCCGGACTCTCCGTTCCCCACTCGCACCTGAGCAGTCTGAGACATGTACAGGTTGCGGATCAGTCTCCTGTCCCTCCAATCCATTCCTATTTTCTGCAATACACGCATTATTTTTTCCCAATTTACTCTATCAAACGCTTTTTCCAAATCTGCAAAACAGGCAAAAACGTCCTGATTGTATTCTATATTCCTCTCGACTAGTGATCTCATTACTGCAATGGCATCACGCGTACCTCTTCCTTTCCTAAACCCAAACTGATCATCCCCTAAGTAATCATTTGCCTTACTCTCTATCCTTTTGTTGATGATCCTGAGAATAACTTTAGCTGCGTGGGATATCAAACTTATTGTTCTGTAATCCTCACATGACGAAGCCTTTGCCTTTTTTGGAATAGGAACTAACACCGATTTCACAAAATCTTCCGGCCAGATTCCTTCCTCATAGATACTACGGTATATATATATATATATATATATATATTCATTTATTTATACATTTAGTGTTGGATTAAAAAAACTTAGACAGCAGCAAACAATACGAGAATATCGTATGAGAGCACATTTCTTGCGAGTGTTCTTTTTATATGTTCTTATATTGTTTGTTGCTGTCCAAGTTTTTATATTTTTATACATGTGTGGGTTGCGGTTGTGGAGGGCAGGGGTAGAGCATTGGACTACCAATAGGAAGGCCCAGTTTCGATTCCCAGGCATACCTTCTGGACACCCTCAGATCAGAGGGCCCGGGTTCGATTTCCGAGTAAGCTTCTCTCTGTGTGCCTGCAGCTCCACCAAAGCTATGTGACTTTTTGGGTACCTCATCTTCCTGGGAAACCATTACCACCATAGGGAAAGGAACTGGCCCCCCTACCCGGATGTGTGAATTTCACACGCCGTCGGGCTTAGTACGAGAAGTCTCACGGGTGTGAATAATAATGTATATGAAGTTCCTTCCTTCTCCTCCTTGAGAAAGGTGGCTTGACCACCGTTAATTCAAAAACGTGTGAATTTCTTTTTTTTTGTGTTTCTGTGTTTTTGTTTGGTTCGCTAGTGCTAACATCATGTACACGATACATTACGCCCTCTTTTTTTCTCGTTACGACGCTACTCATATTAAGGATAAATGAGGTATGCTTTTATAATAGTAAACGTTACTTTATTTATAAATAAGGAAGAAATGTCAGAGCACGTACGGTGTTGGTTAAAATAAATAAATAATAGAAGTGACTAAAGAAATAATTCCCAATCGAAATCTCCTTCAAATCCTTTTCCGCATTTCAACCACAAATATTTCAGCAATGAAACGGGTCGCTTTCTTCTAAGACAGCGTTGAATTGTAGGTCATTTTGGAATATTTTTGCATAGATTCTCGCAATTTTGAACTGAATACAAAATTTCACCATAATATTGAATTTTTTTCAATGCGTGTACTTTCTTATGATACTTATTTCGAGTTCGTACAACCATTATTTCTAATTTAATCATCCAAGAGAAATAAAGGCTGCAAGCAATAAAGTGAACATTCTTACATTTCATATGGTAGTTGATTGGTGACATTTGCAAATGTGCAAATTTTGAAAGTTGTTCAGTATCAGGATCTCGAAAAAAGCACTGCAGGAAAAAATTGCATGCATCAAAATCATGTTTCGGGCTTATATTTTAAATAATGTAGGATAGAACCACATGCCACATGCCCTTGTGGCGGCTTGCTGGGCATTATGTAGATTTAGAATTATAGCGCGATTGATGAAAGCAGTCGTTTAGCGGTACGAATGATGACGTGAGGACAGGACACGTAGCAGGAATACAAAGGATATACGAATACAACACTGAACAGACATACATTTTTGGCCTTCTAACCCTTCTTCAAGACGGTTGACAAAGGACTAAGAGAGATAGGTATGAAAAATAAAATACTTCGCCATTGTGTGCGCGCGCGTATGTGGAGGTACAGCTTGTGTGGTCGGCATAGAAAGAGAGAGAAAGGTTAGGGGGTGGGGAGTGGTTGGTGCAGGGAGAGGACCGGTCTAATTAGAGACGGGAGGCGGTGGTAGGTACACGGTGCACAGCGCAACAGTGGAGCTGCCCTGAGCTTGTTTTGCGTTCGTTTTGTGAGTGCAAACCTTTCCGCTCTCATCGCCCCCTCCTCCTTCGCTCCACTTATTCCCTCGTCGTCCCTAGGTCCCAGAGCCCTCCCTCACACCCCCGCCCTTTCCACGTCCCTCTTTCCCGTTTCCCTCCCACGCCGGGAATCGTCTCGTGGACACCAAAGGCTTCGTTCTTCAGCTCCCCCTTCGTTTCCGGTATCATCCGCTCTCGTATCCCACCTCCCTTTCTTCTCAAACCGAGGGAGCCGCCGCGGTCTTGATCAACTTCCTAATTGTCTCCTGTTGTTCGTCCCAGTTCTCTCGCGCAAACCCCTTCAAAAGAATTGCCTCTCTATTCCCCAAAACTGCACTAACTCGAGTTGTAGTTGATTCCGCGAGCTAAAGACTGCTAGGTGTTCGCAGATGGATGAAATAAGAGATTTAATAGTTTTACTAAACTTTCAGCTCTATAAAAATTCACCTGGTCATGACACTTTTATTTCCGCTCTTTTATCTTAACGTGTCAGTTTAGTAAGGTATTACTGTTCTAAGTAGTTTTACCCTTCTGCCTGATGGTAATGTTTGTAGCTTCCTATTATACTTGAGGCCGCCAGGGATCTGTATGGTTAAAATATCTACAATATCCCTTGCAACCTAACGAAGAATACAATTTTCTTCGACATTTTATCACACCAGTGACTGGGTCAAGAAAACTTATGTACAAAAGACGATTATTTTTTAAGGTCCGTCTTTGAGTATTAGTTCATAGATCGTAGGTACCCGGGCTAACAAATATGTCCACGCCATTTGATAGTTTAAAAAATAACAAGTATAGCAGAACATGGGATGCGTCTTCATGTTTCAACAAAATTATAAATTGATGCATGGAATGGCAGTTGTAAAAAGAATTCAGAAGATTATACGGTATAATTTTGGCGAACGTTTGGAAATCGAGTCACTCGGGACACGTCGAGTGGATGCTTAGTAATCTCTTCTTATCACTATTTTTCTGGTGGCTACAGATTTCATTAACTAGGAAACTAGACTAAATTGTATAGATGCAGGTAATTGATATGAGACATTAAAAAATAATTGTTTGTCGTTAATTAGTCCTCATATACAATATGTGAGACATGTATTCATAATGCATGAGATAAATTGTCAAGTAATAATCCTATAGTTTTTAATGAAACCTCATAACCTGGCGCTGCATCCCTTGCCACACACTTTTGCGGTGGCTCGCAGGATATTTATATATATGTGTAGAACATTAATAAAAATGATCTGTTGGAGTTGATAATTGTTATCAGTCCAACAGGTCGAGATCTCAATCAGTTATAAAAAGAGGATCACACTTTATCATTTATTAGAATGTCACAGTGCACATGATTTATCTTTAGAGCGAAGGAATTAATAAGAAAAAATGCTAATCGAAGCTCCTACTTTAGGGTGAGATGAAACATTAATATGAAGAAAATATCGTGAGGCAGAGATAGCCCGAGTCTGCTGTAGGATAATACCAATGATCGTGTTACTACATCGATGGAAGGATTTACAATTCTTGAAGAAAAACGAGGATTTAAAACTGATAAAAATAAAGCTAATAGTTCCAGGCTTAACTTTGTGGAATTCCTTCATGGTGAGGGTAAAAAAAGAAAAACTTTACACTTTCACACACTTTTAATATAATACTATTGTATTAAATTATTGCTATTGTATTAAAAGTGTGAGGAAGTGTAAAGTTTTTTTTTACCCTTACTGATAAAAATAAAGGGAGAATTTTATCTGGGAATTTGAGCGATTAAGTGTGTAAAGCTGAAGACATCCTGTTTTTAAATATGAAAAATACATAGTGAAGTGGAAGACAGTAGTAGGACCTCAGGTATGACTTTGAGAAGAAAGGGTATCAAGAGCAAAGAATCTAATGACAACTCATCCATAAGTATGCTCGAACTCCAATCTCGTGTAGTAATAATCATACTATCCCAGATACGAGATGCTCCAATTCCTGTGTCTTAATTTAGATTTTTGTTTATAATCCATTCCTTTCCGCTGCTTAAGTGTTCGGCCGACTCTAATTGCGAATTTATTTATCCAATGGGCAAATAGGATAAAATTATTGCAAAATATTTTTGACTGTTTGTAACTTCCGTTTTTATGTTGACCTTTTGTCCATCACACACGAATTATCTTCAATTGTTCATGTGCAGGGCCAAAATTTCATTCTAATGATATCTGTCATTTTTGCGTTCCGATACCTGCATTCACGTGTTTACTGTGATAAAGTGGTTAACCTATGTATTCCTTGCATGATTGCTGTATTGCATATGCTCATAGTAAATGGGTGAAAAGCCTCTACAGGACCTAGAATTCTCATCATCGCTAGAGCGATCGCATGCGATCCCATTGTCAGATTTGTGCCACAGGGCGTTGGCACGCTATTTATCCTGAGGTATAAGGCTGAGGGAACAGATTCAATAGGACCGGTGGTATGAAACCAAAGTGGGCAACGTAATTGCGCAACCCCTTATGAACTGCCTAATTTCATCGTTTACTGCCGTCGGGAGTCACTCTCGGAATGAATTGATTATTATTTTAAGTGCCGCATAAACTAGGACAGCTTAGCGCGTGATGAGGAGGGACCGACGAGGAGTCTTCATAGTTACTGCCACCCTTGAATCCACCACGTTAGCGCATACCATTCTCAGCATCCTCGTTTAAGCCCTGCTCCACCCTTCCCGCCACCACCTCCCGCCCTTCGTCGTCTTAAGATGTATTCCCCGGCGTGCGGTACTCCTCCGGATCATTGCGAGAGACTGGGAGTGAGGGGTGGTGCCAGTATTAGAATCCCCGACACTCCTTCCTCCCCGCATCCCTCAAATCCCTTTTCGCCCGCCCGCTCTCCCCGTCAACCCCTTGGAGCTCGTCTCCAACCCCTCGGCGGGGGCTACGCCGACCGTCTCCTCGGATAAGAAAACCTTATCTCAATCGGGGTGGGATCCATGCACGCCCCCATCCTCCGTTCCCCTTCACACCCCCACACCTCCCCCGGCTACGTCCCCCTTCGTAAGTCTTCCAACCTACCGTTCCCTACTTAACTCAGTCCCACCCCCCCGGTTCCATCCCCTCCTCGCTCCCTCCCATCTGATGAATGGCCGGCAGGGTGGATATTGGAGTAATTAAAGCAGCAAAGCAGCCTCGGAATGGATGTGACCCGCTCTCCCTTTGGATGTGTTCGAGGGTGGTGGGCCGTTGTAGGTGTGGGAGGGGGTGGCTGAAGGGAGAGGAGGGAAATTGGAGAGGAAGGGGCGAAGAATGGTGGGGAGGGTAGGCGATAAGGAAGGGGGTAGAAGAAGTATGTGTGAGATTTTGGGGGAAGGTGAGCGTTGTTGGAAATCCAGTGAAGAAACATGGTTTGAGGGATAGGAAAAAAGGCGATAAAGGGTCTCTTATATTTCCTTATATAATCCAAATTAATCTCGCTGAAAAAAGGTCCTCGAGTTCATACAGCTGCCAATGTTATTATCAGTACTAGGCATTCATCTCCCTGTCAGGCTATGGACATGAAAACTTATGAACAGAGAAAATTATCAGTCATTGAGAATAACGTATCTATCACTCTTAGCCCACCTTGATGAATTCTTCTCATTTCGGCCAGTTTTATATTAAAGAAGAGTATTTGAGAAATGGATTCCTCATATTAAAGATAATTTTTAGAAAAGTATGAAGCTGTTAGCTGATAATGCAGTCCCAGCTTGCCATCCTCAACTAAGCTAAATATAGAACTAAGTAAATCATTCTAAAACGTTACATAATGCTAAATACATCAATAATAACAATGTCTTCATTTCAAATATTAACTATTCTTAAAGATTCAACTGTGAGACCCTAAACCTAATTGTATTAATAATGACACATGGCTATGTTTTTTCAGCTCTGTGAAGTAGTATTGGGTGCAGGATATGGAGGAGGAAGCTCTCTTTTAGCTTCAGAAATACGGTATTCATCACAACTCCATTGCATGCCAAAAAAAAAGGAGTTTAGGGCAATAATGGTTACGAGGATGATTAAGAAAAGTTCTTTTCCATTTTAAAAACTTTTGCTCCCTTAAATAGTCTTTTGATCCTCAACTGTATGCATGTAAGATATATACGTTTTTAAGGCTCTACGACTGCCCTACTTCCCGATGTAAGTAAATTACTATATATTCAGTGGATAGAGTAGAAATTCGTGAAACTAATTTCGACAAGTTTGAAATTGTACGTATGCTACGTACACGTTCTCATCTTTTGTAGTCACAATGGAAGAAACGGGAATTTTTAAGGGAAAGGATATAATTAATGAATACGCTAAAAATTGAGTGGATGTGAATTTTGAAGAGCAGTTTCTCTAAAATAAATACTTAGTTTTTAGCAAAAATTTAAATACTATTCGCGAAAATTTTTATCAAACCAACGTACGAGTATATTAAAAAATGCTGTATTCATAGCAATGATTAAAATATCCCCGTATGTACATTAGTTTGAATGAATTTGTATTTAATTTCAAGGCAAGGCGCATCCACTCATGGCTATCCTCATTTTTTCTACCTTGTTTAAGCTAAGTATTCCCTAGAATCGAAATTTCCGTTCCCAAATCATGGATAAAATTTTTGCCCCGCAAGTGATGGAAGAATAAAATAAAAAACCCGTCTAATGCCTTCTGGCTCGAGACATTTTATCAATGAAATGTCTATGCTGTAGGGGTTAAGTGAACGATGATATTCTGGTAGGTAAGGTACAACCGCAGTATAGGGAAAGGATCTGATCTGGTTCTCGACTCTGAGGTGTGAGAGCTTAACGCATCGTTATAGGCAGTACGAGCTGAGCTTCATCTTCACCTATGAAAACTTTAACAATTAGTTGTTTTAAGTGGTTGAAAACTCTTGTAAGATTAAAGTGCTCATATAATTTGCATTGCTTGATGATTTACTCAAGCTTTCCTGATGGTTTGAAACAACCGGTGAAACCGAACTAAAGAAGAAAAATACTCCGAATAAATGAACAAGTTTAGAAATATAAACTTGATTTGCGTAAATATAATTTGCATGATGTTACTGTGAAACCAAAATGGAAAGAACAGTTACATTTGGGAGCTAGAGAAAGCAAGGCGGGGTTGAGGACTAGGAATGGAAACGAGAGGAAGGGGTATTGGGAGGGGTTTAAAGCGAGAGGGGTGTTCGTCGAGGGAATGGCGAGGGCGGAAGGAAGGAGGGGAGGGGCAGGAGGGCGGGCGGGTGAGGGAAGGGAGCAAGAGACGGAAGCCGGGGATGCGGGGTGTCGTTGTCCCCTTGTATTGTGCGCATTTTATTGATGGTGGAGAGAATCCCGGAGACTCTCCGTGGGAAGCATTTTCTCCTCGCATGCATATATACATTCACTCCCCTTTCTCTGTGTGTGTTTGTGTGTGTGTGAGTGCGTGGGTGGTTCTCGCACACGATCTCTCCCATTTTCCCGCTTGAATTTGCTCGTGAGAAATGCTTCGCTCGGGTTTGGCTACAGCACGTGGTTGAAATTGGGGGTAGGGATTGTTTTTCGCAGTTGCTTTCCGTTTTTCCGTGAAGGCTCGAGATTGGTGCCAGCAAGTAGAGAAGTACTTGATGGATCGGCGAGTATTTAAATAAAAAATTTAGTTCAGTTGCTTATGAATTTCTTTCCATATTGCTTTCATTCGTCCAATCTGTAGTTGCCATAGTTAGCACAGTTGCATCATCATTGCAGATTTTACCCTTCATCCTTCTCGTCGTAGTCACTAGAGATTATGGGTTAGAGGTTCATTCTTGGTGGTGATTAACGTTAATGTAAATCCACAATTAATTTGCCTACCCTAATTTAATTAATTTAAGCTAAGTACTTTATGTAATTAGAATTAATGTCTCCTCATTAGCAAGAAAAATTGAAAATACGGCCATCTTTAGTTTTGTATGTCACGCAACCTGCTGAAGTAAAGGTCAAAGACACGATGGCACTACATGAAGGGAAATATCAGTCAGTCGTTCACTTTACCTCATATGGAGCATTTTTATGTGAAATTTAATTAGGTCACCCAAATATTTAGCCAGGAAATTTGATAAGATCTATCTTTAGTAAACAAATGAATTTTTTGGATGCAGTGAGACTCGAGCGTTAATGTCTCCCTGAGTTGAACTTTTCTCCATTGTACTTTACTATGGTCAAATCTGCTACATTATGTTATAAGGTGCTTCACCATTTGGTACATTAATCATTTGCTTTAAAATAAATCCCGAGGTTATAGATTCATCACAGAATTTGGCGTAATAAAATATCTCTTGGTGTTATCACCTTAAATTAAAAGTTCAAATGAAATATCTTGTATAAAAGTATAATTTCTAAGCGCAGGTGATTGTATATTCTATTGCTTTGTAGCAATACCTATTTAAAATTTAAAAGCTTCAGGTTCTTGCCCAAAATTGAAAAACACTTGGGCTTTCTATTAAATCTTTCATTGTCACACATAAGAACTATAACTGTCACAATTGTTAATCAGGTTAACCGTAACTTCGGTTCACTAAGCCTGCAAACATTAAATTAGCACTCTTTTGGAGTTATTTGAATCCGTATATTCCTACAATGAATTGCATTGTGGCTATTTTATCCCGATAATATGTGATAAAAGTCTTTGGATTTTTCTCCTTGAAAATAATGAAGGTTATGAAAACATGAGTCTAAAAGGTTTTGGGCTTTTTTTTCATATAATCTTATTTTTAGAAATTAATTTATCTTTTAATTTCTATTAAAACTATTTTTAAGGACTCCGTCGTTAGCATAATTAATGATTAATAATTAATGGGATGATGAATTAATATTGATAAATATATTATATAAATGTTGATGATAGATGGAATGAATGAAAATGATAAATTAATATTTATTTTGTGAATATACGACCGCATAACTCGATTCCCTAAGGGGTAACTGGATACGAGGATGTGAAGTTTTTTTTGTTTCATTGAGAATACAGTAATCTATCACTTTTCGAAATGCAAATGGTTATTACCACCATGCCCCTAGTTCGTGAAAAAAAGCAATGTATCATAAGCAAGCACAATGCATTGTTTAATTATTGCTGCAGAAACCCTAACGGCAATCATTTAAAGTAAATACGCTAATATGTATACAATGCATTAACCTCTGGCTTTAAGATACGCTTGGTTCAGTATATGAATGAATACATCATGGCTCTTGACACGGGAGTGCGATTTCTTCCAACTATTTACTGTGCCATCAATTTTTGATTTAACTTGGAGACGTGGTAATCCAATTGGTAGGGAACTGGACTACTGACAGGAGAGCCCAGGTTTGATTCCGTGTGACGCCCCTGAGCACCCTCAGCTTCACGCAAGCTTTTTAATTTTTTTGGGTGCCAGATCTTTCTTTTGGGAAATCATAGGCGACACAGAGAAAGAAATTGCCCCACCTACCATGATGTTTTGACCTTAGTACTAGGCGAGCACCTATCAAACAAACCTTCGGGCTGATAACTATGTTGGCTTATTGTATTAATAAAAATTATATTTTATGTATAAAACCTTGTTTTAACATACATATGCATATGCACACACATATATTACTGCTATATTTTCCGCGAAAAATAGGTAAAAACCACAGTTTTTAGATTCTCACAGAAATCAAAACCCTTTTCCACAAATTAAGAAAATACATAACTCAATCATACTGCATTAGTGAATCATTTCCGTCACGATATTACGATCAGGAATGAATGCTAATATTACTACAATCAAAAAATAAACTCCGAAAATTGGGAAAGGAACTGTTGTTTTTTTATTTAGCCACTTATTTCTCCTTCAGGCACGTGAATTGTGAAATATTTGAATGAAATTTTGATTTTGGATATCGTCCCATCTGCAGGAAAATATTTTGTCACAAGACCTGGTGGCGATTTAACAAATAAATTCTTGAGTGGAAAATTTATCTGTCGCCAGGCTGGAGTAGATATTAATGCGAATATTTCGCACGGCGTTAATGTTTTGAAAGCATTGGCATCGTTCCGGTGCATTCATTCATTTGGAAAATATCTCGGGCATGCACATCCGGTGCGTGAATTGTAAATTTTCTCGCGTGCATCCGGAAATTTTCAATGGGGGTGAAAAAAGAGTAAGAAACGAACGCAAATATTCCGTAAACATGGCGTGGGCCGGAATTTTCCCGAAAGTAATTTCCAGCCGAACATCACCGCGGGATGCGAACTTCTCTATTCTTCCTCCTGTTGTCATTCTTTTCTTCTTTTCTTTATCTCTCTCTCTTCATCGCGCACACTCTTTCTCTCTCTTTCTTTTCCTCTCTTCATCATTTCCTCCCTCCCAGCCTCTTTCTACTTAAATACTCGATCGGTCGAGGCGAGGTTGATTTTCGTTGTTGCAGTCCCAACTCCCGAGCGAGCGGCTGAAGGGTGAGCGCGTAAGTGTGCGTGAGTTCGGGGGGGGGATGGAGGTGAGGGCGGCGGGGGTGGTTCGTGGCGTGCGGGAGAGGAAAGGGGGGGAGGGTTGGGGGTGGTGGGTGAAGAATGGGGGGTCCCGGCCCCCTTGGGCGGCGGGAGAGGGTGCCCCAGCTGCCGGCACCCTTTCCACGCGAGATACGGCCCCGGTAATATATGGTTTTCTCTCCAGAGGCCCCGTCCTCTTCCAACGGCTTTGACTCACCCCCTCCCTCCCCCATTCCCTCCTCTCCTCACCCCCGTCTCACGCCTCAATCCGACCTGGCCTATCCCACACACCCCCTCTCCCCCCCCCTACACTCACACCCACACTCTTCGCCCCCACCTCCTTCCTCTTATTACGACCACACCCTCGGCTTCCCCCCTTTCACTCCTTCTTCAACCACCTCCTCTATTTACCCTCGCCAGGAGAAGTAGGGATCTAGAGGAGTGAGGAAGGGAGAGAGAGTTGGAAAAAGATTCGGATCGCCGAATCCGAGGAGGAAATGGAATCCGATCAGGTTTTAAGATTGGAAAAATCATGGATTTACGATCAGTAGCCGGGAGACTTCTGCACAATCTGCTTTCTTTTTCCTGAGACGGTTAGGAAAAAAACAATCAAATTCGATATTTGACGCCTTGTTTCCCTATTCAATATTCCGTCAACGCTTTCAATATAATCGTGTGCTGTACTAATCGCAAGCGGGAAATAATGCACATCGGAATTGTAACAATTTAATGACAGCACTTTAACAAAAGCAAATGAATGCACCCATTTTTCGATAGTGAGTAAGCTCTCTTCGAAAATCGTAGTAGTTTATGGACTTTATATTCTTCAATGGCTGAGATTATTTCTCACCGCGGCAAATTGATCGAACAATGAATGATGCTATGATTGTTGATAATATGACGCGCAACGGAATACAAATTTTCAGTCAGTCATCCATAGGCTTTCGGGTTTTAAATGACGAATGCGCTATCTGCTGAGCAAATAATATAAAATTTTTCCTTGCGATTGTTACTCTTACCACAAAGTACGAAATTCTGAAGAGGAAAATAATGTAGGTAAAATAAAAGGAAGTTCAAAACGATACAGGGTGCGATAACAATAGTTATTGTTGGCCGTCCAAAACCTACCTTAGCAGTTTCTTACGTTATAATTGAATGGCTCTTGAAACTGGTTTCTTCCACTTTTATAGGCGATGTTTTACACAGGGAGAGTTTTAGTAAAAAAGTTCCATCCGTTTAGGATATAATTTGTTAACTTAATTTAACTATTTAGCCAATTTCTAAATTTAACTCATGAGGAATACACGTTATCGGAAGCTGCCTTTTCTTCTGAAGTAATGCTCACCAGGGAAAATATCTCAAGACAAGAAAATCCATACCTATTGTCGTGCATTGCTTCCATTTTACAGCAATTTTCAATATTTAGAAGGGATTTATGGATTTCTCTTCTGACTCTGAAACTGATAGAAAACATATTTAGTCATTACTGAGGTCATTATTAATTCCTATTAAATGTTTGGTTCTTCAAAAACCCCCCTTCCCCTGCCCCTTGTCTCATGTGATGTTCTTCGTAATTCAGGCAGCCAAATTGGATCCACATCAAACGGGGCGCTTGAAAACCCCAAATTTTGGGAAATTAGGCAACGTCGGATACCAATATATATAGATATACGTATAATTTAAAAATATGTCGGATCAGTGTATAAAAATGCACATCCTTTTGAGATACTGAGAATATTTTAATTGTATTTCTTCCTATCCTTTCCCTCGAAAATAAGTTTTAAATATTCATGAGAGAAATTAATATTTCCATCCCTATTTCTTGGCACATGACTCAGGGAAGAGGGACGGAAATCCGGGTTATTTAGCAACTAATAATGCTCTCCCAGGTTCTTCACCTGAGGCGATGAAATATGTCTCCTTTCTAAAATATAGAGGCAATGGAAAGAAAGGAAATTTTCAACTGATTAAATTTGCAAGAAGACGACTAAAAATGAAAACTTGCCTTACCATGGTGCATAACTTGATGACTGCCAGTCTCTCTTAAGAATGAGAAAAAGTGAATGTAAGTTGGCGATTGATAATGGGTGATTCAAAATGCTATGAGTTCATTCCATAAATGAAAGTAGAAAAACTTTGTTACAATCCACCACTTTATTTTCGATACGACTAGTTTCGACGCTACGGCGTCATCCTCAGGTACCTGAGGATGACGCCGTAGCATCGAAACTAGTAGTATCGAAAATAAAGTGGTGGATTGTAACAAAGTTTTTCTACTTTCATTTATTAAAATGAACTTCCACGAAGTTGAGGCTGAAACTATTGAGAAGTTCATTCCATCTTGATTCAAAATGTAAGTAACAAATATTAGAGCACAACTACTCCCAATGACTACGCAATATGACTGCACTCAGCATTGGTAATGAGAACTCATTGACCAATATGGCATAAATATTAAAGACCTCTAATTACGTCTTGGCCATGATTTGTTTCTTTCATCTCATACTTTCAATAATTAGCATTGTAATAAGATTATCCTTGCTACTATTTATGCATATTTTTTGGTGCTAATGAAACTTTTGAAGGGATTTAATGGAAACTACTATTAACTGAAGAAAAATATGGTATTCATATAGCTTAGAACAATTTTGTCTCGAAAAATCTACAATTATGTGGAGTAATGTTGAAGAATGCCGAGCAAAAACTGCGCCATGTACTATTATAACCATTTTATGCACAATGCGTGGCTAAATGACTAGATCTTGATGATTCTCGGAGTCAAGCGTGATGATGATTGAAAAACACTCTAAAATATTCTAAACGTATTTATTTTAAATAATTAACAGGCTTAGAAGTTTTCACATCATTATCAAAAATGTAAACTTTGTACTGTTATAGAGTATTTGTCCATTCAGGTTGATTTCCTCTCCCCTACTTTATTTGAACTCTAGCCTGCGTCACCTTAGTAAACGAATTTTATTTACTGAGAGATAGCTGTTAATCACGTATCCGATAATCATTCTTTCGTGGATAAAACAGTTACGAAGTAATTATAATTTTGTTATTTTGTTGTTACATCTCCGAAGGTTATATATATTTGGTGCTTCAAATTAAAAGGCGTGGGTAAGATATTTTATAAAACCCGCAATTTCTCGGCGCCGTATCGTCTCTGCACCTTTTTGTGTATTTGAACTTTTTTGTTTACCCGGTTGTCAAATTTGGAGTTGTAAAATTTGTTAGGTAGTTAGTTATACGAGTATATACACGTATCTTTAGTCAAAACAAACCGAAAAATTTAATGTGCATTGTTTATTTTTAGGCTTCTTTTTACTACCAATTGGCCGAATGAAAACTCCATGTAAAATGCATATACGCCATTTTTCTTCTCATTTAACAAATTCAGTGCTAAACTCCTGACATGCATTTAAACTACCATCTTGAAAATTTAACTGGAATGGGGTTTGAAAATTAAATTTTCCTTTTCCGTCCATGTAGTTGCGTTATTCGTTCAATAATTTGAATGAATCCTTTCCATAGTCTGTTAAAAATGTATGCCGCTTTTTGTTTAAGGTCCTTGTAGCCGCGGTATTTTTTGTTTTAATCATGTACCACTGTAACGATTTCTGATCATGATTAATTTGAGAATAATCACAGTAAATATGTGTAGAGATTAATTTATTAGCAACCGTTGTTGGTTAGGTTTTTGTGTTTCATTATTTTTTTCAAACTTTGTCTCTTTCTATTTTCCCGTAATTCTTCATGGAAGATAATATACGTATGTTTGTTCTACTCTGGACTTTATCCATTGTTACAGCACAATGGTACAATATTTTAGATCATCATTTAAAGGAAATTAATGGTGTTTCAGATAATATAACTCGTAAATAACATTAGCAATAGGAAATTGACATGGCATTTAGCATTGGATATTTGGAAAGTTCCAGATATGACACTCGAAACATTATTATATTTGAAAACAAAATGGAATGGCATATAATTGGTCTTTCAATACGTGAAAAGGACCCGCATTTCTAAGATCATGGAGTAAAAATGTCAAAGTTTGTAGACCGAAATAAGAAAGGGCTTATTGATTGATAGGTTGGATCCGGTTAATGGAAAAGGCTAAAAGTCTCGGGTCTATTGGAAGAAAAATTAGTAATATAATTTATTATTAAACATAATAGGACTTTCTACCATAATTAAACTAATTTAAAACACTTAATATTAAATAATTTAGCAATACAATGAGATAAATTATTTAGTTTTCTTAAAATACTTTCGACATAACAAAACATCAAAAGATCACGAGGGCATATTGTATTGAATGCTTTCCTTATATGTTCACCGGCCTCTAAATGCATGATAATTATTTAATATGTTATCATTGACAATTTTAGTTTTGAATTCTTATAATGTCTGGTAGTAGGCACCATAATTGGTATTAAACTTGTTAAAATGGAATTCCATTCTCCAATATCTTGTCTTACTTCCAACGGAATGTCGTACTGTACGTCGACCCATCAGAATGTCGTTGGCATGTTGTTACGAGGACAACATTGAATCTCTAAGTGTTCAATGCATCAAGTAAATATTTGTCACAAAATGAGTCATTCCATATTTGGAGGAGAATAATTCTAACTTTCGAGGTTAAGATATTTCAATACGGCTTCCAACGTTACATGGGATTAGTGAACAATAGTGTTCGGATAACAAGAAGTGAATACATGGTTTGCATAAAAAGTATCGGGAAAAGTTTCGTCAAAATAGATTTATTTCCGATATTTCTGCAAAGCCACAAATTTCTTCCAAGTATATCCCCTTGGCGTCGTCACACTTTTTACAGCGACTTTTCTAGGACTCAAAGGCTCCCTGATAGGCGGATTCCGGAAGGTCCTTAAAGATTCGCGGGAAAGCTTCTTTGACGGCACTTAGGGTCCCATCGTGGTGCTCTTTGAGAGAGGATTTCACTTTTGGGAGTAGGAAATAGTCAGCTGGTGCTAAGTCGGGACTGTAAGGGTGTTGGGGAATCGTCGCAATGCCGTTGCAGGAGATCTTTGTAAGCAGACACTGGACTCGGCTTTTGGTCGACCGTGAAGACCTTCGGAAGGAGTTTAGCGCAGATCTTTCGCATTGCTAAATTTTCAGTGATAATGGTGTGCACTGTCATTTTATCAATGACAATGCAATCTGCGATTATGTGCACACTTAACCGACGGTTTGAAAACAGCACTATGAGCAACAAGTCAGGAAGATATTGTCACCGATTCTTTTTTTTTAAACTTGTATTTTAGGGCAGATATTTCGCACTTGTAGTCTTATCATACGATTCTCTGCTTGTAGGACACACGAAACTATTTGTACATGTGCCTACTTTTTTTATCTGTTTGATATCTCATTCGTGTTTTACCTGTCTCATTGTAGCAGTAGCTAACTTGATTCTTTGGGATGTCCTCTTCCAAATCCTAGAAACATTTACCTTTGATATTTCAACCATTTGATGTGATATTTTCAGTACCTAAAACAGTATTTCGTGGAAAAACAAAGGAAGCTTTACAGTTCAATTATTTGAACACATTCTCTATTGTTCCATTTCTTCAAGCTCCCAGTGAGCTGCAACCCATTGAATAATTTTATTATTTGTTAAATATATTTTTGCATTAGTCCGAAAACAGCTCTTCGGCCTTTACGGACTTTAAACAACGAAATAACAATATTGCAATCCATACACCCAAACCCTAGGTGGAGGAAAAGCCACCTATGCGGGAATCGAACCCGCGACCTATCTGATCTAAATCTCTTTTTATTCCATGTGTTACATATGATTTTTCATAAATATTGGTGGTCTATTTTCATATTTCTCAGTTATATACATTTGCGTCAAAAAACTGTTAACTTTATAAAAACCTCGAAAAGAAATTATCCCCGAGATGATTAAAACCCACATACACACATATATATGATGTAGATAGCGCCTTTATGGTGTTAACTTATTCTTGACGTACACATTATTAAATTTTAATAAAAAAATAAAAAGATTAACCTAAGCACCAACACAACTCAGTGACTCCTGGTACCCTGTTGAAGGTTACTGGGATGCACCAAAATAGTGAAGTGAGTAGTGTTTGAGTTTTGGTTATTTAAACAAATTTTTAACAAAATAATATATATATATATAATATATAATAACTGTCATATAATTGCTGAGTGTCCCTAGGCATGAGGAGTGGCACGGAGTATGTTTCCGACCTGATTAAACTACTGAGGTGTATATATATATGTATATATATATATATATATATATATATATATATATATATATATATATATCAAACGGTATCAGTTAGATTATATTATGGTTAGACACAGGTTTAGGAACAGTGTGATAAATTCGCACAGTTTCCCAGGAGCGGATGCGGACTCTGACCACAATTTAGTTGTTATGAAATGTAATGTTCGTTTCAAGAAGATAAGGCAAGGGCGGCGGGTTAGGAAATGGAATTTAGAAGCAGTAAATGGATTAACGAGGAAGGAGTATCAGAAGGCTGTAGAGAAAATGTTGGATGACGGTAAAGAACTGAGTACTATCGAAGAAAAATGGGAATGTATCAAGAAAGGGATATTGGAAGCCGCTAAAGACACTATAGGAACCGTTAACGGGAAAAGGATAAGGAAACCATGGGTAACGGATGAGATGATTGCAAAGATGGATGAGAGAAGAAGATGGAAAAATGTAAACACAGAGTTAGGCAAAATGAAGTACAAAGAGTTAAACAATAAATTGAGAAGGGCCACAAATAAAGCAAAAAAAGAATGGTGGAAAACGCAATGCGAGGATATGGAAAGTTTACAGAAGAAGGGTGAAATTGGTGCTCTATACAGCAAGGTTAAGTTATTATCGGGAAGTAAGAAGGCAAGATCTGTGCTAACAGTTAAAGATAAATGGGGTAAGATAATAGTTGAACCAGGAAAAATCCAAGAGAGATGGAAGGAGTATATAGAAACACTGTATGGTAAAGAACTTAGGCCGACAAGGTTAGACATAGAAAAGGAACATGACGTAGAAGAAGATAGCTTAGGTCCAGGCATACTCGACGATGAAATAGAAAGGGCATTAAAGGAGATGAAAGCAAAAATAAGGCTGTGGGGCTGGACAATATTCCTGTAGAAATGTTGAAATGGTTAGGGAAAGGTGGAAGAAGGCCATATATGGACTGATTCGTAGTATCTATGAAGAAGGAATCTGGCCGGAAGATTTTGTGAGATCGGTGTTAGTTCCTATTCCAAAAAAGGCAAAGGCTTCGTCATGTGAGGATTACAGAACAATAAGGTTGATATCCCACGCAGCTAAAGTTATTCTCAGGATCATCAACAAAAGGATAGAGAGTAAGGCAAATGATACTTAGGGGATGATCAGTTTGGGTTTAGGAAAGGAAGAGGTACGCGTAATGCCATTGCAGTAATGAGATCATTAGTCGATAGGAATATAGAATACAATCAGGACGTTTTTGCCTGTTTTGTAGATTTCGAAAAAGCGTTTGATAGAGTGAATTGGGAAAAATTAATGCGTGTATTGCAGAAAATAGGAATGGATTGGAGGGACAGGAGACTGATCCGCAACCTGTACATGTCTCAGACTGCTCAGGTGCGAGTGGGGAACGGAGAGTCCGGATGGGCAGGGTTAGGAAGAGGTGTAAGGCAGGGTTGCCCATTGTCACCGGTACTGTTCAACGTATATGTAGAGGAAATGATTAAAGAGGCATGGGAAGAACTGGAGGTAGGAATGAAAGTCGGAGGGGAATTCGTAAAATCGGTTAGGTTTGCTGATGACCAAGCATTAGTTGCTCAGTCAGCCAAGGGGTTGCAAGCATTGTTGAGTGAATTGGAGGTTCAGTGCGATAAATATGGGATGAGAATCAATATTAATAAAACAAAGGTTATGCGATTTTCCAGAAAGAAAAAGGCTAAGCTAAATATTAAAATAGGCGGGGAAAAAATAGAGCAGGTAGAACAGTTTACATATCTCGGAAGTGTTTTGGACCAATACGGTCAAAGTGGTAGGGACGTAAGGAGAAGAATTGCGCTAGGCAAGGAGGCTTTCTCAAGGAGGAGGGAGTTGATGACGGGGACGTTGAGTAGGGATGTTAAGACAAGACTCGTAAAAACTCTGATATGGAGCGTAGCTATGTACGGCGCGGAAACGTGGTCGCTGAAGCAGGAGGATAGACGTAGATTGGAGGCTGTTGAAATGTGGGTGTGGAGAAGAATGGAGAAGGTGAAATGGACCGAAAGGAAAACAAATGAGGAAGTACTAGAAATGGTGGGGGAGGAGAGGGGTTTGTTGAGAGAAATCCTATGGAGGCAGGAAAAATGGATGAAAGGCTTATTGAGCGGTAGTGGAATGTTGAAGAGGATAATAGAGGGGAGAATGTTGGGCAAGCGAGGTAAGGGTAGGAACAGGATAGGGATGTTGGACGGGATGAAGGGAGGAAAGAAGTACACCGAGATGAAGAGGGACCTGATATAGATTAGTTGCTAGGTGGGGAGTCACAAAATGTTTATTTGATAGTTGTGTCCATCCAAAAACCTACCTTAACCGGTAGATTACCTAATAATAATATATTCAAACTTGAAAATCCCGCCATACGGCGCACAAATATTCATTCAAACAGAAATAGGTATAAGGAAAGGGGATAGGAAAACACATAAAAGGCGAACACAGGACATGTGGGGAAGGCGGTTTTTGAGCAGATCACGAAAGTAAAAATATTTCCTTATCATATATGTACAGGTCTTGTAGTTTAATCAAGTCGGAAACCACTTCTTTTGCCAAGGGACACTCAGCAATTCGATGACAACTATTTTTACACCCATCTCAGTTGAACTGGCGCCTTCAAGGGACTCATGCCTCCAGGGGGATTCAGGTCAGGAATAAATCAATTTTGGCACTGACCCCGGTACCCCTCCAAACCAAAAGGAGTGAAAATATCTCTGATCAAGCCATTGATCCTCAAAGGGAGCCCTTGAACGAGAGGGTGCGCGCGACTTGATTTAATATCAAAAGTAAATGGGAAGAATTTCGGCGATTTCTGGGGGTGGGATCGTCGGCGTCCTCAGCCAATTACGCGGTCGAGTCAGGAGTGCTGGTCTAACCCATTAGAGTTGGGAAGAGAGCCGCGAGTCAAGCGCGACTGGGAGTTTTTTTTTGAACGGTGGGAGATGGGGGTGGAAGGGAAATAAAAAGATTAAAGGATTGACAGTGAGGTGGAGAAAACGGAATGGAAGTCTGTGTGTGTGTGTGTGTGTGTGTAAGGGGCGGAGAGAAAAGAAGGGCGACTCTTCGAAGGGAAGGGAAAGAGAAGTCTGGGGGATGAATAAGGGAGAGGTTGACTGAGGTGGACATTGAGGAAGTGGGCTCCGGTCCAAGGGTGAAACTGTGCTAGCAGCGCGCTTGCGGACTGGAGATGAATTAAGGGGGTGGCCCCGCGAGGTGATGGGCCTGGTGGAGGTTTGGGAGGTGGAGGGAGGCGAGGAAGAAGGAATTCCTTCGGATTAAAGGGGATTGGATGTGTGGAGGAAAGAGAGAGAGAGAGAAGGCTCAATTCCTAATTCGGTTTCGTCCAGATAATGGACCGTTCTTAACTTTATTTTTTTCCTCCTGCCCCTTACCCCAACTCGGGCTTCTACTCCCTTGAGGGATGCGCTTCCATCAGTCAGTGGCGTCGGTGATGAGGCAACGATGTCGTTACTATCGGTGCCGAGGACGTCGGACTCAGTTAAAAATCCGATTGTGCGCGCGCATTTTCATCTTAAAGGTCTAGGGGATCCTTCCCCTTCGCAGAGGTCACGTCAGGGGGCTTCAAGTCGCACGTTTTTCCTCGCTCCTATATTGGGTTAATTTCGGGGTAAATTTTTGAGTTGTTGGATTCTGTGGATTTTCTAACGAACGAATCAAATTATATAGCTGGGCAAGTTAATCTATGAAATGCGACTAGAGGCTCCCTTAATCCTAATCTCACAAGGAAATGATGTATTATGTTTTCCAACCGGGGATCGTCTTCGGTTATTCATTTACCGTGTTGCCAAAGTGTCATCCAAATACTTGCTTTGGTATGAGTGATTTGAGCTAGCCATTTGCAAAAAAATGTTTAATCACAGTAAGTCAGTCTCTAATCCTCCATTGTTGATTATCGCTTTGACTAATCGTATGCTCTACGCGAATGACTTCCGTTATAAAATATCGAAATTATCATTAATTTATTATTATTGATAATCTATCGGTGAAGGTAGGTTTTGGATAGGCACAAGTAACCAAACCTTACAGAGACAATTCCCTTGTCTCTCTTGAGAAAACACAACCTGACATGCAGCATTACAATAAGTCCCTCTTCAATTCCGAAGACATCCTCCCTTCATTCTGTCCAACATCCCTATCCTATTCCTGTCCTTCCTCGTTTGCCTAGCATTATCCCCATTGTCACAATCTTCAACATTCCATTGCCAACCCAAATTCTGTGCATCCATCTTTCCTGTCTACTTATTATAAGGTATTCTACATTTAATCCAACAAAACGGCATAGTTACCCTCGTAAATCTCCTAAATTGTTTTAGTCATAAAATATGGCCTCTTAGTTTTAGCCTCTTAGACTGGATAGCATGTTTACTGAAACTACAAATCAATTTAAAAGTTCAGATAGTTTTTTCATTCAAATGTCAATAAATGGCATTAATCTGTTCTGAAAAAGAGGCTTTTCTATTTCTGTGTTTATTGCAGAATTGAAAAGCGGAAACCAGATAGTTTACAAACGCAATTTTCTCTGAGGAACAAGAGACCAAAATAGCTATCGAAATCGCTTGCTGGATAATAAGATTTTAAGGATTTAACTTGATATATTTTATGATCTCTTGTAGAATAGCCATTTTTAACAGCAAAGTATTATTTGCTTGGAGTAATAATAAAACCCTTTGAGTATTATAATGCATAGCAAGAAATCAAGAGCTCTACGACCTCTAAGTTAAAATAAGACGGGGGGAAAACTCCAATGGCCGTAATAAGCAGTTGCGTCTTTCGTCTGACGAGAGTTGCGACTGTTTATTACGGCCATCGAAGTTTTCCCCCTTCCTATTTTATTATAATGCATGGTTTGGATTATCTCTTCCATGCACACCAATCGTTACCCAAACTACATTATGGCCCGGTTTATAACGTCTCTTTAAATCTAATCATTAGTTTTTGTGAAAATTAAATTAACGAGGAGGTGAATAAAAAAGCTGGTTGTACAAACAGATTAGTAATTATGGAATGTAAGCATCTTCTGTCTTAAACATCTTCTGTCAGTTATTGAGTGTTTTAATGGTCATGAAACTGAGTTTTGGTCTTAACCGAAGGTTAAGCTGAGCCTTCAGTTTAACGAGACATTATAAAACTTGGCCTACTTGGATGCAAATTTCTTTTGAACTTGGGTCATACTAAACATTGTCGTAGAGCACTCACTCAGGGATCCGAAATTTACGTATCATTAATTTTTCTCATATAAGAGGGACTGTTTACCTTCAGCTTTCCTTCACTGCAATTTAAGATTTTCATCTTCTTGCATCTTTGCTGTCTTTCACAACTAGTTGTTTTCACTTTCACAACGAGTTGTTTCTCGTATGTTCGAGAATTGAATGGGTCTTCTTGCTTTTTGACGTAGTCCCATTGCCATTGGCGTAATGCAGAATACTTATGTGCTCCCGATTCATTTCACTACTGATTGTGAAATAATATAATAGTAATGTATATAATAATTAAATTGTGTAATAATTACTAATGTAAGTCATGTTTCTTGCAGTTGTTTTTTCCTCTTTTCCTTCTACACTTCTGCTGATCAATCTACGGTGTCGCTTCTCATCTTGATATTTATATGCCTTATCTTGGTGCATAAGTACGTCAAGTACCCGTAATTGTTTTTTGGCCTGCCATTTCTAATATTTTTACATTGCAGAGGTCACGAAACGCGTAACCCATTTATTTTTTACTCTTTTTTAGTCTTTAAAGTTTTTACTCCAATCAATCCAAATTGTACACTATCATGATCTCTCGAAAGTCTAAAATTGTACCTTACTCGTATATAAAATTTTACTTCCTTGTTTAAGTAAGTTTGCTTTTGATTTGGTGCACACCTTAGAAAATCCGAACAAATTAAAAAATGTGAGTTAACTTATTCGACAAGATTTTTTTTCTAATATTTTAACCTAGACATTCCAGCATTTTGAAACACTAACTAAAATGAAATAATTTGGATACCATATCCAGACATTTATTTATAAAACTAGTACAACCATGCATTATGCACGTGTATATATATGCCTTACAAGTTAGCACAGGTAATGACAATGTACATGGCTTTGAGCAAGGAACTGGAATCGGTATGAACAATTTACCATTTGGTCTCATTTAACCGTGTTAACGGTTGCTAGGACCTCCACGTTATTCTATGTTTACTCAGGAAAGATTTATTTATGTCCCTCAAAAAGTGTCATTCATTTCCTCGGAGATACTTTCTGTCACTGAAGATATCTTACGCGACTCGGAAGGATACAAAACTTTCATAGAGGTTCTGTTAATTTTTTTTATCTTTACGTTTTTCCTCATCTGTGCTCAATACTTAAGAACATCGTTTTCTGCATGAGCGGAAAGAAAATTCAAGTGTAGGTAAATGCATTATTTGATTCCATCCTTAGCTTAGAATAGTTGTGATGAGGGAAGAGAGCAGTTGGATTTTAACCGCGACAATATTTATAATGGAGGTAAAGGTTTATTATGAAATGCATTTTCCATTTTTAATTTAATATCCGCTTGAATTAAAATTATCGTAATTTTTATTCATTGGGCGTGTCGTTTTCACACAAACGGTTGGCTCAGCATTAAAATGTTCAAAGGGAAAGAAGACTGCATTCAAAGCAGGTGTAATGTCAGAAAAACATTTCCAGAGAAATGGGTGGAAGTTAGAACAGGAAAATGATCTCAAAATCTTTTTTTCTACGGTGTCAAATCTTATTTATTTTGATAACAGTTTCTGTACATGTATTAAACTAGTATTTTCTCTAGAGTAGCGTTTGTATTTAATTTAAATATCACTAAAAGGTGTAATACCCATCGGATATAGGTGCACAAGTTTGTTCAGAGTAGTTGTAGAAGTAACATTCTAAGGAGGAAATAGAGCTCGTGAAACGATTGACATGGACTGAATAGAAGGAATGAAAAGGAATGAAAATTTTTATGAAAATTTTCATTAAAAAATTTTTTTTTCATTAAAAAATTTTTTTTATGAAAATATGGGAAAGGTATATTGTCCAAAATATGAAATTTTTATCAGGTAACAGTATTAAACAGTATTCAGTGAGTCTTAAATAATCTACTACAATGAAATTATGTCATCAAATTTTTGCAATAATAGTTGATTCTGCTATAACTTAAGAGGGCTGCTATGAATGAGTTTTTTAACTTTTATTGATTTTTAAATAGTTTTTAATGATTGTTTATAATATTTTTAACATGTACGTTTGTATATGGGTCTCGTTCGGCATAAGGGTGCTGAAACTTTCCTTTTTTGATCATATGAATTTTGTGCAGCTCTTGGTCCGACCAATCGGTTATATTATTTGAGCCCTGAAAGCGAAGATTATCCGCTAATTTTCTCCGCTCATTCTTCCATATACTTGCCTTAAGGTATGAGCGCATTGAATGCACGTATGAATGACTGACTGGATTTGTAACGCATTTTAAGTGACTAAATCAATGTAAGCGAAAGTAATTAGTGGCAGGAATTCCAGCAGCTGCGCAATTGTTCGAAATATTTTCGGAATTTTAATAAGGATTTCATGCAAAATTTCCAAATTATAACATTCCAACAAATCATGTTCCTTTTGTAATAAATATGCATATTTTTCTTTAAGTTAGAATAAAAATTAGATCCATATTTTACGAATTGCCAATTATTTTACTCATTCTGTTCAAATATAAGATTGATGTTATCATTTATCTTGCAAATCGGTTACTGTCATATTGTGTCGTCCATGAGTCGAACTTTGTTTGGTCCTTCCCATTTTGATACTCGTATTTGTGACGTTTATTTTGATCGGCAGTGGGATGTTGAAGACTGTGAGAGAGGGAAGAATATTAGGCAAACGAGGAAAGGGCAGGAATAGGATAGGGATTCTGGAAGGAATGAAGGGAGGTAGGAAGTACACAGAGATGAAGAGGGACTTATAGAGTAGTATGTGTGATTATGTTTTGTTAAGAGATATTTATTTGGTAGTTGTGTCCATCCAAAATCTACGATAACCAGTAAATTTCCTTAAAAAGTTTGTTACATTATTGGATAGGATTTGGGAAAAAAAATTTCAAAGGAAACTTAGTGCGTCAAATCTTAGGTGTGAAGTAAAATTAAATTTTCCCTTTAATATATTCAAGTCGCCAGGCGTTAATAAATGTTCTTACGGCGCCTGTAAAAAACTTCGGGTCGATAAAGACGTTCCAATCCTTTTGAATTGTATTTAAATTTTTAGAGCGTCATGGCTCTCCCAGATCCTTGTCTGAGCACAAAGTCAGGGAACACTCTTGAGGATGTGTAAACCATATCCCATATCAGTTACCCTTTTGTAATCCCTTGTATCCTGGGCGCATCCAATCCTCTGACACTTCTCCAAAAGTGTTCCTTTAATTAGTGCTTCCTCGCCGCCTTCGGCTCACCCTCCCCCACACGCCCTCTCCCTCCATCCGACCCTCACGTCAATCAAACTTGTCCGTCACGTGGTTCCGCCATTCCCCCTCTCCACTCCCTCCCGCCCCGCTGATGCCCCCACGCGCCCTCCCTTCCCATCCGGCCCACTCTCTCGCCCGGAGGCCCTCCTGAAATATCTCCCGTCGCACCCATCAACTCCCATCCCTCCCACCCCAAGATACAAGACTAATCAACATCTGCCTACCGCGCAGTTTATTCGTGGCTCTACGCACTCCCATGCCCCCCCACCCTCTGCCCCTCACCCCTCTCTCTCTCTCTCCCCACACCCTCTTTCATCTTTTCCATTACTCGTGCTGCTTCATCTTCCTCTCCTCCCTGCCCGCCATGCTCCCTCCCCCGTCCTGGCCTTCCCTCCCGACCTCGCCCCGAGGGCAGCGATTCGCACGATCAAGCACGCGGGGCAGTTGATGCTTCTTGGGGGGTGGGGGATCATTATTAGTCGCCGGTGGCGTCGCCGTGCTCTCACAGATTGCTTGCAGTCAGTTAGTTCTCCGGGGATGGGCGTTTGCATCCCCGGAGCCGACGGGGCGGATTACGTCAGGTGCGGTGGTGATGCGGGGGACCACCCCGGGAGTAGTAATCTGCATGCCTGATGCATCCCAACCGCCGGCGTCCGAGAGTATAATATTTGAGGCGCTCATTTTGTTGCGCGCGGCGTGCCAGGGATTCCGTAAATTACTGGCGTTCCCTCGTCGTCAAAATGTTATCTACTCCGCGAGCATCACAGAGGAGGTAAAATCAGTCTTGTTTCTTAAAGCATTGGGTTGTTTTCGGGAAATTATTAGACTCAACCTGTATGCTATGTAGGTGTTTGGCTGGAAAGCCTGGAAAAATGACCTTAAGTTAGGCATATCTCGTGCCACATCTTTTTCTTCAGTTACTTTTCCTTTTCAAGATGTAAATGCGTTTGACACTGCCTCTTGCACGTAAAAATCAAGAAAAAACAAGCAAAGGCTTGGTCTGAATGTTATAATACCAATGCAATCGATCACTATTGTAAAAGTCGTAATTTTGCGATGCAAGAATATATGAATTCACGCATCTTACTTGTACCGTTTCTACCTTTGATGTCACCCACATATTTTATTGCTAAATGAATTTGCCTTTGCGCATAGAATTTGCATAAACAACAGCATATACTTGTGTTTTAACATTTTAACTCAGTATTGTTGAAATCAATCTTCTGTCGGTGGAGTAAAACAGCGCATAAATTGATCGAGACGGGAAGGTGGCAGTGTCTGCCCAAAAAATAGAACTAGTTAGCAATAACTTGAAAGGCCACATTGTATACATGTTATTTTATAAACAGTGAATCGAAGTACATGCGAGGAGTTTATCATTATTTGATAGTTTACTTTATCGGGGGAAACATGAAGTAATGAACATTATTCTTGAATTTAAACTTATGTAAAGATAAATGGTCTTTCACTGAGCAGTGTCTTTGGGTCATGAATGTCCAACTTAGTCAGTGAAAGAAAACGTCCTTAAAGAGGATTTATGTGTGAAGGAGAATCAAGGTTACTATGTAATGGGGTGTGTTAATAGCCAGCGAGTAAGCATGCTTTATGTGTTCACTCATTACCATTTCTTGTCACTTAAGATAATGTGTTAATCATTAGAAAACCTAGAATCGAGATACCTTAATCGGCTTTGAGAAGGAAAAGTGCAAAACATAAAGTCAGTTGGATATTTAATCATAAATTAAAATTAAACATAGCTGACCGTTCAAAGGACCGGCTTTAAGTGGTCCCCGAAAGCGGAAACTGTTGAATGAATGCTGAAAAAGAAATGGTGAATGAGGCTTAAAAAGTAATTAATTTTTTGTGCAACCGAAAAAGGAAGGGATGAGTTATTGACTATTATTGCCCTTATGTGATTCATGCCCTCTAAAAATATTTTACATCTTCATGTAAAATAAGTCCCCTAAATTTCTGGAGGGGTTGAGAAATGCCGTTCAGTTCTCATTCCTCGATGAAGGGAAATATGCAACCACACCTCCTCGTGGTGGGGAATAGGTGCCTAAGGGTGGCTAACGTGGCATTGAGGACCGAATGAAGGTCGGTGTAAACCTTTTCCTCCATCCTTCGATGGTGATGGAGCATCCTCTTTTCTCAGGCACTAGAAACAGCCCCTAAAGGCGGAGGGGTCACAAATATGGCCAATGGCATAGAATGGAGAAGGCAATGAGAAACCACTCAATTTAGGATTCTCATGGGTATCTCCTTTTTCTGCAGCCATGGACAATGATTATGGGTTTTGGAACCAAAGATCCGGCAGGAGAATGAATAGGGCTTCTCATGTCGTCATCCAGCGAAATTCGTCGAGAGCAAAAAGAGCAAAAAGGCGATAGCAGGATCTTGGAATGTGAGAGCATTACTAAAGGCAGGTAAATTAGAAGAAATAAAGAAAGGAATTCAAGACAATGCTATAGATATACTGGCGATATATGAAACCAGGACGTCAGGAAATAGAGAATCCAGGAGTGATTCTTTCAAAGTAATATCTAGCGGAGGTGAGAAGAAGGGAAAGAATGGGGAAGAACTAATTTTAACTTTCAAATTCAATAATTTTTATAATAAGTCAGAGGATCTACATCTAATTAATTCCCCTAAGGATCAAAGTTCAGACTATGCTCAGTTAATTCACTTCAGTGATTCACTGCAGTTATTTCACGAATTTCTTCACGAAACTACAGCAGACTGAAACCTCGTCCTTAGCGAAAAAAATCTTTTCTCATCGATATTATAATAGTTTTTATGAATAGTCTTTATTTCAAATCCTCAAATGAATTATTTTGGTTTGCGAGTCACCTACTTTGTTTAATCGAAATTAACTAAGCAACTCGTTCTATGGCAGCCAATACCTCTACGAGAAAGTATCATTCTCTATTGTTTTTTTCAGACAGTGATGAGGTTGAAGGTGGTAGTCTTGGGATATACTAATGACTGTTTCATGAATGCCAATGCCTTGATTGCGAAAGTCTTATGACTAGGATATCCATGCTTCAAACTACTTATTAGGAGTATGATAAATATTTTTAAATATTATATTGCGAGATAATTCCATCTCCGTAATCATGTAAATATTCTAGCCATGGAAAACGAATTCACCGGCCTCTAACCATGTGATAAATGTACTATCTTAGAGATTCTAATCATTGATAAGGAGAGGAAAATTTCCATCATTCTTACCAAAAAAAAACTGCTGCTATGCACTAACCGGGAACTAACGATTGTCGTTAACACAAAATTCTACATCTACATCCACTTAATAACCCGCAAACCGGTGTGGGTTGTTAGGGCACATCCCGTAATTACGAAAAATAAAACCACTTGGAAAAGCCACAAATTTATACAATCCACAAACAAAACATGGTATCCATTCATGCAAGAGCCCTTACACGCCACACACATGCAAACACACAAACTACCAACTAACACACATATGCATCTACAGATATACCTAATATCTTTGCAATGTTTAATTTTGTTCCAACTTTTATTAAGTTAAGTTTATTTTAAATTAAATGATTTTAATGTTTCTAAAGTGACTTCGGTTTCTTGCTATTATGAGTTCGGGGAAAGAATGAGTATTTGTATCTATCTGCACTGGAATCTATCTTCCTTATTTTATCCTTGTGATCTTATCTACCTAAGTAGTGTGGGACCATTATAATTCCTTTCGTGTCATCGTTAAACTCGTTTGTTCTGAACATTTCTGAAAGTCTAAGTCTCGCTTGTTCTCTTCGTATTTCAACGGGCTCTCAGCCAAAAATCCCCTTAGATACCTGTCACACTTGTGCTCTTATTATAACACGTTTAAAACAAATCTGGCGGATTTTCTCCGGGCTTTGCCTAATTCTTTTTGCCAAATTTTCTCTCAAGGATCCCAAATACTTGCGGCGTATTCCAAATGAGGTCTAACTAGCAAAATAACACATTTCTGTAACTTTCTCATTACATTTCCCCACCACCCGTTTTATGAAGCCCAGGGATGTGAGAAAGAAGCCAAAATTTGAAAAGGAGTAAGACAAAAATGTCCACTTTCCCCATATCTATTTAACTTATATATTGAAGACACTATAGAGACAATGATGGAGAAAATAAGTGGAATAACGAAACAATGCATTAGATTTGCAGATGATATTGTGACCATGGCAGTATTGGCCAAAGGTATGAATAGAATGCCCAAAACCCTGTCCACAAGTTTGGAAAAAAAGAAACTGAACAGTGAAGGAAGCAACAGAAAAGGAAAATTAAATTTGTTGGACATGTTCTCAGATATTAAAACTTCCCGGAAAATATAATGGAGGGGAAAATAATAGGAGAAAAGGAAAGAGGAAGGCCAAGGAAGAAATTTATAGATGTCATAAAAAGTATTATGAGATTATAACCTACGATGGCCTGAAAAGAACGGCAATAGAGAGAGACCAATGGCTGCAATCCCAAAGCTCCGCCTTTAGAAGATGATGATAATGATGAAAATTCTGTTTTATGTGTATCATTAAGATATATCTTAGTTCATACAAATCCGCTTTTAAGTTACCTCGCTGCAATTGGACAATATAGCTAAATAGTTGCCAGCCACGTTATCCAAGAGACGCAACGGGAAAAGAAATGCTATTATAAAGAGGAAAGAGAACAAGCTGTACTGGGAGTATGATATCAGGCAGACGAAGTTTAGCCTATAGTAAGGAATTAAATTGTTTAACCTTTTATCTTTATAGTACGTAAAGAGATGCACCTGTAATGTACGCTAAGTCGATAGATATTTTAGTTTTTCATAAAAATTTAAAAATAATTCCGTCATTCATTTGCGACTGTTCAAGAAAAGAAGTTGTTGCCAAAAGAGAGTGGATTGACAGTTCTGAAATCTTTTTTCGACCGCTAGCATTACATTTCATATAATGACAAATAGTTACAAATACATTACAGCAACTCATTTTCCTTCGACATTTGGAGGGGACCGGTAATCGTATTTGATACTTCATCTACATATACTCAATACCTCGCAAGCCCCGCAAGGGCGTGTGGCGGAGGGTGTTAGGGAACCACCCGTAATTTAGAAAAAAAACCGCATGCAGAAGCCACAAATTTCTAGCCCACAAACGAAACATGGTAAACATTCATGTAAGAACCCTTTCGCCCCAACCCTTTCACACACATGCAAACCCACAAACCACTAACAAACATACACATGCACAATCTTTGACTTTTTAATTTGGTTCCGACTTGTAACTTAAATGTTTTTAATATTTCTAAATGGACTTCGGATTATTACTATTATGATTTCTGATTGTTCTGGGGAAAAATGAGTATTTGACTCGATCTCCCTTATTTTTAATTTATGCTTGAGGACACATAAAAGTTTTTCTTCATCTGTTAAAATTGTCCTTAACCGGTATTGTTTAGTTCCATAAAGACGAGTATTAATGACATGAATAATACGTTGGCCGAGAGGGGGCAGTGGAAACCTTCTTCTTTCTGGTTCTTACCTCACGAAAATATAGGATCTGATCTAAATTGAGATAGGGCACCCTCACCTCTGTGATTGTAGGATAGGAACTGGCCTCCCCTACCCTGATGTGTGAATTTCACACGCCGTCGGGCTTAGTACTGAGAGAACTTAGAACTCTATCATCACCTACCGACCTTCGGATTGATTACTGTGTTTATGGTTATATAATGAAAGGGGATAGGTATACACATAAAGGACGAACACGGGAGAGTGGTGAGTGCGTAGGTTCAAACCTATGCACTCACCGCTATTTTATTATAACTGTCTTAGTTTATTTTTTCGTTTTGTCACTTATTAAAACATAGTCATACTAATGAGTATCAAAATCCACTTAACCGAATTAATTCGTGCTAGCACTCTTATCTAGTATATCTATATATTGACAATATTTTTTTCATTTAAGCCCAATTGATAAATAATTGCTCGAAGCGGAAAATTCATTCATATTCACATCTGAGTATGTTTCAGGGGCAAAAAATGGCGTTCAAGACTACAGGCTATGAGTCTGTCTCAAAAATATATTTATTTGTTAAATGAAATTAATCGATTTAATGTACCTAGATGTACTCCACATTATATATGTAGGAAATAATTTGTATTTCCTCAAGGTTAAATTCTTTTCGTAGCCTGTATGTTCTTGCGGTTAAAAACCACAAGTTCCATTACAAACTGTTTTTGCCTTATTTTTTGTTACCAATATTTATTTGTATCTTATTATGAGGACTATTGCTATTTAGGTTCTGTCACCTAAAACACGTAAGCAACCTCAAATATCCCTACGCACTTAACGAGTATAATATTAGCTAATTATTATTTAACTTGGCTGAATAATATTTCAGCCAAGGACATGTGTGGTTTAAGCCTTCTTCGGATTCTTATAATTCACAGTTTTTCAGATGTAATCCATGACTCCAAAATATTTGCTTCCAATATTCGGTACTCAGCCCTTCATGCAATGAAAGCTTTCATTTGGCGCGTAGGATATATAGTATTTTGGTACCAATGACACTGGAAATGTCATGATGGTTCATTAATAATCCCTTCCTCAATCTAAGGAAATGTTTATTCTCAAAGAGTTGTTCTCCTCTTTTACAAAATGGCTTATAAAATTATCCATTTCGGCATTGTTCGACATGTTTTTGAACTAATTAGAAGCGATTGTCGGCGCTGAGACTTTGTGGACTTGCCTCATAAGGATAATAATACTTATAAATTTTCACACTTTTATCAAAATACTATGCCGGTTACAAAGTTTTCAAATCATTATCAATAGTGCAGAGTTGTCCCTAAAAGTCTGAGACCATCCACCGTGTACTTTTTATAATGATGTGAGAACGTCGAAACCAGTATGATATTTCAATTATTGACGTATGGAAATTTATAATATTTGTTATCGTCTAATTAGAAGTATTTTCTCGTGTATTTAGTATACTATATTTTTACCAGTGAAAATTATTTTTAAATCTGGAGGTGTTCTCCTTAGATTATTTCATTATTGTGCTTTGTGGACTTAAACTATTTTTGTGATAATAGCTATCTGCAGACTCCAGTTGCTCATTTTGAATAAATTACTGGTAAATTAATGAAACCAAGTCGTTAATGCAAGGATTGTCATTGAAACTTTTCAACCATCCCTGTGGAAAACAGTTTTTTCTGTTTTACCCAAGGCATACTACCTTGAACAAAAAGTTCCCGGAATAACCACCGTGTGGCGCTCCCATCGTTACGATTTGAGTTCTGTTTTTTTTTGTTAAATTGGTACATCAGTTGTTGATATTGCCTTTAAATCTTAGTGTCATAACTTGACATTTGCAAAAGTTACGTAGCCAAGATTACATCTATCTCTGTGTGTGTTGGCGATTTTTTACAATTGCAGAAATGGATTTAAATTTGCAACAACGAACTTGTATTAAATTTTGCGTAAAAAACGGATTTAGTGGCGCACGGACGTTGGAAATGTTGGAAAAGTGTTTCGGCAACGATTATCTAAAAAAAACGGTCGTTTACCAGTGGCACGAGCGGTTCAGAAATGGTCGTGAGTCAATCGAAGATGATGAACGCAGTGGCAGACCATCGACATCGAAAGTCGGTGAAAAAATTGATAAAGTAAAAGAAATGTTGGTCAATAACCGCAAATTAACCATCAGAGAAATAGCGGAGGACTTGAACATTGCCTATGGATCCGCCCAAGACATTGTGGTTAATGATTTGGGTTTCCGTCGTGTAGCAGCAAAGTTGGTGCCGAAAGACCTCAATTTCATGCAAAAAAGAGACCGTGTTGACGTCGCAAAAGACATGATTTGCGAGGCTGAATCCGATCCCACATTCATCAAAAGGATCATTACTGGAGACGAGACGTGGGTTTATGAGTACGACACGCAATCCAGACATCAGGCAAGTGAATGGCGTTCACCAAATGAGCCGAGACCAAAAAAACCACGTCGTTTTCAGTCAAAAAAGAAGGCAATGCTGACGGTTTTCATGGATTACAACGGTGTAGTGCATCATGAATTTTTCCCAGAAGGCCAGACAGTAAACAAAGAGTATTATTTGGGCGTTATGAGACGTTTGCGTGAAGCAATTCGCCGAAAGAGACCAGAAATCGTCGCACAGTGCGTCGAGACCGTCGCACAGTGCTATCATTATTCGTAATTTTTTGACGAAAAATGCAACAAATACTATCCAACAGCCACCGAATTCACCTGATTTGGCTCCCTGTGACTTCTTTCTGTTCAATCGAGTTAAAAAACCATTACGGGGAACGCGTTTTAGCAGCCGAGAGGAAGTAATGGAAAAATCGCAGGAAGCACTGATGGACATACCGAAAACCGAATATAAAAAATGTTTCGAGGATTGGATCAAGCGCTGGCATAAGTGTGTTGCAGTCGATGGGGATTACTTTGAAGGGGACAATATAGATTTAGATGAATAAACTTGTATTTTTAATTTTCTGAATAAATTCCGGGAACTTTTTGAACAAGGTAGTATGTGATACAGGCATTCATATCAATCAACTGGTCGTTTGACTTCAAAACGGTTTAGAGCTTAATATTCGAAAGCTAAAAAACAAAAATAAAACTATTTCAACTATAAATGTGGCTAAGGACATTGTTTTTACTGTCAAAACATGTCAAAGTAATTTTGTGCGTCATGCTCCAAGGTAATCAATCATAGTTTTCGATACAGAAATTAATGTTTTTCTCTAAATTTTCGTTGTTTTTTTGAGTGTATATTAGCAAATCTTTAAAAAAAATGAAATTCGTCACAAATTCTCTTTTCTTTCCGTAAAGCATATTGAAATTTGTGAGCTACTTTTTTTTGGGAAATCAATTAAAACACCACATTAAGGAATTCTGGGCTCGTCTTTCCGCGAAGCTACCTCGATAATTTATAATAATTACGAGAGTTCAAGAACGTTTCAATCTGGCCTTTTATATTGGATTCATCGATTAAAAAACGCAACAACAGAATATCAAAAGTGCTAAGCGGAGAAAACATATGGAGATACTGAAAACCACTATTGTCGATTTTCAGGCGAGTGCGTTATTCCGCCACTACGGATTCCAATGATGTTAGAACAGTTATATCAGACAGTAGGGTTTGTGCTTAAACGGTTGGTGTGGTTCACGAATAACCAAGATGGTTAAAATGTAGTTAGGAGGTGACTAATTAGCGAATGATGTTTGCACCCGTTTAGCTGCTTAAACATATAACCAGAAATCCGTTTCAAATGCTTCTGGTATTAGTTTTGTTCGTATTCCACGTACATAGGTCGTTTCAATCATCTACATCTACATAATACCCCGCAAGCTGCCGCAAGGGCGTGCGGCGGGGGGTGTTAGGTCACCACCCAAAAAAGAAATACCGCATCTACGCAAGCCGCCGCAAGGGCGTGTGGCGGGGGGTGTTAGGTCACCACCCAAAAAAAGGAAAAAAGAAAAGCAACATCAGCATAAAAATCGAGGAATAGTCGCCAGAACTAGCAGATTCAAGAATTCCTTCTTCCCACGCACAGTATGGGATAGTATCTGTAGATTTGGGAGATAATGAGAACGCCACTTGCCAGTCGCAGCGCCTGGGGAATATGCATGCATTTTACACCAATCTCGCGTGTTTTGATTGCAAGTCCCACCCCCCATGACCGATTAGGACTGACATACTCGTACATAGTACATCAAGCGTAGTGTATGTTGATACACTCCAGGTCTTGAGTGGATGTTTTCTCTTTTCCTTACCCTTTAAGCGTCCTTCCTCTCTCTTTCCCTTACCCCTCCCATCAAGTCCCTTTACCGCCTGCCGCACACATTTTTGGTGGATCGCGGAGTATTTATATATATATAGAGATTAGTGTATAGGTCAGGTGTACATTTAAGTACATCCAACAGCACTCCTGTCATTTAATATCATATATACCTATTAATGGGGGTATAATACTTTTGCGGATAAGTTACAAATCCCTTGTAGCCCATAACAATTGTGTACACACGCTTTATTCTCCAACTGGTGATGTGAAAGCTGAATGGGTTGCGCAGGTCATGAGTTTTCAACAACCACACTCCCGTTTGGATATACTTAAATTCAGGTCCATACGTCTGGAGCGGCTCCGTGCCAACCGGAGCTTTCCGAGTCCATTACATTTTACGAACGGCTTCACTATAACGAGACTTATTCCAACGACATAGAGTACGAGGTGACGTGCCACTCTCGCGGGAGAATAGAGCGATCGAAGTAGTTGAAATTAGTGTTTCCCAAGTAACCATCCAACACCTCTTATGTATACTTAGGTGTGCATTTTTACCTCTCGAGTTCTTCTTTCCAAAGTGATTCCATTGTTATGGCTAGAAACCTAAGTATTCTGTGGCGAAGAAATAACAGCAGCTTTGGGAGGGAAGAGATAGATGGGGGGAGGGGTTGTTCGGGAAGGATGAGGAGTAGCCAGAATGTGTGGAAGGAGGAGTGAGGTGGTATGAGGTAAATTTGGAAGAGGGAGGGGAGCAGGAGGAAAAGTTTCGACTGCCGCCTCACCCCATCAACCCATCGAGAGCCGTGGAACTTGAGGACCCCGAAAATCCTTCACATATGCGGTGTCTGCTCGGGCGGAGGGAGGGGAATAGCACCGACAGGGTGAGAAATTTCCACCATACACTGAAAATATGCAGGCTGACAAGGGGAGCGAGTTTGGGTCGGGGAAGGAGAGTGAGGAGTTTGAGGAGGGCCGGATGGGATGAGAGACAGGGTTGCCAACGTTTCGGGGTCCTCCAACCAGGTGTCGGTTGAATATTTGAGAAGGCGGAATTATTAAAAAAATCGCAGTCACACTCATCATCTTATGCGCTACGGTAAATAGATTTAATGAATTGTTTTTTGACGGAGCATGAATTTGGTGAGTCCATATCGCGTGCATTTCGTGAATTGGCATACATGGTTTTTATGAAAAATATCGGAAAATGTTTCGTAAAAATAGATTTATTTACGATATTTCTGTTATGCCGCAAAGTTCTTCATAGTACATCCCTTGAGCGTCAACACACTTTTCCCCGTGGCTTTTCTACGACTCAAAGGCTCCTTGGTAGGTGGATTCCGGAAGGCCCTTAAGGGTACGCGTGCAAGCTTCTTTGAGGGCGCCTATGGTCCTATGGTGGTGTCCTTTGAGGGAGGGATTTCACTTTTGGGAGTAGGAAATAGTCTGCTGATGCCAAGTCGGGACTCTAAGAGGGTTGGGAAATCGTCGCGATGCGAGAAGGTGTTCACAAGCAGACACACTCGACTCTGCTCTTGGTCGTCCGTCAAGTCCTTCGGGACGAGTTTATCGCAGATCTTTCGCATCGCGAAATTTTCAATGATTTCAGTGCACTGTCATTTTATCAATGCCAATATGATCTGGGATCATGGGCACACTTAACCGACGGTCTGAATACAGCAAGTCACTCACACGTCAGGGAAAAATCGTTGCCGATTCTTTTTATAGAAACTTGGTTGTATGCAAGGTTCAAATTTGGTCATCTTGATTTTACTCTAGCCATTAAACTCTTGCCAAATTTTTATAATCATTTCTGTGAAATGTAATTCATTTCGTCGTTTTCATCCACCATTAAAATTTTTGCGACAGTATTCATCCTCTTACGCTCATAACCCTGTAAAATAGTTGAGCTTCGTGTGGAATAGGAGAAAAAATTGGATTACGAGTCGTTTGAATGCTTCTATTTAATGTCTTTCGCTTTCGTAGTAATTAGCTATGAAGTTTATGGGGATGTACTTTTACTGCTGATTTGATAGTATATATTTTTTAATCCCTCATCCTTGTGTGGAGTACATCGATGTCCTTTTTAGATCCAAAACTTTCTTCGCTGACTCAATGCTACACGCGTATCCAAGATGAGGCCGAGCTGGTGCTCAGTAAAACTCCATTCAAAGTGTTTCATCCGAACTGTCCCCAATTTTTTATTATTGAAAACATTTCTTTTCTCAATATCTGCAGATAAGAACGTGTTTCCTCTCAGTCTGTTCTGACTCAATGTGGGGAACTAATTTGCAAATGAAATGAGATGCATTAAGCGTATGTATATCTATCACTCCGAATCTATGTATTTATGTACTCGTAATTGATGGATGAGTCTCATATTACTTTACTTAAATATAATATTAAATTAAGGCCCAACTCGTGTCGCAAGGCTGTCATAGTTTAAATTCTTTTTTTAATAATCCATAAATTTAAAAAAATGCATTACACATTATGTATATTCATTCAAGTTTCAGTAGGTATAATGCCCATTTGAAGAAAATACATACCTATTTCTTGCATAAGTGGTAGTTTTAAAATACTCAAATGCGGTATCAATTCTCCATGAGAAAGGAATTTTGCACACTATGCAGTCGTAATACTTCATTGGAGTAGAAACTTTTAAATAGCATTTCTGAAAATACATCCTCGTCTCCGTGAACTTTAAATGAGAAACATAAGATCCTCAAGAAACTAATGAAATAAGGGATGGCATTTGATAAATGAACACTGCATTTGTGTGTGTACTTATATATGGTGCAGAAACGATTTAGTCACAGTAATGAGGAAGAATAGATAATGCAATGAATCGCAAAGAGGAACCATGAAGCTCTTTGTCCGTTGTGATAAAATTGAGGTTGGTTTAAAGCATTTGTATTGTGACAAAAGTTTAATGTAGAAGAGTACAAGTACAAAACACACGTTGAAATTACATACAAAATCTGGAAATTAGAGTCATTTATTATATTTCTTGAGGAGTAGAGGGTGTTAATAGTTGTTAATATTCAACATTGTTTAGGAAGAATAGCTTTGTTCTATTCCTGAATACATATTATGAGTGATATATTCTCCATCTAGCGAGTTTGGATGCATTTCTTGCTGCATCCTAAGGTAAAATTATTTGTCATAATTAAGCATATGTACTTGCATGCTTGTGGAGTGAAGGTAGGTAGACGTGTATTTGCATGCGTGTAAAATGATAGGATGTTTCTATGAATGTATGCACTACTGTGGATTTGGGTTTGCATGTATGTGTTAGTTTTGAATACGGTTTTTCTTTATTCCTTTTTTTTTGGGTGGTGACCTAACACCCCCCGCCACACGCCCCTGCTGCGGCTTGCGGGGTATGATGTAGATGTAGCTAGTATATATCGCACATGTACCTACATGTTAATGTAATTTTGAGGAAGTTAGTAAAATAGTATTTAACGTCGTAATTCACAATTTAACTGATGATTGTGGTAGTGGTAAGAATAAGTGTTTTTCTTTTCTTAGGAATTCCTATTTTTTCGGATGAATTTCAATAGAACATTTAATTGAGTTATTTTTGCGCTCGTAATAGTCATGTTCGCCAAACACACCGGATTCTTGGAAAAACGGGATAATGTAGTCTCTCTTGTTTACCAATATTTTTCGTTTCTCCATGGTGTAAAATTAGCCACGAGATCTCTCCAGAATGTGTAAAAAAGAAAATGTTATCATAGCTTTCGCTCCTTCAAAAAATCAAATTCCCAGGGTAGGTATGTCTAAAGGAAATGAATGATGTGACTAAAAGGTTTGCCAGACCGAAAGTGTTTTTATCCTCCGAAACGAATTACTCCGACGAGACCGATGAGAATGAGGCCGATGTTTCAAAACCGTTGCTGCTAATCTTTCTAGGATTTACATTTCGAAGGTGATGAAAGTTGGCGCACTTGTGAGACGGTGAATGCAAACAGTCATCTGACTACCTCAAGTGAACATTAAGTTGTAACAATGTCTCTTAACCTCCCCCTAACCTAAAAACTCGAAGAACACTCGGGTTATAACTGAGGGATTTAAGGTGGCCACCCTGTCCAGAGGGGAAGTGTGGGCGGGAGAGAAGTGGGCGGAGGGATGGGCGGGTGGGAGAGGAATGGGCGAGGGGGACTCGTCGAGGGGGAGGCGTGGGTTAGGGCTGGGCCGGGCCGTTGAGTCCCAGGGAGGGAGCCCCTGGGATCTGGCGGGTGTGGAAGGAAGGACTGCGAAGGTCAAAAACGACACGGGAGACGGAGATTAAGGAACGGGACGCTGAGGGTGGATGTGTTTGAGCAAATCAGTCTCCCGGGAGTTTACGGATTATCGATAAGACGGGATCTCGCCTTGCGACTTATTTACGGCGCATTGGCGGAGTGCACGTGTTAATTCCGGAGAGATAAAGCGCGCGCCTCTCACCCCACCCCCCTCCTCCCCAACCAGCACTCCCCCCCCTACCCCACCGCCGACCCTTCCTGGCTCTCGGCTTGATGTACGCTCTCGGATCCTGTTTTTCTAGCGATCCGCGCATGTTTGTTTGGATCGGGAGTCCTGGATTTCGAAAAAAAAAAAGAATCGTACGTGTGTGTGTTTCTTCTCCGTTTACACGGTAAGGGCCCGAGGATCTGAATTAATCGCTCGGAAATTGGGTCTAATGGTGGGCGTGCGGGGGATTTGTATTTTTTTTGTGATGAGTCATGAGACGGACAGTGTTTCGAAATGTTGCAAAGTTCATCCGTCATTGTCACGTTATGCGCGTGAAAACTCTTACCCTTCTCCCATCCTTTCGGAAACGGAACGTAAATTTTTTCCCTTGCTGATTACTAATACCAAATAAGAGAAATGAAGCGAGTTTTAATGCTACAAACCTGTACATAGGTTTCTTGCGTAAGTAGTGGTTTGAAATGTACGTACTCTGCAACTCCCTTCACATTGGCATAGACGAGTGCGACTTACCAATGTGTCTTTGCTAAGTACCCATCCTTTAATTAGACGTTAATGCATGCAAGGCGTACCTATACGCCATTCCGCGTCATTCTTTAGGTAATTGGTCCCTCCATTATGGGTGACCATCATTAAATACTGCAGTCAGACTGATAAATCCAGCATAAACATTGAATTAGGAGGGAAGTGGTGTGTGACTGAGATCAACGCTGGCAGTTGGAAGCTAAGTGGAAGTGCTGATTATCACTTCACTTGGGGCAAAAATGATAATGTCGGTTTTATTGATGAACCTTACCGACAAAATGAGAGTGGTTCCAATGGCGATTCATGTAGGGACCGCAACCAAAGATTATTATTGTGATTCTGTTTCTCTTCTCAGAGGCTCGTCAGGCTCTCTCAAAACAGTAGATCTACCTATTTTCCCAAAAAAAGACGACTTTGACGGTCCTTGTCATACATCTGCATCAACATATTGCCCCGCAAACCGCCGCAAGGGCGTGTGGCGGCGGGTGTTAGGTCACCACCCAAGAAAGGGAAAAAAGAAAAACCGCATTTAAAACCAACACATACATGTAAACCCAAATCCACAGTGGCGCATACATTCATAGAAACATCCCATCAGTTTACACGCATGCAATTACATATCTACCTCCTTTCATTTTACACGCATGAAATTACGTATGCTAAAATCTAACAAATAATTGCACCTTAGGATGCAGTAAGAAATTTATCCAGTAACGTGCTGATATATCCAATGGCATGCTGCAAAATCAGGGTTTCGACTGTTCAGTGTTCTTCATTGCTGTGTTCGTAAATAGGCAAACTGACATTGATGTAACACTTACTGGGGACATTCTATGATTCATAAATGGGGCGAGATATCTTTGGAAACAAATCATTTGAAATTCGCAATTTCTTTCCCGTACGATGTTGACTTACCGGCCATCATATTGGCTGTCCTTGTACTCTCACATCGACCTGTGTTTCTTTTCGTTGACTAGAAAAATGTTCAATGTCCGCTTCATATTTCTAAGGAATACTCGTAGAGTTGAGGAAAGTTTAACCCAAATTCCCTTTTTATCACTCTCCACTCTTTGGAAATGTTGAGATTCGGATTTCATTAGAACGCTGAAGCTTGTGTGGCCAGGGTACAATGATCGAATATGACGGTTTATAAACAGAATTGAGATTACCATTTTGCACTCTTGGAGCGGTTTTATTGTCTTCCTGTTTTGGCGCGATATTCGTTTGCTGGGGCACGAGGATTTTCCAATCGACGAACCATGTTCTCCTCGTGGGTGGAGACACGCCAACGAGATTTCAGACTCGTTTTTTAAGATATTGAGGGAACGAGCGGAGCGATGTCAGATATTTTACGTAGCCCAGATTATCTATCTGATTCAGGGAAATGTAACACACCAGCCCGTTGGGTGTATTTTCTCCGTTGATCTCTGGTTTTTGAATGCTCGTTTTTAGCAGACTACGACTTTGATTCGCATAACTAAAGTGCCCCAACGGTGTGCTGCGTGGAATGAAATGACCTCAATATATAAAGGTCATACATTCGATATTTTATTCAAGGTTTTTACTGAGGTTTACGAAGAGTTATGATTTAAATAAAACTGTCATCCATTTTAGGGGGTGTTTGCCAGTTTTTAAAAAGTGAAAAGGGTAATAAGATTCATTGTTGACTTATTGGTGATTAACGAAGTACAAAAACGCCATGAACAAATTATCCGTGCATTCATGCTCCAGTTATATGGAGTTCAGTTTGCACTTTATGTCCATTCATGACATTCAGATATCGAGTTACATATATCGAAGTAGGTACGGTGTAATAGGATTTCAAGAAAATTTTATGCCAAGTGCTGCAGAACCAGCGAATAAAATAACTACATTCGTCAAATACTTGATGTTTCTGTTTGCTTTTGAAACGCCTATAGAAAGTAGGCGATGATGAAGGAGCGAAAATATCCTCGGTGGAGTCGTAGAAGTTATCCACCGGGTTGTAAAATGCGTCAGATTAGACAGCGTCTCAGGCAAATTTAAGTGCCAGTTCTTCCCTCACACCATAGCAAACATAAAAAAATTGAACCCAATAACCTGAAAAAATGATAAGTATTACTTGAATATTAAAATTTATTTTAAGAAAATTAAAATTGGTCAAGCGCAACAGTTATTGCATGATGCATACAAGGTATTGCATAGGCATTTAATAATTGTGCGAGAGAGTTGTCTACGAGCTCATATGTGTTCATGTGCATATATGATTTAATATTTTTGCATGTATGACTGATGCACCGACACTCCCTCCCACATACCCTCGCGGAGGATTGTAGGTTATGGTGTTGATGTAAATGCAGAAGTACGTAATTCCAAAATACTTGGGATTTGTTAACTCTTCATTTGATAGTGATATTAAATCTCATATCACCAGAAACATTAGCTTATTCACCACCTATGCATTCTGCAGAACAATCGAGACGAGTAAAGAGGAAACCACAACGCCTTTATGGACATCTCAAAATTATAACCTTTCACGCGTGATATATTTGCTGATACGAGTAATGCCTTCAGCTAAATCTGTAAAATAATACACTATCACGGAATAGGCAGGAAGAGACCTTCGAAAAAATAAAGTGTTTCATTCGTTGAATCTTGAACTTTCACACCCTTTATTACACATCTTTGTCTTTATCAAAGTTGAAAATGCAAGCCATATCAGTACTTTCGCATTGAAAAACCTTGGATTTATCATAGGAATGCTAATAAGTGCACGAATTTGAAAGCAATGTTTATGAGCGAATTATTTTGAATGAGCTGCACTAATCTTGAATACATCCTGGAAATCTGGGGCCGAGCTATGTAAGATGTGTATAATTTCTGATTCAAAGAAGAAAAAGGCTATAAACTATAAAAAAAGCTATAAAATAGGATGTTCAAAGAGGATCCTTTTTTCAAACTTAGGGATAGAAGATAATTTGTACAACCTTTAAAAATATTCGAATATAAGATATTAGTCTTAATTTCTCCCTTAAATCACTTTTCAATAAGAGATGATGCCTTAAAAGTGCCTACAACATAGCTAATTGTTGACCACAACCACTCTGGTCAAACCTGGTCGTCCTGATGGACATTTTCAGGGCAATGCAAACTTAGATTTACCTGTAGCCCTTACATGAAACCTTAGATGTCTTTGGATGAATTTCCTTCCTTAATATGGTCCATTAATGGGTAGAATTAAATGTACTCTGCCATGCATCCCTCTAGCAGCTAACATCGTAATTAATGTTTGATATGAATTTGCTGCGATAATAATAGATATTACATGTATGCGAAGGTATTCATCAAATAACACAGTTTCAGGTGTAACGTGGTGGAAAACCTTCATAACGAAAGAAGACACTTGGCTTTTCCCCGTAATATAGCTTTAATACGACCTAGTTTTCGTTACAGCGTATAACTCTAGGTGTTATACATGAAGAGGTTACGCTCCAGCGAAACCTAATTTGTAGTGAAACTATTTTATGTGGAAAAGCCAAGTGTTTTCTTTCATCCAAATATTCAATAATATTTTCAAGGGAAGCTGATGGTACAGAAGCTATGATTAGAAAAGTCATAGGTATTTTTCTGATCATTCATATGCTCGTATCTAAAAACACTTATTCGTAGAAAACTGGGATAGGTCGGAATGCTGCGAACTGATTCAGCAGAAATAACCAGCAAAAATCCATAAAGTCAACTCCTAGTTTGCGTATTCATATCCTGTTTCTCGTTCTCTCGATATTTTTCTCTAAATTTCGGACTGACAAAATACGCCTAGAGAACCTTTAGACATTTTATGTCGGGGAACGGAATATAAAATTCTTTTGCCCAGGTCCAATTCAGACGTACTATGATATGTGTCATTGAGATGTTCCTCTTTCATTTCTAGGAGATCGCGATGGAAAATGTTAGCCATACTTCTACATCTACTTAATGCCCCGCAAGCCGCCGCAAGGGTGTGTGGTGTGGGGTGTTAGGACACCTCCCGTAATTAAGATAAATAAAGCCATTGGAAAAGCCACAAATTTATACAATCTACAAACAAAATATGGCATACATTCATACAAAATCCCTAGCCCCCCACACACATTCAAACACGCAAACTACCAACTAACATACGCATGCATCTCCAAATACACTGGATATTTTTGCAATGTTGAATTTTGTTCCGAATTTTAAATTAAATGTTTTTAATGTTTCTAAAGAGAATTCGGTTTCTTGCTATTATGAGTCCGGGGAAAGAATGAGTATTTGGATCTATCTGTACTGGAATCTATCTTCCTTATTTTATCTTTGTGATCTGATCTGCCTAAGTAGTGTGAGGCCATTATAATTCCTTTAGTGCCACCGTTAAACTCGTTTGTTCTGAACATTTCTGAAATTTTAAGTCTCTCTTGTTCTCTTCGTATTTCAAGGGGCTCCCAGCCAAAAATCCCCTTAGATACCTGTCACACTTGTGTTCTTATTATAACAATTTTTAACGAATCTGGCGGATTTTTTCTTGACCTTATCAAATTGTTTTTGCCAACTTTTCTCCCAAGGATCCCAAATACTTGCGGCATATTCCAAATGAGGTCTAACTAGAACAAAATAATACCTCTCTTTAACGTTCTCATTACATTTCCCCACCATCCGTTTAATAAAGCCGAGTTTCTTTAAAGCGGATCCGCATATTTTCCTGATGATATTACAGTTGCACGTTTCTACTTGTTACTTTTAGTGTATGTTTCCATGGATCGTGGAATAAGAAAACTATTAGCCTATGCCGTTCAAACCAGTCGCGAGATTCATGCCTATTGGAAGATTCCACAGTCCTAGAACAGCAAGAGCAGGTATCTAGTTGCTGCTCATGCGAGTCGAAAGTGGTTGGAAAAAGTAATCGCCTAAGCCTACGAATACCAAGTGCGTTCATAATTTAGACCCACGAAGTAATATCACTTAGTAACTAGCTCGTGTGAGCCGTGAAAGATTTATGTGCGAATTTTAATAAATTTGGTATATATTATGAAAGCTGAAGTTCGAATATATACCCTTGGAACGTGTGAACGAGTGGAAGAACGCTTGAAACAGAAGAAAGCATTTTATTCTATCATCTAAAGACTCAATGAAAATTGAGATGATTTTCTGCCCAATTTTATCCACTATTCTTACATATCACCAGGAAAACAATTGATTTTCAATTGTCAGTATGCTCTCATATTCCGCATTTGCCTATTGCCCTAATTTGTGTCTCCTTAAGAGATTTTAAATGCTAACGTTTTCTAAATACACATTTAAATGTTAGGTTAGTTGCCTATAAAATTATTTATTATTGCTAAAGAGGTACTAATACTAATTTGTGTTTTAAAAATTAGTCATATTAAGAGCTTGGACGAGTTTTATAGAAGCCGGAACTCAGTATGTGTGGCGCTATTGTTATACTGTATACGATTTAACGAACGGCGGGTACTATTCAAATGCAGGATTCATGTCTAGAACTATATTCCGTCTCTTATTTGCGTTTGAATATCCACTCTATTCGTAAAAATGAAACATGAAGGAATCTCTGGAACAGCTGTTAGCTTCAAGGAGCACGGTATGCAGTTTTACGGTGTATTTTCGTCCGATCGAGTGAAATTGATGCAGTTCACCAAGGCGCTAAAATTGGGACCTGGAATGTTAAAAATAAAAGTCAACGAAAGCAAAAGAGGGTGCGGGGGAGGGGGGGGGGGGGCTATTAAAACAAGTGATGGCGAGCTCGCCAGTTTCGACGACTCCCCATTGTTGGGGGGGGGGAGTGGTGTCTCTCGCGCGATTTGAAGGCAGACAAGTCCCACGGCAGCCCCTCGGGTCGTCTAATTGAGCTGCTTAAAGAGCCCCATTCGATATCCCCACGGAACTTCTGACGGCGCCCACTGCGAAGGATGGAGTCGTCTTCCCGTCCGACGGCCGGCGTCTACTTCCGGAAATGGCGTAACCCTTCTTTTTTTTCCTTCCTCCCCCTCCTTCCACTCTCCCGTGAAACAAAAAGAGATCGATGAACAACACACCAATACCCATTCCCCCCCAACGACCGCTCCGGTGCGGGGGCGAGGGGAGTGGAATGAAGAGACGACTGTTTTAGAGCTCTTTGTCTTCGTCCGGCTGCGAGCTCGGAGCGTTTGTTTCTCTTCACCCACCGGCGTCCGGCGTAACACATGCACACGGAACCGTGTATCCGAGGGTCTAACTTTAAGCGTCTACTTGTTTACCTTTGTAAGGGAGGGAGCGGCAACACGGCCTTTCGCAATTTCTCCGATGTGTTTGCGTCGGGCCCCTGCCGGACGGTACCTAATGAAATGGATTTTGATTGTGCATCGCAAAACCTCGTGCCAGGAGAAGGGAATATGCCCCTCTGTCCTTCTCCTTGGTTCCCTTTTTCTCTTGCCCTGTGGGTAGATGCACTTAGGACGATATCCTTCGCGATAATTGGAAAGTTTTGAAGTGGAATGGAAATATTTCGGTACCGTGCGTGGAATTTCATGTGTGGTCGACTCGTATGTTTCGCAATCTCGTTCCTTGCGCGCCCCTCGCGCTTCCTATATGAGTCATGGTCATGAATGTAGTTTTCAACGGAATTCAGTGTGAATATGTTGATTTTCATATTTATTACTGCAAAATTCCAATGGGAAACATTTAAATTTTGGCAAAAATGGAATTTGCGATTGTTGATTGTTAAGGCTGTCTTTTGGCAGATGAAACAGGGTTGAATACCGTGTATAATGTTGTAGACGTGTGTCTCAATTGTCAAGTATTTTTTAAAAATTTTTCTATTAATTTTTATGTAGAATTAATTCAGTCTTCTACAACACGTAGAGAATGTGTAATTATCAATTTCATGAAAAGGTGCATATCAGTATTTTCTCCATTCATCTTTCTACCTGCTCCCTAGCCATTAAAACCCGTATCCTTAGAATCCGCAGCATTGCATACGCTCAATATTTTAATTAATTGACTTAAATTTATTATTTAGACAGATTTACCCAATTATGTATTAGCTTTTACGCACGAGTGTAGATGCTTGCTTTATCTATCACTGAGAATTAAATTCAATTCCCTTCATTTAAAATATTTTTTACGCCCATAAAATGTTAAGAAATTTTTGGTAAAAGTTATGCCCATTATGCCCATAACTTCAGAATTTTTCGATTGGTAGATATGTAAAATCTGTCCACAACCAGAAAGTGAAGCTGAGCTGTTTGAGTTGCAATAGACTGTGAAATTATATTTTAAATAATCCTCTGAAATTTGCAAGCAGATGCCCGAGCATTGAAGAATAAAAATAATAAGGAAATCCTTGCTATGTGTAATTAGTTTATCAATTCGCCCTTTAATGGACACAACTATTGATATATATTCCTGAAAGAAAAAGATGAACTATTTTTCTGGATGCTTCTAGACAATTGTATCATACTCGGACGTTAGAAGTAACAACTCCAAAATAGCATCTGATGGTGGATTGTCTGTCTGGCAATAGCATAAAATGATATGGAGAGGAAGTATCGCAGGGATAGGGAAACCTTTTGGCACGAGAGGTGAATGCATGTATCTTAGCAGGCGGGCCAGATAGCAAGCGGAAATGAAGTACTTTGAGGAAGGTGATTTATTTGCCAGATGGAAAATTTCACTTCACCTAACGTGTTCGGGTAAAGAACGGGGCAGCCTGCATCCGGCTCTATGGCCGTAGTTCTCTTTTTCGGAGCCCTTGGGCTGTATGAAAACTAATTTATTTTTAACTTTTCACCTACTAATATAGATTATTTACATGCTAGTTTATTAAACAGAAGAAGCGATTTGATCCACGATTTCTTGCACTTCTTCTAGGTTTGTCGGCATAGGATTCCTTTAATTCCCTTCTTCATATTTTAATTTTTCATCCTTCACTCCACATCAATTGGGTATCCTCTAAATTTTGCTTGAATGCACTGAAGATATTTCATTAATTTTGAGTAGTATTTGACGAAGAGGTTTATTTTCCACGTTAAAAGCTAATCATATTTTGCAGTGTACAAATATGTCCACGGTAAACTCATTATGATCGCTTTCAAAAATGTTAATAAAGCAGTGAAAAGGTGTTTTGGGCGCATTGGCTTCCATTTCCAAGTATGTAATTATTTAAAATGTATTCGTATCAGAGATATCGATCAACAGTTTATGACTAAGATTCCATTTATATTACTTCTTATTCTCGAAGGCCATCCGACTTAGTTTGTAATTACAAAATTTACATTAGGGTAACAAATTCTCTTTTTTTACCCAATGATTCACCTTCTGGAGGTGTTAAAGAAAATAGATTAGTAATTGATATTTTTCTCCTTGACATTCATTCGGAAATCACAGATAATCAAATTGAGATAACGAGTACAGGATTCCATAACGTTCCAGATGTTTGACTGCTCAAATGTTTCTTTCCATATCGTTTTCAATTTGAAATATCGCCATTTATTATTGAGGTGTAAGTAAAATCTAGTTTCATTGTCAAGACAAATCATTGAAAGAGGCTTGTAAGTAGATTAGTCGTGTAGAATTCATCTACATCTACATAATATCCCGCAAGCCGCCGCAAGGGCGTGTGGCGGGGGGTGTTAGGTACCACCCAAAAAAGGAAAAAAGAAACACCGCATTCAAAACCAACACACACATGCAAACCCCAATCCACAGCAGTGCACACATTCATAGAAACATCCCATCATTCGACGCGCATGCAAACACACATCTACCTCCCTTCACTCCACAAGCATGCAAGTACATACGCTTAACTACAACAAACAATTCCACCCCAGGATGCAGCAAGAAATCCATCACGAACGTGCAAGCTAGTTTCCAGCAAGTAGCCAGGCGAATTACCGTGATACATGCAGAATTATTGTGAATTGTGCCATGAACGAACTATTTGGGCCTAATTATTAATCATATTTGTTCTGGCTTTAGCATTCCGTAGTGTGGCGTCGCTCGTCTTAAAAGGTGGTTAAAGAGCGCTGAAATTAAAGTGGCGATACTCTTTTAAAGTCTGCACAAATAGGGTACTACGTATAATTGCAGGTAGATGAACCTATCGCTTTTCTTTCGTCCTTCTTTTTCGTTTGTGTCCCACACTCCATCCCCCTGTCCCCATCTCCGTTTCACCGCGAACCCCCATTCCATATCCGACCTCACCTTAGTCCTTTTGGGCGCATTCGTCCTTCTCCTCTCCCATTCTTCTCCTTTCGTTTCACACCCCGGCGGAGAGGGAGGGGCGCCGAAATAGATTCCCCTCCACACCGCACGCCTTCCTCCCCCCGGCCCCTCATTTCCCCATCCTCGCCCAGGACGCAAGGCCCTCCCCTCCCCTCCCCCCGCACTCCCGGACAGTGGCAATTCTTCATCCAGTTCTGCTCTGGTGGGCCCTGAGGGGGAGAAAAGGGCCGCTAGGAATGATGGGAAGACGTGACCTAAGACTTTGGCCGAGGGAGGGAGGGAGGTTTGGTTCGGGGTGGGTTTTGGATGTGATCCTTGTGTGTGTCCGTGTGTCTTTTGGCTTCTCCCCGCCGTCTCCCTCGGCACTTGGGGCCTTCGTTACGCTCAGCTGTGCGTTGCCCGAGTCTCTCTCTCTCTCTCTCTTTCTCCCCCCTTCTCTCTCTGCCTTAAGACCTATATCTGTCGAGGATTAAAAAGATTCATGGTAATTTAACCTTCTGCCGTATGCAATTTGGGACACTGGGAAAGGTTGCAGGGGAGTCGCGGATAAGATTTGCATTGTGCCTTGCGGAGACATGGGAAAAAAATGTCACGCTCATTACTGTTATACACCCGTCGAGTTTATGAAAATTGCCCTTTCCAGTAGGTGCAACCTTTTTTTCTAGGGAGGACGTGTGTGTAGGTAAAGGGATAATAATTGTTGAAGTAGTTCTTTTCATTAGAGAATGGATTAAATTTTCTGTGTTTCTGATTTTTATGGGGACTGAATGAGTTTTTATTAATTGCGGAATTATTTCATAAGTGAAAGAATTTTCTCGACGCATTCTTAATTAAAGGCATTTAAAGAAACATAATAGGTCCACTACATTGGGTAATTTAGTTTGTTACAGGTATATCATCGTGGAAATTTCTATTTTTGAGAAAAATTATCAATAAGTTAATAAATATTCAATTTCATCGCTGATCGTATAAGGACCATTAGCCGTCCTGCGTTGCACCTCTCTACCCTAACTGTGCCTGCGTAGCTTGGAAAACTAACTTTAATTAAGTACAAAATTAAGAATATTATAATTTTATGTTGAAACTTCAGCGACGATTGAAACAGTTTCATTCACAATGAATGAGTCCATAAATCCATGGGTGAATCCATCAAATCAATCCATCCTTGCACTTATTACAGTACTCATTGTTATATCTATCGTTTTTTCCCTTTCTCCCCGTCGCAAGAAATACTTTAACAGCAAATCATGGCATTTAATGAGCACTGATGTTTAATAATAAATCGAACATAATATACGTTATACTTTTTTAAACTGCTTTACCATTGATGGAGTTTAGAGAATACATTTTATTAATTGATGCTCATTAAGTATAAATAAAAATTTGATTCGGTAAATTTTTACACGTATCTAGTGCTGGTTATTGAGCATTGGTTTTTCCTACGTTTCGACAATTTAGAATTCTAATTTTAAGTGAATTACTCGAATGGTTGGGTTTTTCTGCGAGCTGCATTTTTATCGCTCAAAAAATGTTCCATTAATTCGATGAAAATAACTACTAAATACAATAAAATAAGTGAAAAATAATGTCATGTCAGCATGCAAAGGACCATCCTTAAATATCATCAAATGGTGGCATTCAAATTATAAATAAATCCTTTATTGCTTATTTATGTTTCACTGAAATTTTCAAATTGTATGTATGACGTAATCAATCATAAGTTGACACCTTTTCCATTGTATCCAGATTAAAAGACACTCATAAATGAGACATTTTGTTTAAAGTTTGATGAAATCGTAACTGCACCATTGAAATCCAATCTATTTTCTAAAATTGATGGAGAACGTGTCAATTAATGGAAATTAATTTTTGTCGTAGTTGCCGTTTAAATCACGTTTCGGCATAGAGAGAAATTCGATTTATTTTCCTTTGAATATATATTCACGTTATCTCCGTGCACGTTTTCTTTCGTAAGTGATTCGGATGAGGTCTACTACAACCTGGCACGAAATAAGCTATAGCAAAAAACATATCGCATCTAAAGATTTATTCTTTCCATAGGCATTCATCATACCAATCTAAATTTTTTCATGTTCATGACCTTCTAGGATATAGTAATTATTGTAGTCACATTTTGTTTATGCAGATGAGCTGGTGACACTTGGTGTGACAGTATTCGTTTCGTTAATTTTTTATCCTTTTCTGCCTGATGTAGATATGTTTCCAGTATTTTTGACAGAGCAATAGAGGTAATTTCCCACGCTAACACCGATATGCGAGTTAGGCCTGTAAGTTGCGCCCCCACCCTATTAACCTAAGATCTAATTAATGATTGCACCATGCGCCACAGAATGGCTCACCGTTAATTGTTCTTATTGACCTCAGCTAATTGGGAGGAAAAGAAATCAGTAGTTGAATATCCTTAAATCCTAGCGTGCTGCTACCATTTCACGTACGGTGATATGCGTTATTCTAGAGTAATAACCAACGCAAAAGGTGTAAGCCATTGAGAAGAGCAGTATTAAGTTTCGAATAAGGTACATGTAGAGAGCTCTCATATTCGTGATTTCATGGTTTTCATTAGATTACGGGTATTCCATTTCATTATGACAGCGGGTATTTTGAGTTTTCCACTAAAAGTGTTTAATGCCCTTATTTAAACACATCATACATGCAATGTTTACTTGTATTGACTTTTGTGGTTTGCATTTAGTACACAGTATATTCTGCATTGGAAACATCGTTGGAAGAATGTATCTAAAACACGTAAATGCCTATCCCTAACGTAGGTGAACTCGATGGGGCTATGCCCTCTGAAGCTTTAATTACTCGCCTCTTCAACGCCACCCACGGCGACACTCGCACCTCTCCGACGAAACCACATTTTTGATGTTCTTTTATTTCTGTAGGTAGTACTCCTTTAATTAAAAGTTGCAGAAATGTGGAATCTCATGTCGTGTTTCCACGTGCTGAAAACAAAGAGCTTTTGATACAACTTGATCCAGTGGGTACAGTATAGTCATCACACGTCCACCATTCGAATGTTACACCCCCTTATCCCTCCGTAGTACCCTCCCTTCCTACTCCCGAAATATTCTTAACACATGCCGAGCGTTGGAGGGAAGATATATCCCTCGTTACGTCCGTCCTTTAACCGAAATGAGAGACTCTGGAGTGGCAGGGGTGAATAGTGCATGCATGCATGCATGGATATGCATTCAAGGGAAGGAGAAAAGTGAATATAGCTTGAGGAGAGCGTTCTCACCCCGTTGGAAAGAGGTGGGTGGTGGTTTTGTGGGAGGGGGTAAAAATGTTGCGGTGGGCGGGCCTAATGCCACTCATCCTTCACTCTCCTGCAGACAACGCCTAGTAGACGGGGTAACACGAGTGGGCGGAGACGTTTCCCGCCACCCGCTCAGCCAATGAGACGTGAGGCCATATTGCGATAGGGGCGGAGCCTATATATCTTTCTCTCCCTCCCCTCTCCGCCCACATCCCCCTTCCTCCTACCTCCTTCGCCTCTTTCCTCACTCCCTCCCCTTCTAAACGCCACTCTCTCTCTCCGTCTCCTTCTCCTCCTCTTCCCCTCTCTACACCCCCCTCCCTCCGAAATCCCACCGTCCCCCCCTCATCCCTCCCCTCCGCCGTTCCGACTCCCCTATACCGTCCCCGTCTCGGGAAAACCGGACTGGAGTCGTTCCCTTTTTTTTTGTCTTCCCCTTTTCCTTCTTCTCTGGACCCCGAAGCTTTTCGGAAGTCTTGCGAAGGGGTATAATAGGCTGTGGATTGAAAGGATAGAATGTGTGTGTGTGTAGAGAGAGAGAGAGGTTCGGAGTCTTAAAGGTTTCTTTTCCCGTGGGTCACCCTCACCACTCTCCGTGGGAGGGGTTGGTCCGAAGGTGTTTTTATATTTTTTTTCGTCCGTCCAAATGGAGAGGGGAGGTTATGTTGTCACGGGACGGACCGGAATTCCTCGACGTTTGAAAGGGAGGACCTTTTGAGCGCGGTCTCTCTCTCTCTCTCACCCACCTGCCTCGGCGGCGGCGGCCGGGTTGACTCCTGAAGGTCCTTCTCTCTCTCTCTCTTCCCATTCCCATTCTTCCCTTTATTCTCTAGGTTCCCCCACGTCTGGCAGGGGTGTGTAGGCCATTTACGTGGTTGGTGGGGGAGAGTTGGGACGAGGATGAGGCATTTAGGATAAATTTCCGACCTCTTGCATCGGCTTACTCTCCTCGTGGCTTTCCTTATTAGCGCCCTTTCTGAAAGGAGATTTGGAGTGTTGATGTGTACCTACTTTCGCGCTTGAGGGCGATCGGCTCGTGAATGAGAAGATGTACACTGGGGGGAAATAGCCGTATTTTTCCGTAAAGGTATTATAAATATGTGGATCTCTCTGGGCGTCGCTGGACCTCTTAAACTGGTATAACACGGTTAATACGGTATACATGTACATGTGTGGTTCTATGCAGACCTTTGAAATTAATTGGTTGTGGTGTTGTAAAATATAAAATAAAATTAATTTTTTAGAACACCATATTCTTTACCGAAATGTGTTCGACCGTCATACTTCCCTTTAGACGCAAGAAATCTTACTTAACTGATTTATATTTAAAAATATTCAGGCTTGGGTTTGAAGTTTGATCGATTTCCTATTTTTCGTAACTTGAAAGAGACCCATGGATTATTAGTTTTGCGTCTTTCAGTTTTATCAAATTAAGGCAAACAAGGAAAATTTCAAGTGGAGAAAATTTAAGGAAATTCAATGCGTATTTATTTTACGCATTGATTAAAATTTTTCTGAGTTTTTCATTGGTCATAGATAATTTCTGAAAATTACTAGCAAATGCACAGCTGAGTTTAATGCGCATTAAGCCTAATTAGCTTTAAAAATGCTTACTGAATAATTAAATAAAGACGATTCATTGAAGAATGTTTCCATCCATGCTGCGCTATGATTTCGAAGGCTTCGTTTATTATGTTCATTTAAGGATTACCTCGGTTAAAAAGTATTTATTTAAGGGTTTATATTTCTATTGCAGTATATACGTACTAATTCAGATAGCTGAATAACTTTGAAGAGACCAATCTTCTCTAAATAATGACGTTATTATATAAGTTTCTATATTATGTATTTCATATAATGTAGAAATTAAATAATATAAATTTAATAATAATAAATTTATAATTATTTTAAAATTTTATAATTTATTTTTTATTTTATTATTTTATAATTTATTTATTTAATTTTTATATTCTATTACATGTTTTATTTTATGGGGCTTACAGGGTTCAACAAATATTTTTAATAGAGGAGGTAATACTCTATTTAACAAGAACTATCAATTAAAAATGTTAAATAAGCTTGCTTAACTTTAGTACTTTATAGATCCTCTGTAAAAACTGTAGTCACGGCTACTCAGCACCTGAATATTCCTTCTATTAAAGGATATGACAGTTAATTTTATACGCTTAAAAGAATACTTTTACATTTATTTGATCAACGAAAATAATGACTAGAAAAAAAGTCAGCAGAAATAAAATGACTATTATGGAAGAAGATATTTTCCTAATATTTTATCAAACTACTAGTAATTTTTTGCGATAAATACTAATATCCTCATCTTGATCAGCCATTAACTCGTGAAATAATACAGGTAGTGCCGATTATTGAGGAGGAATAAGTGGCATAATTCCAAGGTTGAGGGATGAAAAATGGCTTATAATTAGAGGCAAAAGTTAGAGAAAATGGATTCCAATTGGATATGATTTACCTTAAAAATTATTGTAATTCAATTTTTCAGTGATGAAGTATGTCTAAAAACCTTGAATATGACAAATAGTGGTTACGATCAAGGAAATAATACCATACATCAACGACAAACCAAATAATATGATTTTGCAGCGATGCTTTAAATAGAGAAATAGTGAACCAACTTTTCTTATTCTTAACTATTCCCAAAATAACATGGAGCAGCATTTTTATGCCCACATTGTTTATTTCACTCTTATGCATCACAAATTTTGTCACTTCAATATTCATTTAAATGGCAAATTTTTAGATACGTACATTATTTTAGTGCAGGACGTTAAGAGCCTTATCGTTCTATTGTACTATCCTCAATGATAACTATAAATATGTAAACGTCATTAGATTTTTTAAAATATCTAATTTGATTGGCGGAAGTAAAATGTATTTGGTTTCACACATTTTTCACGAAAAAAAAATGATTTATAAAATTTAAAGCTTAATGTGTTTATACTATTTTCGTGTGGCCTCGCCATAAAGGCGGTGATTATTAAAATGATCAACGTGTATCTTCAGTTATTTAGCGCAGAAAATTTCACATTAGTGTTTCTCTGAAGTGAGTGTTGAGTGTATGTATTTTAGTACCTGTATTATTGGTAAATGAAATCTTTGACGTCGCTATTGGCAAGATTTTCTAGAGCTTAATGAATTAATTAATTAGATTCTTCCATCATTTGCGTTTCGCCTGGCACGATAGGTATTTTCTCGTCCTGGAGACTCTTTTAGTTCATGGATTGTGAATGTAGAGATGAATGATGGATATGAAAACTCTATATTCATGTTATTTTTAATTCTAAAGAGAATTTAACCTTACCTAGTGTCTTTCAATTCCTTATCGTGTTATTTCCTCTTGTCAATATTATCTGCCGAACGATATCATGATTCCTCTTTGCTGTGATGTACCAATGCGTATCCGGGGAGCATATTGCAAATGAAAATGAGCACTTGGAATGTTTAATTAATTTTCCGGATGGAAAGAAGAGAGAACAGGATAACTCAACTTCGACAGGGTTAAACAAAGAATTGTTTCTGAATCCTAAAGAGCAGCCTGCAAGTTAAACTGTCCTCACACTCACAAAAATGGTGGGCATAGTTTTTCAAAGGAGTGGAGAATGGAAATCACCATAGGTGACAGAGGAAGACCAACGATGAATTATGAGAAGCAGGTGATGGAATATTTCAGCGGAAGGAACTATGAGGGAATGAAAAGTTTGGCAGCTGAGACGATACATCGGGAAGTTGATACAAGCCTGCTCTCGGATTGATAATCTTTTACAATATCCGCAGTAGATAATTAATTTACAACATTTGATTAATTTGTTGAACCATTCAGAATTTATGAAATTAATTTTGCTTAAACTGCTTGAAACTCTCTTTCCAAGAATGCATTTAATATTGGAATTGCAAATGACGATGACTTATCCACCTGCCAGAAAAAATTCCTCTACGTTGAATTTGAGAAAAGGAGTCATTGTATTTTATGTATTTTGATTAGACCTACTCTTTAATCTGGGATTGCATATTTTGAGCATTTCAAATCTTAAGAAATACTTGATTTAAAAGTTCGGGTTTTGACGGAATAAGCGTTTGTTTGAACTTGTTTGTTTGTCTTTTTTTTTTGAAGAGTCAAAAGCTCTTCGCCACGAGAAACATTAAGCGAACGCCGCTTGAAGGAGATAATTATGAATCCAATTTTTTAATTTGATAAGGTCTCCGTAAAAAGTCTCTTCCGTTGACAAGAATTGCTAGGAAATCGTTTTTTCATTTTTACGAGATGGAAAATTGTATTTATTAACTGATTGGATTATTTGGTTTACTTGATTCATTTTGCGTCGATTCGTCTTGATAAATGTTTTAATGCGATTTGGAGCTTGATCGTCGGGTTTGATTTCATTAGTTCATCCTTTTCCGGGGAATCCACATTATAGTTTATACCAGGTCAACCAATATTAATAATAATATTATAATGTTCCCTCGATATTTTGCCAGCAGTTGGACGCGCTCGTTCCCTCAAGTCTCTGAAAGAGGTCTTTCCTCCGGCCGTGTGTCATTAAATCGACGCGACTCCCTCCAATTTTGCCCTTACTCTTGGTGTACATTTGGTTTCCCTTATCACACGCACCATACGCTGAACATAAGGTGTCTGCAAGGATTGCTGTTTGCTAATCCATTAGTTCGCGACTGAATAGAACGGGGAAAAAAATCAGTAGCTCATCTCATTCCGACTTGTATTCGCATCCATGTTTACTCTAAATTTCTCTCTCTACATCATACGAGACTGAACATTGCCAAAGCTTCCTAAATGTGAGAATTTTGCTGTGATGACAAACTTTGTAGCCGATAACAGAGTCCAATATGCCATTTATTGGCTCAATTTCCGAGGCCAAATACTTAGGATGTGTAGAAGACAATCTTTTCTTCAAACAAAGCCGTGCTAACATGGGTGAATATTTGTTTCTTTTATTTGGAGAATGATTGCCATAATGTGACCTATCTTTTGTTCTTTACGTACCAGGAATATTTTTTGGCCAGACTGGGAGAAAAATAAGACCTCGACTGGCATGATTTTTCGTTCGGCCGAAAAGAGAAAAAATCAATGCCAGTCGAAAAAGTGGAGAGGGAGGCATAGGTGATTATTTTTCATATATGTCACGTTAATTCATTGCTAATTTATTTGAATTCGTCTCACATGTTTTTTTTGTTTCATCAAATTTCATCGTTAGATGCAACCAATTGCTTCAACCAACCTTAACGTATAAATATATGTACATACTCCGCGTATGAGATTTCAACCATATTTCGAATTATCTTATTTAGGTATGTACTAGCGATTTTTACTGTCCGCCAGATTAACTAATCAATTACTTGTGCAAACTCAAAAAATGCAAATGAAGTGCCTACTAAACAATGATGGTGAAGCTAAAGGATATCACGTTTAACTGCGATGTCCTTGCTATTCAAAACTTTGACCGAACTTTAGAAAACTGAGAATGTTTTCCGCTTATCCCAAATTTGATATTCATGTTTTAATACTACTAATGAAATTCATTTGGGCAAATCTTCATATTTCTATTTTTAAGTCATACCAAACATATTTATGTACTTACATATATGTTTCAATGTTAGGCAAACGAGGAAAGGGCAGGAACAGGATAGGGATGTTGGACGGGATATAGGGAGGAAGGAAGTACACAGAGATGAAGAGAGAGACCTGATGTAGAGTAGCTTGCTGGATTGGGTTTTGTTTGGAGTTACAAAAAAAATATTTATTTAATGGTGTGTCCATCCAAAAACCTACTTTAACTGGTAGATTACCTAACAATAATAACATATATGTTTCTGATAGAGTTTGATTTTTATTACTATTATCATTACTGTCAGTCTTTCAAGTCAATGGCGATGGAGATCTTAAATTGAACACACCTCCCGAAAAGTTTTCTTCTTTTTACAGAAAAGGAATTAAAATATTTCAGTTTCTTTCATTTCGCATCTTCTTTAAGTAAAACAGTCTTTTGTAAACCACCTGCTTAAGCAAAATACTTATCATGAATATAATACAATCTTTCAAATCGCGGTATCGGAATTTATGGAAGGTTGTTTATTTTAAAATTATTCGTGTTTAAGCTAGTTCTTATTGTTTGTAAAAATACGTTTAGAGAAATTAAGAATAATTGTTAATAATGATTGAGAAATTTAAGGGAATTATTTGCAGAGAACAAACTTGTTTGAAACGAAAGACTGGTTTTGTCTATTGTAATCGAGACAAAAAAGTGTTAAATTTATCGGAAGAGGAGAAGCGATGTTAGTATGCTTGTTGGGTAATATTTTATATCTTGTTCTAATATTTAATCCGTGTTCCACTAATTGTTATAGATATAATAAAAATATCAGGAGACTTTATTCACTCAGTATTCCTAAATAAGTTAATTTTAGCATCTCGAAGTTTGATTCTTTAAAATTGTACCAGAAAACTATTATTTATACACCCCTAATGCTTGTTTAGATGAACTTCGTCACAGAAGATGAAAGATGTTCTAAATATAAGAGCCCTAATAACGTCGCATTTTTCATCTTATTTTTCCTTCGTCAAGTATTAATAGAGTACAATGAAAAGCTGCGTACGCCTCGTGCCGGGAGTTTGACGAGTAATTGTATTCTGACGTCTTAAGTTTTATGAAAAGTGTGAATATTTACTATCAGCAGAGTAATAAGTGCGGTATATGAGGCCTATACCTATCCTTTGCAGTAAAGTAAAAGTCCTAATGTGCTGTGGAAACTCACATGGTGAGATAGATGTCAATGCCTACCCGTATTCATTGCGTGGAAAAGTGAAGGTAGATAACGGAAGATGATCTTGAACTTTAATCTTTTGAGCTAGCTATCTGGATGTACTTTGGTAGAAAAATTGCTTAAGAGACCCAACTTGAAGCCGATAAAACATATGGCCACAGCCCCGGAATATGCAAGAATTAGAATCAATGGAATAGTTTATTACATTTGTGCCTGGACATCTGGCTAACGTCGCAGTGTAACAGAGACCACGGTCTATCAGTTCCCCTTTTCCCAACCACCATTATCTCATTAAAGGCCATGCAGGTCGTGAGTCAAAGGGTGATGGCGCAATAGGATAAGTATTTTAAGATTTAGGAAAATAGGTGTCAGTGTGAAAGGGCTGGAGAATACGGAAAGGGCCGAGTTCTAATGGGTCACCCCGTGAAAACGTTGGTGGTTGTGTGGTCGCTCACAACCTAAAATTATTGAGAGAAGTGAAGGTTGGTTGAAGAAACAAAATGTTCGTCATGTGGATAAAAGGGTACAACTTTTTAAAATGAAAACAAGAAAAGAAGTTCATTTTTTGCTTGTTTTAGAATATTGACATATCTAATTTTGCACGAGAACGTAACTATTTTCTCACTTCATACCAAATCGCTGCTTCTTCCTTCAGCGGTTCCCCCCCTCTCTGGCGATTAATTCTACATCACCTTAGGTGGTCTTTGGATAACGACTCAACTAACTGCACCTAAATTCTTTTAAACGAGCGATTATGGTTCTGAAACACTATTATCTACTCTTATCCTGACAATCTCATTTTTATTTTGCATTCTTACCCCAATGAATAAAATTGAATTCTACTTTATCATTGCAAAAAATTACTATGAATCTACCATATTGACTCCATACAGTCATACTTGAATCTGATTTGTTTGGATTATTCATCAGCAATAATTCATTTTCTCTTCCTTTGTTTTAATAAACCTAGTGTACTGACCTCGTTATATTCCTGCGTATTCCTTTAATAGTGAACCAATTGTGTGTTTTTTTCCAAAATTTTACCAAAATAAATCCAAAAGGCGAAGGATATCATATAAATTATAAAATTTGACATATTTATAATTTCGAAATTAGATGTGGACTTCGGGTGAATCGATGCATAAAGCCTTTGCACGCTCGTATGTTAAAGAAATGTGATAGTGATTAATATAAAATAAACTGTTGGAAATAGATCTTAAATGCTTACAAGTTGAGTGAACTATTTATCCGACCCTCTCAGTTTACCGGAAAACATGAAAGGTCTCCATGTACGGCGCTTTGATATCTTCTGGAAGGACGCCAAAAAATATTGAATTCCACGTTCACCACGTCGAGTGGAATAATACGATGATAAATTAATTGAAACATATTACGAGAACCATTCCATAATTGAAGAGCGCAATCTAGCCATCTTCTAAAAGGGGTTTAAGAACGTCGACTTCTATTTCAGCGTGAGGAGGCAATTCCTGATCCCTCTCCTTAAGGCCTTTTAGATAGAGCACCAACGTTTCGATTCCATTCTTTATTTCTTTTTAGTTTTAAATCTTGACGTCACGTTCCCGTCAAATTCTTTCTCACTCTCTCTCGCTAGCTCCCCGCCGTCCTTTTGTAAGGAAGCCCTTTGACGGTCCACGCCCGCGACACGCAAAACCCCGCAACCTATCATCACCGTCCACCCGCGGCCTGTAATTCCTTTCGGACGCAGTCATTTCCAGTGCCTCCCACTCCTTTCCTGACCCCTCCTCCGGAAACGAACAGCCTTTTCCCACCCCCTACCCCCTACTCACCCTCTCTCACCCGGCCACCACCCACCCACCCCCGCCACGACGCCACAGCCGAGCGAAGGGGTATAAAAAAATAAGGATAAACTAATAATAATAATCCGAAACGTCCCCTCCCTCTTCTCTCCGCATCCCACGAGGCGCAAAGGGGGATCATTCATTAGGGCATTCTGGGGAGTTAATGAATGGTTGGGGGCCGACGAGTCGCCCAGGAATCATGCGATAGCATGGTGGGCAATGGAGTATAATAAATTGATTCACATTTTTAAGTTGCCCAAGGCCGAGATGCATGTGGAGGATGTCGTATATGCGTGTGGGTCCTTATTTTTTCTTCCCTCCAGGGTATATCTGGTGCGGGGGGGTGTGGTTCTCTTTGAGCTGGCTTCATATGCAGGTCAGCATGATGAGTAACGCACGTTCCTCTTATAAACCTACGGTTGAAATTTGAAGTTGTATGATGATATATTTGTGATATATCAAATGATTGTAGAACTCTGAACCTAAAAAAATAAAAGATACGTCAAAATTTTATCAATTATTTATATTATCTGATCACTTATAATAATATTATTTGTATTTATATATATGTACATACATAAGTATACATAAAATATAATTATATGTAATCTTAACTGAATTGTCTCGGCTTCTGTTTTTAATCTTCTGAAAAGCTCTGAGGTTAGCTGTTCTCGCTGTAGATCGACGGTGGAGATTCATTAGTTGATTTTTTGGATAATATTTTAAATTATCAAACTTGACAATAACTCCCTTTCGTGTTACACATTTATTTCTCTTACTCTGGTTATCTGGTTAGCACCAACTTACTGTCATCACGTAGTAGGGTATTAGGCGTGGTAGGTTTAATTTTAATAGTCACGTAGGAGGCTATTGGTCAGCATACGTTCATATCAGACGTGTAGTGTACTAGATGTCTACTCAAGCAGTAATTACTACTTGATACACATACATGATACCAAACACGGAGTAATCAAACTGTAATTTGGTTTGAAACCGAGTGTAAAGCTCACCTCGAACTAAGATCTAGGGTGTGTAAAATTCACATTCACATTCGGACAGAGCATGAGAGACAGCTGCTTTTCCTATTACACATTTGTTGTCTAAGATAGATTTAGTTGTCGAAAATGTACACAGCTTGGACGTCGTTGAGGATGATCGATTCGCCTGGAATTGATTTAATCATCAGTTGCTGAGAGCCTTACCACGACCTCTCATACGCTATAAGCATCCTTAAGTTCATGGGCTGAGAGAAACACTTACCAATGAAAGCCTTACCTTATTACCGTCCACTTTTCTTACTATTCGTTTTTCCAGTCAGCTTCTAAATGCGATACGACATTCTTTTCCAACTTATATCTTGCCGATGAATGTGGTTAGAACGTAAAAATAAACTCAAGAGGGAAATATTTAAGGAAAAATTAAACGAGCTCGAGAATAGCGTACAAATTGTATATAATAATTTTTTAAGGACCACATTTTAATTTTAATGGGTAGTTTATCACATGATCATGAAGAGGTTTTTTTAGTCTTTAGAGACACGATAGTTTAATGGACGACCGACGATTGACACGATGGTTTAATGTAATACTTGAAGAGAGGACATGATAGAAAAATCTTTTTGTAGATATCTTAATTAATTTTTAAATTCAACATTTATTAATCACTTTCAATGAAAAAATATTTCAGTATTTCGAATTTATATTTCAACAAAAGCTCTTCATGCTGGTAGTATTCACACGATTGCGAATGTGGGCATTTTCATTAAGTTTTAGATACCGTTATCGTGCACTATTAAACAATATCCACATGTAGATGTATCCGCACAAAGGTTGAGTACGCTTTTTCGCGGATCAGCACACTGATAGGATGGTTATTGAATTCTATAGTGAAACACGCTCGATAAACTTAACATCTGTCTTAAAGAAATAACTTTCCGAATATTTCTATAAGAACTGTCTGGATTTGAGGTTAATTTTCCAAACTTGTGTTAATTTTCTTGGGTTTCTCGACCTCGATCATTCTGTATTGTGGGAATTTTGAAGTGGATCAGTTGGTGGGTCCCTTAAATTTTGGGTTTGTATTTGGCTACCGCCGTTCTTTTGTGTTTGGGATCATCGAGGCTTTTGCGGCTCGTAATTATGGAATTGGGTGTGCAGTATCTTACCCCATACTATAAACCTATAATTTCTAATTTTTTCTGTAATAATGTATCGGTGAACATAACAGTTTCAGACTTAACTTTGTCGAATTCCTTCAGGATGAGGGTAGGAAAAGAAACTTTGTACTTCCACAGAAAGGTTTAATACTTCACACGGCTATGGTTTCGTTGCTCCGCATCATCATCAGCATCGAAAATATGGTCGTGTAAAATATTAAATCTTTATGTGGAAATGCAAAGTTTATTTTTCTACCCTCATGTCTCGGTGATTTTTTTTTGCGATGGCCACTCCGCACCATGGATGTAATATCGAGTCTCATTTTACGTAAACGTTTAATTTCTCTTTCATTATAATATTTGATGGAAAGATCATGTCTCCTGTTCAGTTATCTGATTATTAGCGGGCGGTTCAAGTTTGACCATTATCCTCTGGTACCAAGAACATTTTCAAGGGCTTTTATTTTATATAACCACCAGAACATTAGGTATTTTATTCCGGGGCTGAACTGAACTTTTTTGAGAATTTTTTGGAGAGAGGGACAGAACTGGCATATCCATCGCAAAGTGACTCATCAAAGCGAAACATTCGCTAAAGTTTTTGCGTCTACCTTATACTCACAACTTTGACCGTCCCCTTGTCGTGAAGTGGCAGAACACTTCGCCAAGTCATCACGTCCATCAAACATTTCTGCCAAGCATTTATTAAAATTCTGATGCCTTGCAACCATCCTTTAGTTTCTCTACGAAGCCTTTATTCCACCTTTAAAACAAAATAAATAAATAAAACATGACTCGTAGGTCCGACCCCGCTCGCCGCCCTCTCAATTACCGCTCCTCCGTGCAAGTGAGCACGGCGAGGCTCTAAAACCCTACGCACGTCTATCAAGTGTCAACTCATTTGCTTGCCCTATCACTCTTCATCCTCCTCGCTCGGAGTGGGTAGGAATTAGGAGGGTAAAGTGGTCAAAAGCGCCCTCCCCAACTTCCCAACCTCCCCTCGGCCTCTTCCATAAAGCCTTCACTTTTCCACGGAGGATCAGGCGCGCGCCGTCGGACGTCCCCGTCCGCCCGCCTTCAGCGCTTGAGACCTCTTTCAACGCCGCCCCGCACCTGACGCAACCCCCTAATACCGTTGTCAACAAGATGCCCACCCCTCGATTTTGCTTTTGGGCGGTCCTGTTATTATTCTCTTTTTTTCCATCTCTACCCCTCGTCATCCCCACCGCGCTCGACCTCCTCGTGCAAAGCGCTCTCGCTTTCATTAGCGCGGATGCCTTGTGAGGATTAAGCGACGTGCTTCTCATTTTCCGTACCGTGGTTCTCTTTTATTTGGGGTCCATGAAGATGCATGCCCGAAATTTGCAGAGGCACGTTGAGGTTTCTCTCCTTTAACCCTAAATGCGTCCTCGGATTCATGCGTTCGAATATAAGGTGAATGGAATTGAAGTTGAATGTCATCATTTAAGTTTGCATCAATAGTTTCTTACTAAACCGAGGCAATATCTACCTTTAGCGTAGTCTTTCACCATCGCCAAGGATGAAGTGTCACATATTCATCCTTCGTGAAGATTGGAGTCTAACCTTCGACCTCTGAAACAGCTGCATAATTTGGGAGTTACCGTAGTAATGGAAATGTGTGAGTGCATTATTACGTTTGCTCGTTGCTTCTTTAATTGTTGATACGTAAACAATAACTGATTCCCCAGTCTTTGGTAGATTTCTTATTTTAATTTGATAAGTATCTCTAAAATTAGTTTTGCTTGAATTCAATCTTCAATGTGTGAGTGCTTTGCTGCGTAATGACAATAATTAGCTCGTAGCTTTACCTGAAATCGTTAAGAATCTGGATTTTCCAGGCGTCAATAGTTATCATACAGCTATGTTCTGCTCATGGTTTACTGGTTCCTTTTTTGGCTGGAAAGTGCTTTCAAAGGCTAATCCAATTATGCGAAAATCAATTAACTGTGTTGAGGGTAGAGATAGCAACTTTTCACTTCCACATAAAGATTTATCACTTCACACGACCATGGTTTCGATGCTGCGTATCATTATCAAGTGACATACATGATTTATATATGCAGGCATACTGCATGAAATACATGATAAAAGACTTTCCATGTATGCCACCTGATGATGATGGGCAGAATCGAAACCATGGTCATGTGAAGTAATAAATCTTTACGTGGATTTACAAAGTTTCTTTCTCTACCCTCATCATGAAGGAATTCCACAAAGTTTAGCCTGAAACTGTTATGTTTAAATAACTGTGTATCGGTAATTGTGGAGGTGCGTCGCTGAGAAACCCTGTTGGTAGATCACCGATGGAAAACAGGTGATTGTAATAGCTTAATTCAGGGGTAAATTAAATAAATTAACGTCTTAGTACAATGTTGCAGATAAAAAATTGTTATTCGGTTTAGCCAATAGACAATTTATCAAAATCAGCGCAGGCAACACCATTATATCACTCAAGACCAAAATAATAGTGCAGTATTATTTCAAATTGTTGACACCGTAATTTGTTGGGTAGAGTGACTACTGGGTCTATGTTCAGAGGGATACTCTGAACATCCGAAGCTTCAACCAAATAATCATTATTAGTTGCGGAAACTTGCGGGAAGGCTGAGGCGGTGCCGGGAAAGGAACTGATTCCCTTGGCTCGGAATTCGTGAATTCCACTCGCCACACGAGAGATCAGTCTCGAGCGATCTGCACCCTCATCTATCACACCCAACCATCAGGTTAATTTCGGTGGTGGCGATAATTTCACATACCAATTGTGGATTGAACCATTGCACATTTTATTTTATTAATGAATGTCACAAAGGAATTATATTTTCTAAAGAGTAATAACCGCTAATTTTGAAAGCACATTGTATTTCTTTGCGATATTTTAATCCACAAAAGAGTGAATTTAAAATAAAATATGTGGCAGTAAACTTGTTTATTTCCGGTAGAACATTAAATTTTAGCCTTATTATATTTATTGATGTTTTCAGAATGAAAAAAGTTGGAGTAATACTTTTAAAATACCTCTCACTTTTTTATTATGTGCATTAATTTATTAGGCCATTTTTCAAAAGAGGTTGCTTTTCCATAGAATTATCCGTTCATAGAAATTTGACAAAAAAAGGTTTTGGTTGGTTTTTTTGGGGAGCCGACCGACAGCTAAGGTCATTTGCGCCATTAGGGATGGGTGGGAAAGGAAGGTTGGAGTGAAACCCGGCGTTGAAATTAGCCTACTCTTGTCGAAAGGCGCCAAGGGGTTCGCAGTTTAACGTCCCATCCGACGGACGTCGTACTCACTCTAAGTGCTCTCCACAAAGCACCTCAGGGATCGGGATACCACTGAAAAATATTTATTGTCTCCAGGATTTGAACCCGGTGTGTGAAGCCTGTGCGTTAGCCTCCGCACCATCCCGATCCCCGACAAAAAAAAGATTTTGTGCTGGGGAAATTCAGAAGAAAGTGGTTGTGTTCATTAATTTGACTAGAAATTGCAACAGTAGGCGTCAATATTTTTTTAAAGCATGATAAATTTCAACAGTGATATATTTCCAAGTGGTGAGGAACTTCTTCGAGGATTGTGATTGTCACAATGTAGGATATGTTCTAAAAATATTATTTAATTGTATAAGAAATTATCTGCAAAAAACTTTTTTAAATTTGGCAATAAATTGTAACATTACATGCATGCATTACATTTCGTACATAATTTTCGGAAAGTTCTTTCCCGTCGTCCTGGTCACTTACTGAACATTTTTTTATTCGCTCTTTGTTTTATTTTTCAGAAAATGCACGACTTTCCATCTCTAAAGATAATTTTAGATAATGGCATTATGTATTATGACATCTGTTATATATTGATTGTAAAAATCGAGTGAATGTTTCAATTCCAAATTATTATATTTGCACCTCAAACTGTGAGTTTCAAATGCGATACTACCAGATATTGGCATTTTTGTTCAGGATTACTTTTTTTACCGACACCCTTGAAACCAGAACTGCAGCAAAACCGAAATCGTCGTTCCAGCCTTTTAGAGGCCTTCTCTTGATTGGAGAATTTGTATTAAATAATCTTATCTTTACGTGATATCATGCTAAACAAAATTTTATGAGGCCAGAATTCCTATCCACTTTCAATACATTACATTCATGTTGAGACAAGCGTACATGCATGTAGGGTAGTCTATCCTATGTTTCAAGCTTTGACAAGGCTTGTCATATAATAAAATTTATTCCAAAGGAGATTCGATATAAAGGGTTCCTTCCTCACACGCTCTCTCCCAGAACGATATCCTCTCTGATAACAGCGTCACATCAATCTCTATTAAAATCTTAGTCACCCTAAATGTAGAGTAAGCATATCATAGAAAGATTTTATTCAAATGAGGACTTTTACCTTCAGTTTTCAAATCAAGAAAGGTAGGAAGAAAATAAAATCGCACTCTTGAGGTGACCTATGAAGTAATGGCCATTAATTCCTGCTAATGAGCAATACTAATTAATTATTGCACTAAAAACTGTATATACTAAACCATGCGCCAAATTTTTTACGAGTTTTCCAATGGTCGACATGTTATCTTTCAGCCAATGTAAAAGCCTTTGTGCCGTTTTTGGCTACTTTGTTGAATAAATAAATTATCATTCTCGTGCGGAAACAACTATTTCGCGTGTTTAAGAAAATAAATTAGTATTTACTCCATACTAAAAAGAAATACTTGTACTTTTCCACTGATTTTCTGAAAATAATCTGAAAATTTTCTGGTAAAATCTGTGGATAAGTTCAAGTATTTCTTTTTTGCATGGATATTAAATACTTCCACGAAGTTAAGCCCGAAACAATAGAATATATTAGTATTTACTCTTTAAAATATTCAAGTACGTGTGGTTATAAAATTCCTGGCTAAAATATAGGACATTGCTTCTGGCGTGACTTCATGGAAGTGCCTCACGATTTTAAATAAACTCAAATAACTTTGTTAAGTCCACATTAGAAAATTTTATTACACCTCTCAGGTTGCTATAACTCAACTGAAGATGTTACACAGCCATGAAACCTGGGTCGCACGATTAAATTTATTTATGTGCAATTAACAAAGTTTTTGAGTTATTTTCAATCTCTTCTAAAATCTCAATAAAATTTGAGTGAAGGAGGGTACAGCTTATTGCCAGCGTCTCCAAGTCGTAATTCACCGAATGCGGTGCTTTATGACTTGGGGTAAATGTCACGCATTTGGGCCATGGCGATTGGGAGAGAATGTCACTTTTTTTGAGGAAAAATGTCATGCCACTCAGTGGCAACACTCCAGAATATTGTCAAACCCATTCTTTGATAGAGGTATACCACCCGTGCTTAGAGTTAAGCATTGAATGAATGAGAAACATTGATGTGGCCACGAAGGGGCAGTGTTTGTTTTCGAGGCACTCCGAGGGAAATGCCTCCACGCCCCAAATGGCGTGCACGACCACGATCAAGTTAGTCTCTCCAAAGGACAAGGAGAGTGCGTCAAAGAGTCGTCCCGGCGGAAACACGGACCCCCATCGCCCTCGGTCGCGCTCGCATTAAACGCTCTTTTTCATTAAGGGTCCTTATTTTCACTCAGCACCCTCCTCTCTTATTCATTCGCTCCGCCGACCGCTTCCACGCAAAAGCGCCACCGCGTAGCGGCCGAGTCCCCTTTCTTCTTTCCAACCTCGCCCCGAAAACTACTCCCACCGACCGCACCCCCCGCCCTCTCACGCCTCCTCCTCTACTCACACCCGCGAAGCGTCCTGTCCGCCCCACACCACACCCCCGCTTCCAGCCCCCTCGACGCCTCCCCGCCTGCTACGCCCTCGCCGGCCGAAAAACGAATAAATTCCATTCCTGCAAGCTTTAAATTTTTCATTTCGTGCACTGTCCGCGCAGCTACGCTTCGCCGTCCGCCGTGGTAAGCGGGCCATTACGGCAAAACCCCTTTCCCCATCCCCACTCTCCCACCTCCCTCGTGTCTCCCGCACCTAACGCCCCCGTTCCGACTCTCACACAGCAATCCTTCTCCACCCGCTCCACCCACCCACACCCTCTTCATCCCACAACACCCTCCCCCTCTTCCTCACACTCCACCTTCTTTTCAAATACATATGTTGGTCGAGGGGTTGTCGGATGGAGGGGGGAAAAAGAATTATACTTCCCTCTCTCTACCTCTCTTTTTTTACTCTTGCTCTACCCCGCGCCCTTCGCCTGCAGGATAGGGACGCGGGGTAGGTTACGCGTTGGAGACCTGGAAAAGAAGGAGGAAGCGGTGTCCGTCTGTAGCCGTCTGTTCGTGTGTGTGTCTATGTGTGTGTGACTGCGTGTGACTAATACCGTGCTCACACTCGTTGCGAGACCATATGCCGTTGCCACCTTCGAATAACCGTGGGGGTGGTAGGGGAGGCATCGGGGGCGGGTTGGTGGCGGGCTTCGGGGGTGGGAGGAGGCAAGGGGTGGTTTCCCTCGTCGCCGGCGCATTTACAAATTCGAATCATTCCGCTGTTATTTCTGTTCCGCGTTTTATTTATTTTTTCCTCCCTCTCCCCACCCTCCCTCCCATTGTTCCCCCAAAAATTTTGATTGGTTCCCTCTCCCTTTCCACCTATCCTTCGCGAAAGGTGAATTTTTTTTGTACGTACTACGCTCTCTCCTCTTTATTTTTTGGCCCTACCTACGTTGAAAAGGGTGGCCGAACGTATTGTATGTTCCCCGTGCATATAGTTAGCATGCACGAATGTAGTAGTGTATATTAGCGTTTTCCCGCCCAGGTTGTGTGTGGATCATTGCCGGAGAAGCGTGGGTTTTGGGAATTTAATGCTTCCTGCCCGTGTGAGGGCTATGATTGCCCGGCATCATTCTCGCGTGATTATTAAGGAATCGTCGGATTAATTGCCCCGCACGCCCCTTCCCTGTGGTGATGGTCAATTTAGATTTCGGGTAATTTGCGGGAGATTCTGAATATTTTTATGCCTTTTTGAACACATTCTCAGGAACTCCGTGAAATTGCTTGCACTGTTCGGTGGAAAAAATTCGTGCATATAAATGTCGCAGTAAAGCTATCAATCACCCACACCTCCTGGCTAAATCCATCAGTACTAGTGACTGCATCATATTTAATATCGTGAAACCTTATCTCAATTGAAGGAAAAGGTTGGATTATTAATTTAAAATAAAAGTGTTAGAATTAACCTACTTCTAGTACACAGGCTAGAAGTCAATCAATAGCCAAGTATAATGTCGAACTATACGTATCTAGCACGTGTCTTCCTAAATGTTACTATTTTACTCTTCTCTCTCTGGGATCCAATGGAATTTGTCTTTGCTGACGCCAACATTCATACAAGTAATATAACTAAGGAGGAATTCCGTAATTAATAGATTTACCTACTCGGAAATAAATATTTTGGGTTAAGTAATATTTTCGTTAGGGAAATCCGAACTGAATACGGAATACAAACCTCATTAACAGCTATGTGATGAAATCATGTAGATATTTTGCTTTTTCTTGCTTTTTCTTGCTTTTTCTTGCTTTTTCTTGCTTCTCTTAATCACGAAATGTCATAGATTTGAATAAATTATGGGCAATCCCTAACCGTTTCCTGAACGTTGACCAGGTGTTAATATAGTAGCTATGTCGTGCAAATTTAAGTATTTTAATTATGTATAATGTGCATATTTAATATAGCTGTGTAATTCTTAAAAAATATGTTATATTATGTTCAGATTTTGCATCTCAATGGTGTAGGGTTTGCTGATTCGTTGAGCCCGAAAAATAAAATAATGAAGTAATCCTCATAAATAATCTATGACGCTGATTTATCCCCCGTCTCATCTCCGTGAGTTTTGTAGCATTGAAGGTAGCTAATTAAACAAAATGATTTCACCGTTATTGTTTATGGATTTCATGAATTAAATGACTAAAAATTTCCAATATACAGCTTGTTAAAAGTCTATGATCATCATCGATGGTCATTAGTGCATTGTAAGACATAATTTTTAGTAATGCTGAATAAGAACAATTTTCGGCGAATAGCGAGGACGATATACCTTATGGACAATGCATATGTTTTGGCTGTTCTCAAGCAGTTGAGCGTTTATTTAATTTTACAAACATTGTGGACGCATAGCGTTTTAAAACAATCCTAAAGAGAGGATCTATAACAAGCTCAACATTGCCTTTTCTAATACCTATGGTTGAGAAAGGGCAGGGTTCTTTAAAAAAAATGTGTCAACGCTTTGAAGACGAATCGTCGTACCGTTAAAGTTAACGGAGAACGACGTAATCTAGTCAAATGAGAGTCAGAATTTCTTGTAAAACTAGCCAAGAATGAGGGACCGAATTATGGTCATAAAGATAGGTATAAGAGAGTAGGGGTTATGCCAGTATCTGGGGCAACTAAAATTTTTGTTGTTTCATTTCGTCCGTAAGCGTCATAAAAGTTATAGGAAAAATATGTGATCACGTGAAGGAGAGTGGAAATGGAACTTGTGAGAAGCGACAAAGCATATAAACTAGGGGGGAATGATTTGGACTGAACATTGTCCTGAATTTGCACCACTCGATTTGAAACACACGAGATTTTGTAGGATTGATTTTAAACTATGCAAATCATACACGCACGTGTATATTAGGTGATCAGGAAAGAGGAAAGGACGTTGAATTTGGTAGTCTGTTCTGATGATACGTATTCGAAAATAAATATTTAAAAAAGTTTTTAGTTCTCACCGTTAAAAACCAATGCTAATGATAAGTATCCGGAAATAAGAATTTAAAAAAAAAGTATTCCTTACCCGCTGTACTGTTAAAAACAATTCTCCCAGGCATCATTTCTTATGTAACACTTTCGCCTCAAACCACCTTATTGCTAAGAATTGCTGAGAACAGGGAGAAAGGAACATCAATTATTGGCATTTGTGACAGTCAGTCAAAACAATTGGGCCTGAATGTGTTTATTAAGGACTTCGGCCCTGGATTCCTCTGAGGAACGACCCAGTCTGAATATGATCTTATTTTGAGCTCCACTCACTGCCCACACTCCCGATCTTACATATACGAGATATATAGACCGATTGGCAACATGGCCGCGGTGCGTATGATTAGGATACGGCCCATGAGGGTTCGTCGGAAGGGATCAAGTGTCAGGTCACTGAATGTGGCTGATGATCTTTCATTAATAGCTTGAGATACATAGTTATTAACTTTGAGTCGATTTGAAAAATTATACCTCGCCCTTTGGAGAGAGACAACAAAGCGGTAGTTGAATCAACATTTATTTTAGATGAACATTTTGTTAGCCATATTCGTCCAAAAGCTCAGTGACGTGCCGAAGGCATTCCGCGCAGGTTTCAGTCGCATTAATTGAAGATGGAGCAGGAATGAGAAAGGACTGTTGGTTGTTCCAAATTGGAATGGCCACACCACCCATCTGGAGCGTGGCGTCCGGGAAAACCAGGAGTATTCCCTGACCCTTGGCAGGAACGTTTTATGTGAGAATACTTTCGTTTTCATTAGATTCGACCACCATTTATTATTTCGTTTGAACACATGGATGATTAAGAAGGTTGAAAAACGCTGTATCCGCCCTATCCGTGAGGGATAGCACGCTCCACGGACGGAGTATTTTTCATGCCTTCTTATATAATCCTTAAGGCTACAAAAGAAGTCAGATGATATGTTTTCAGTTTTTTTTGTGGCGACACTCGCCAGACGTGTAATGCTAGGTGATACGAAATAAAGTTTCCATTTATTGTATCTACTATCTGGAAATTCTAAATGATTTGGACAGTTATGGAGCTGATTCACTTAAACTCAGTCTTGAAAACGAGATTATGACGCTACGCTATACTTTTACGAGTTTCCCATTGGAGGTGCAATGGACATCGTTCTGTTCTCAATATTTATGGGAAAAATCATCTGGATTTGAAAATTTTACAATGTGGCTTAGTCTCATTAATATGCGAGGCAACGTTAGTCATATTATTGTGTAGAAACCACATCGCGCGTGACGAATAGAAACATTGCTTCCATGTTGATGTTCTTGTGTAAGGCAACCTTGTGGGGAAAACACGGTGATTAAAAGGTGCTAGCGTGGTAATCTACACTATGTAAGACTTTTGTTGATTATCCAGTAAGCTAGAACTGTTCAAGGCTAGACGAAATCAATCTTTAAACTTTAAGCTCCTTTTATAATTAATAAATTGAAAATATGATATAAACATGTCAAGTGAAATGAGAAATGAGTTTGCATTATCAAAACTCGTAAATGATTATTTAAACTTATCAGGAAGGCCTTTACGACTTCTCTTCGGTAATAAGATTTCTTTGGGCGTTATCGCCGTATTATCATTCTTTCAAGACTTTTCGCTTCCATATCAAAAAGCTTTCCAGAGCAGAAGACTTCCTGCTATGAAAACAGACTGCCAAGAAGAAGATTGAGAACTGGGTGAAGCGTTCGAATACATTAATATTTGAATTACCTGCGGTCCTCGTTATGCATGCAAGAATTTACACTGATTTAATTCAGATAAAGTTATTTTTTATGCTATCCACTACATATTCATATTTTGCGTGTTCCATTTTGAAAGGAATATTGTGTACGTTATTTTTCAGTTTTCAAAAGTTTTAATAAACAGTTGTACTTCTTCAAACCATTTACCTTCAGTTCAATTGTATACTCTGGTAAATTATCTACTCGCCGATTTTCTTTTCGGTATCTTGCGATTCTATTATTGCATTTCTTAGTCTGGGGAGAGGTAGTATGTGCCACGTAATTGCATCATTGATTCATGACAGTTTTGATATAATGTACGTAGCTTGTCTTCACTTTATTAAAAATCAGAGACGCCAGCAGCTTTAAAATTACTCATCCCGCATTCCGGGCAAATCAAATACATTTTCCTGGGCAGCGGAATTAATTTTGCGAACACTCACGGGATAAGTTTAATTCAGCGCATACCGTGCAAGGTTTCATTGGATTTTGTTCTGGGGGAGGGGGGGCATTACTCTGGTCTGTCCCTCCCTCGCTCAGAACGCCCTCTTTCTCTCTCTCTCTCCTTCACACGCACATACACACGCAGGAAAATGAAAGCAGATTATTTTTCAAAAGCGATCGACAAAGTCAAAAATCAACAGAACGAAATGCGCGCTGCATGGGGGCAAGTCGGTAAAAACTCTTTCGCGGACTGTTTTCTTGTTTTTCTTTTTTTTTGGCCGGCGGATTGCGAAGTAATTAAACTAAACCGACCGCGCTTCCCTCCGAAACACATATCCTCTTCCCGTAAAATTACTACGCGTTAAAATTTCGTCCAAACGCAATTAAAGCCTCATAAATTATTTACCCTCCGCAAGCTCTCTCCCGCCGCATCAGTATTCCGGTCCAGAATTTCGGCCCGGCCAGCTTCATCTCACTCGTTTGTTTTTGAATTTCCCACTCCCCTCCTCCTTTCTCTCTCCACACACACCCTCCCTCCCCCCCCCCATCCGCCACCTCCCTCCTGGCCCACTTTGATAGAATGTTTGGTGTGTGTATTTTTCATTCCACCTTTGTTTCTCGTTTTCCATCCCCATTCCCACTCTACCTCCCTCCTCCCACCCACTTCCCACACCTTCTTCTCCCTCCACCCCAAGCGCGATGTGACGATAGTCGGAATCATGGCTCGCGAGGGTTAGCGGCGACTGAATCATATAGATTCTCTCCTCCGCGCCTTCCTTTTTTTATTTTTGGACGTACTATTTTTATCGCTTCGCCAACGCGCGACGTCCCCTCCGCCTTTTGTTTTAACCCCTTGCGTCCCAGGTTCATGTTTCGTATTTATCACCATCAGTCACTCATCTTTCCCTATCTCAACTCTCTCTCTCATACACGCAGACACCCTTCCTTAGCCTGTCGAGGATTTTTTTAGTCTAGCTTTTTGTCAACCTCACCCCATTCCCCTTCCAATACCCTCTTGGTTATTTTCCCTACACCATGTCCATGACTCTTGATCTCCGAGAACTTAGTCGCGCGGAAATTTCGTTCGCGCGATCCCAGTCATACTTTTGCTAGAATTTCGCTTGTCAGGATCAGGTGTGCGTTATTAAATTGCCCTTTGGCAAAAGAATGATCTCTCCCATTTCTGTGGGAAACAAACACAACTTTTATAAGTTTTTAGCGTGGATGAAATTTTTGCATTTTTATTTATTTAGTTTTTCGATTTCATACGCTGTGTTGTCCCATGATTCTCGATGTACAATATAGATTTGAAGGAATTTAATTCGAGTTTAGTTCGACAAACCTTGCACGACTATTCGTCTTAGTCGTAGTGCATTGCTCACATTTTTTTCCGAAATCTTTCTAAAAGATTTCATTTCATTTTAATGTAATGACGTAAACCGCAATACACCTATTAAAAAAACGTTGATTTCTGTATCAGCCGAGTCAAATTTTCGGCGTTTATTTGTAAAGATCGAGACCAAATTTCCTAGCTTTTAGCCTCTGACTGCTTCAAATTCGAGTTTTAACTGATAATCTTTCTCGTGAATTTACATTGTAGTTTGCGCTTGAATAACATGTGAGCAACTGGCGATAAACAGGCATTTTATCATCAGTTGATGCTGTGTTCCAAGCCAGACAAATGAGATTTGCGGCAACGGGGGATTAAATTTTGATACGTATCTAATTTGATCTGTTTCCAAGGTACGTTTTTGACGAACCGGCGCGAAAGTCTGTAATTTTGGTCGCAAAACCGTGCGGCGAAACCGCTAACAACATAAAACAATTCCCGGTTATTTATTTCCCCATCAACATCGCAGTGCTCTTCCCTTTCCCCCCCCTTCCCCTAATCCATTGATATTATAATCTTGCGCTTCGCCTATAAATCATGAAATAAATAAATTTTTTTGTTTGAATTCGAAGCGCAGGCCTACAATGTGTTCCTTTTCTGCTTTCGACTATGTTAGCCTGCCTGCATTCCACCCCTACCTCTGGCCCCGCGAGACAAAAGAACAGCGAAAAACAAGAGCCTCATGTGTGCGCTCGTACGGACGGTAGTCTGGTTGAAAAAAAAACGAAGAATGAAAAGGGTGAAAAACAAAACAGCGACGGGGAACGACGGAGCACGAAAGTGATGGCACATTTCCCTGTTTCCATTATAACGCCATCATTTCTGCCAGCCCTCCGTCCTCAACCCCTTTCCGTCCCCACGGCGACCCCCTCTGTCCCGAACCCCCCTCCCTTCCCGATATAGGCTCCCCCTTTTCATCTTCGCACCCTTCCATCGCCCTCCTACCACCCTCCCTCACCTCTCACAACACCCCCCTAAACAACTCCACGTGCATTTCTGTCCTTTTTACTCCGTTATTTTTTTAGCAGAAAATATATTTTAATGCCGGTGTTTCCCCTCATCCTACACTTGCTGTGGTGTTTTGAGTTTTAATCGGTAAAAATGTGCCCTCGGAGGAAAAACTGGCCCCAGTCGGAAGTCTGCATTTTTCCGCAATTTCGGAACAACATGACGAAAAATGTTTGATCAGATTTGCATGTGAACCGTTTTTGGTAGGTACCTACATATCTGTGTTCGGTCGAATTTCCCTTACTGTTAAGTACCAACATGATTTTCAGGAATGTTGCAATTTTTTTAATTGTAGGTATATGTGGCTGTGTGGAAATAATTCTGTCATGATGAAGTCACTCAACAAATTACAAATAAATAATTTGCCCTTCTTTATTTATTGGAGACGTAATTGAGAATATATTCTCTCCTTAAAACCCAATCACAAAGGCCAGCCTGTTGAGAAAATGTGCGTGATCAGAAAAAGGCGCGAGTGGAATTGTGCCAACCAGAGATATTCAATTTTGCGGAAATATCAGTATTTATACTTAATTAATCAAAACATTATTTCAACCCCCACTGTGATTATTTGTTGAAAGTCTCCACTAAGTACTAACTTAAGCTCCATTTTATTTGTTATTTTCAAACCCCCATAGACATATGAATATTATTTTGAGATTTAACTTTATTCCAGTAACAAGGATTATTCATAAGCTAACGCCTTCCTCGGAATTTGTTGTTATATTTTGGAGAGAACATTGCGTAGTAATTACTTTTACAACTTCATTATCTCAGCCAGCACAGATGAATTTCCCAACATCGACAGTCAAAAAAATAATGATGATTGAGTATTTTGTGTAAAGCACGAGTACTCATTATATTATTTTAATCCATTTATTCGGACGATCAGTAATTTATCAGAAACAAATATCCCGTCCTGATTAATTATTTATTCGTGTAATTATTTTTTCGTCACGTAGATAATACTAAGTGAAAAAAGTGGTTGGTGTTCTGGATCCATTGGAGTAAGTCAGCAGTCATTCTTTAATGCACCTTGTTTCTACTTTTGAAAAAGTTCTTTTTGGAGTTAGCTTCTTATTAGATGTTGATTTATATTTAACAATTGAACTCGATATTTTTATTTTATGCAAAATATTTTCCTCAATCTATATTTGACATACTCGTACAGTTTCTCGTCTGAATCGTTCGTTAAATGGTTGAATAATATTCTCGCCTACGTATCTATGAGCTGAAGTCATTTTTGGCTCAAGGCTTTCACTGAAAATGCATGAAATATTTATGCACAATGAGAAAAATGTAACGTAAGTACTAAATATATAAAAAAGCGTAATTATGAATTTTCTATTACATCTAATTTATTCCAACATAAGCTGAAGAGTTATTTTAATGAAAATAAACCGGAACTAGAACGTAGAGATATGAAGGAAAGGAGGTGATTGATCGTTTAGCAGTGCTTCATTTTCTTTTAAATTATTTTTGCGTACATTCCTTAGCAGGTCAGTGTAATTATATTCATCCTGGTTCGAGAACCTTCAACTCTCTCAGGAATGCATTAGCATTCGCTCAGCACACTCGATATGCACGAGTTTTTCTTCAAGAAGTGCACGTCAACCTTATAGAAATGGCAATTCCGTGAAAGACGCACTTCTGTCTCTATATGACGGAAACTCCATGAACATTTAAATTAAAATGTACTTGATTGGGTGCGATCGGCACATTTGGACATTTGCTGAGGGGGAAAAGGAAATCAATGAGTTCATTTTAATTTTCATATTTACGGTGTTTATTTTCATAGAGGCAGAAATAATAACCGTTCTAATTTTGAAATATAGGTTTTGGTTCATCTAAAAGCAGCTATCAATCCTGAATTTGATTTTATCTTCCCAGTTCTGTAGAACGTTGATGGTATGGATATACCCCTTCGTCATGAAGGTATTGAATTATCATTACACCTACGTTCACTTTATCAGAGTAACTTCGTGAGTCCGATTATTGAACTTAATCCAGGGAACACGTGCTCTAATCAAGTCGTGAACACCAACCCTGTGCCTTGATATATTTTGTAAATAGATACGCTGGGAACGAAATCTTATATTAGATAATTTGAAATTCAAGCTGAATCTCTGGAAATAAAGATCACTGCAAGTGTTTTTCTTTTGACTACCATAGTCACCCATTTCCCTAAAATATCTTTCTATTCATCTCTCTGCTTCAGTCTCTCCTTTCGATGTGTTCCCTCCTTCATAGCTCCTTGAACTGACATTTTCCATTGCCTGATGTTTCTCTGGTAGCTTCTCGTAGTTCATCGCTCATCTTCTGTCTTTCTTCCAATTTATTATTCCTTCGATTTTTGTATTGAGGGTTTTATTTGGCATCAGAATGTGTTCGATTAGTTTCCATCTTCCTCTTGTGTCTTCCATAGAATTCTCATAGTTTTACTGCGGATAAAAAAATATGATTCGCGTTTAAGTACGTTATTTTTAGTTATAAAAGCTTCCTTAATCTTAAAATTTTTCTACCCAATCAAATCCATTAATTTGGGAGAGTACATTTATTTTACTAAGCCTTGAGGGGTTCAAATAGTGAGCAGCTTGAAGAAATTTTGGCCTAGGTACCCATCAAATATAATAATCTTAAAGTCACTACAGGTGACCTAAGGTAGAATTTATTTCACGGACTTTTGAGTATATTCTTCAGGGAAATTTATTTTTTATATTATCATTGGTAACATAGAAAATGTTCCCAAAAGAACAATTTAAATTTTATTTTCTTCCACGACAGTGTATTTTACTAACCCATTTTCTGATGAAGTCTCGACAGTATTCCGTTCAGAGGTGATTCTGGATTATTTTCCCTCGGGATTATTAGCAATTCACCTCCATAAGATGTCCTCATGAATCGGCCTGAGCATAAAGCACAATCTCTTTAGCGCAGACGTGTTTTAATTGGTCATCTGAAGATGAGAGCGGGTATCCGCGAAACGAAGTCGTAATTGGGACTCTCTTTAATTTCACTTTCCGCTCAAATTTTTGTGTAATCCGCTTTCATAATTTCAAATTTCAGCTTTTTAGCGCAAACCTTCACAACTATCTCCTTCTCTGCCTCTCTCTAACTCTCTCTTTCTCTGCCTCCCCCGGAGATGTCCCAAGATTTTAAATTTCAATTTCACTCATGCCCGCCTTCAACCCTTTCTCCTTCCCCCTACCGCCGCCGCAACACCTTCCTCGCGCCTCTCCCGCGCTCTTTCCTCGCCCGCCCCTCTGCTGATCCTCCTCCAGGCCCTCCTCCCATTACAGTTTCTTCCCGGCCTAATTAACGCCCTCACTCCCTCATTTAGAATCACTTTGCTTCTTCCCTCAGGTTTCCTCCTCTTTACCCCTCTCTCAAAACCGCCGCCCACCACCCTACTATCCCTCCCCTCCGTCTCTCCACCTTTCCTTTCCTAACTACATCTCCTAACTCTTCATTCCCTCCCCCTCCCTCAGGAAACCCTTTAACTCTGGCCTCACTACATCTTCCTTCCTCGATCCCGGCATGTATTCGCAATGCCAGGGTTAAATATATTCAAGGTGGGAGGAGTGATAGGGCCCTTTGTTAATTTCACTCTAGAACAAAAGAGATGAGAAATTTGAATAATAACCACGAGCACAAATAAGCAACACAGTTCATAAATGGATCGAAATAGATGTAAACGCATTCATATTCAGAGGGAAAATAGTTGTTCCACTCCCTCGACGAAATTTTCTACACCTATCTAGGATTTGGAACGCTCCACTCTCTTCCTTACGATCTGAATAGCTATTTGTAAAATATCCATTTTTTCAACGTTTTGATATTTGCGAAATCTGAATCACTGTCTTCACATCCTCTTCCTTTTGTACAAGATCTGTTTCAACAGTGAGTAGAAGAAATCTGGAAGAAAAAAATTACTTGCAGATCAAAGTACTTACTAATTGCTTAAATTCTTCATATGAGCACCCTTAATGTGGGTGTGGTGAAGAATGGAGAAGGTGAAATGGACGGAAAGGAAAACAAATGAGGAAGCACTGGAGATTGTGGGTGAGGAGAGGGGTTTGTTGAGAGAAATCCTATTGAGGCAGGAAAAATAGATGAAAGGCGTATTGAGCGGTAGTGGAATGTTGAAGAAGGTAATAGAGGGGAGAATTTTGGGCAAGCGAGGAAAGGGCAGGAACAGGATAGGGATGTTGGACGGGATGAAGGGAGGAAAGAAGTACACAGAGATGAAGAGGGACCTGATATAGGTTAGTTTGCTAGGTGGGGAGTCGCAAAATGTTTATTTGATAGTTGCGTCCATCCAAAAAACCTACCTTAACCGGTAGTTTACCTAAAAGAATGAGCATACTTATATATACACACTCATACCAGTGCCCCCCCAGTTTTTATTATGCTTCCTGTAAGGCTACAACAGGACCCTGTTTCAGGCACCTCGTCATGGCCTCTAGACCCGCAATCCAGTTGTCAAAAATAGTACTCAAAGGGGTTATGCCTGGGTCGTACTCAAAGACTCATGTCTCGTCACCAGTAACCACCCACTTTGAAAAATTTGTGTCAAATTCCCCGTGGTCCAAGAGATCCCAGGAAAGGCAATAATGAAGTTTTGCACTCCCGAAATGTGAAAATTTATCGGATGCTTTGGAAATCAATGCCTTCCTTCCCACTAAGTTTGGATGCAAACTACGTACATTTTTGATCAATGGAAATAATTTTGAATAATTTTACGCCACATTTGTGTATATTGAAGGTACACTTGTGCAGTCAATGAAGCTTGATGTCGCTCTACGAAACAGCTGGCTGCATACCGATGAACAGCAGTTAGGTTTTCTCCGTTAGGTACTTAGTTCTTTGGAATTCAATACAACGATAGATAAATGCTCCATGGTAGTAGTGATTTATTTTCACTAACATTAGATGCCTACTGATATTATCTCGTATTATCATTCGCTTACCATTTATATTTCTCATTTGTATTCGTCATCTACTGACAAATGTCTACGTTACAGAATAAAATGGGGAAATACTCGTGCTTGTAAATTTAGCAGTGTCCATTGGATTACATCGAGGATACAAGAGAGTAAAAGAGTAGCTCAAAACCTTGGCGAACGAATTTATATCCTCGGAAACTTAACATCAGAAACGATTTACGACTAATTGCTGGCCACCCTGGGAAGGGAACCCATCTCCTACTCGGACAGCAAATGTGAATTGTATATGCGTATTTCTTAAAATATTTGGCCATAGGTAGATAGGATCTACTTCAAGGTATATGGAAAAGGAAAAACGTCTCAAAATATAGATGTAAATTAATGCTGATTGAAAGCGCTTCTTAGTATCCCAGAAAGCGTTTCATTCATTCTTGACTTTAAGAAGCACATTGCGACTCTTTCTCCCCCCCCCTCTAACGTTTTTTCTATTAGCATTAACTGTGATTACCTTTCAAGTATTATCTGCGCCATTATCCAATGGAGCAGATAGCACCGTATGCAGAAGTTTGGGAAGGGAAGAATACACAATTTACCTAGTTGCCGCTCGTTGGACGCAGCATTCTTCTAACTGTTAAATCTTGAACTTAGAATTGAATTAATCTACCGTCTCTCTTAGTATGAAATATTTTTTGTCTAAAGCATTTCTATTTTTCAGTTGATTTTTGGGAGTCACTGCCTCTTTATGTGTCTTTACTGCCTATAATAAATGTGTAATTTGACGCATCTATTAGCAGCTCTTCTAAAATACCTTTCAATTAAATATCGAAGTTGAAGACAAGTGAAGAGTGAGTTGTTTACGCGGATCACAACTCCATTTTACCTTTATGCATTTCATATCTTCCTCGAAGGCAAAAAATATTATTTAAACAGCAAAACGTCTGTTGTTTTAATGTAATTCCGTTTATATAGTGCTACTGCGTTCTTCCATGATTCAATACCTGAAAGAATACGTTATGTTTAAGATTCTTATCGATGTTATGGCAGATAAACAGATATGTGAGGAAAGTGAATAAATTTAACTAAATTTATTGTAAGAAGTAATAGAATATGGAATTATTTTTTATTAAATATTTTCCCTTGCCGTGGCCAAATGTAAAATACAACGAATGTCAATTTTTTTCTTCTTCGGTCATTTCAGACGTATTTGTCAAAAACGTCAACAAATAGCAATTAACATATGTTTTAATAATCTCAAATACAAATAATTGTGTGCCTACGAAATATTTTTGGCACGCAACTGATTCGAACTGAGAGTTACATTAATCCAGACATAGGTTTGCAGATTTATATGGAGGATATTATAATATCATTTACATACTATGGTGAAGTTTTCTCGGGTCTTCAACCGGGTCATCATGGAACCCCTGACCCGGTTGAAGACCCGAGAAAACTTCACCAAGCTCATACGCCGGGAAAGCACCAGATGTTACTTCATCATTTACATACTTGCTTGTTCGTCATGTTTCCTTCTCTGAGCTGAGACATTTGAGACGTGCGTTTACGCCTTTATACTCGCTATTTTGTCAGCTTTCCTACAATTTTCCGGCCTCGCACCTTTAATTTCGGAATTAATAATTACAAAGCCAAATCCTAGTCTCAAATACACTCATCCCTTCCCCCATCGCGGAAGGAAAGAAAAACATCGTCTCCACAGAATTTCACTTTTCTTCCTCGCACTTTTAAAAAGCGTTTCTCCCTCTCCATTAGGTTCCCCAACCCGCCGAGAAATCCCTCCAAACTCTTCCCATCATTCCTTTATTTTTACTGCTCGGCTTCATCCACTTCCTCCTCCTCTTGCCTTTTAAAGCTTTAATTAGTCAGCGGTGATAGCGAGGGGAGGTTTTTCTCCCGCCGTGCAGAAATGCACTCCATTGCGTAATTTGGCCGTCTCATCTTTCATTTTAGCCTCTCGTGGAATAAAAACAAGAGCCCTCCTTCCTACTTAATTTTTCGGCTATCTCTGTCTCTACTGTACTTAACTCACTGAAGGGCCTTCTTACAATTAACACCCACCAAAACGGAAAGGAACGTTGAATGTGTGCACGTATTCTCTTACGCAATATAGTAGTTTTCCACAATTTAATGCTCGCTGAAATTTTTATCTAGTCTATTTATTATTTATTATCTTTTTAGATGTGATTATGCACGAAGAATACAATAATTATGGAATTTAATGGAGTTTCCTGGTGGGTACTGTAATTTGTCATTAACATGGTTTATACCTCCCATGGGTGGGACGCGGGCAATGGTATCCTAGCTATCAATATGATTCCTTTCATAAGGGTCACCTACTCGTTGGGATTAGTTAATGCGGACCTTGGTGATTAATGTTATGTGGTTTTGCTTGTGCCATGCTGACAAAAATGTGCCAAAGCCGATAGAGTATCACAACCGTAGGGAGGGAATCCTGCACGTGACATTGGTTCTGCATTAGCTTTGCGTTTCGGATATCGGACATCAGAAACCCAGATGAACGGCGTGAGCCATATAAGAATGATTCATCCAGAAGGGAAAATGTTAATGTCAAATTAATGACTATTGATACCCGGAATGTGAGATTGGTCCATGGAAAGGATAGAGAGTTGATCACCCATATGGTTGCTAGAGGAATGAATGCCTAGTATGTTTGTAGCAAAACCCATGGGTGGTGATGGTGAAATTGACGGAATGTTTCGGGACTACTGGCAGGAGTCGGACAATATTGTACGCGGCCGTCAGAGAGTATACTTTATTTCAAATGAGAGGCCTGAGAAGCATATGAGAAAATAAAACCCCTGGACTCTTTCACTTACTTACCTAACTGAAGGAACCAAAATTGCTTTGGGTTCGTATGAATGCTATTATGCATCGCAGTGTGGTCCAAGTGAACTCGGATGAGTTTTAGAAAATATTGAGAGAGGTTTTGAATGAATGTGACCTTGAAAGGCTAATAGCATTAGGTAACATGAATGGTTTTGTTGGTAAAAGAATGAGCGCTTCGGAAAAAGTACTAGGGTCATTTGTTAATCATCTATTCAATAATAATGGCGAAAGGTTTTTCAACATTGCTTCAAAAGGATTAATGTCGGATACGTCACTTAACCAAAAATTCTGTTGATTTGTCTGCATGTCAAAGAGTTAAGTTCAAGGAACATTATAGACATACTTATTGGCTTCACTTGGTGGCATATTTCTATCGGGAGAAATGGGAAGTAAAATAGCACTTCAGTTTCAGATACTCAATGTATACACGCCAGTGGTTTCGTTACCGTGAGGCAACATCAAGTGAAATACAACACAAAGAAGCACTATACTCACACGTCCGAGGGGAAGGGAGTGTAAGGAACGTTTTCTGGGTTTCATAGTGTGTGAATTGCTCCCTAATTTCTTAGGCGAAAAAACGTATTTTTTAGACCAGAATTCATTTATTTCATGTGTACGTATATTCGATTTTTTGAGCAGCTATCATTGTCTTAGTCAAGTTTAAGTGTAAATTGAATAAATTAACTCAACAGTTCAGACTGAATAGAATGGACAGAATATCATGCCAAAACAGACGCAATAGTATGTTCACAATCTTTTTATACAAACGACGTAAATCACCGTGTTACCGCATTTTCAGGTACAAAAACTGGACATGAATCTCGGGTAAATATAAATAAAATGAAGGGTGGAGATTTTCACATAACTTAGACGTAATTTTGACCCGTTTATGTGTATGCACCCTAACTACAAGTTGTCTCTTCTACTCTAAGATGCCATAGCATGGCAAAATGCGTTGTACCAATATACACCGATAGAAAATTACTATTTTTTATGTATTTTAATGAGATACTATATGAAACGACAAGAGTGTACCAACTTTCTCGTTTTATGTCGTCACATTCGTAGTTTCACGGGTCACGATTTCCCCCTAAAGGGACGCGAAATTAACAAAGTAAGGTACCACATTGCTCATGAAAGCATTAGTTTTCCAATCATCTCTGGGGAACGCTGTGGCGCCCCATCATACCGCTGTCGTCTAAAATTACATCTCACGCTTTTTAAGGGGGATATTAGTGATGTATAGACGGGATGCTCCGCTACTAGGGGCGGTCGAGCGATTTGAAGTTGTTATTATTATTAATACAATAGTTACAATTCGACCATTAGGTACCGTGGTTACTTGGGGCGGCAACATTTTCATTATAAATATTACAGGAAATAAATAAATAATATAACATAAGAAAATATTAATATATACCTTGACATAAATAACATACTCTCATTAAATTTCCATAAATTTTTTCTAAACCTAAAATATAAAGTTATTTGGGAAGGTCTTTAGCATAATTTTGGGTTGAGCATGCCAATTTTCGATTCCACAATTAGAACAGCAATGTTTACCTGGTTATAAAAAAAGGCTTTGCGGCTCTTTCTTAAAACGATGGGCTTTCCTCCCGAAACGATTGGACTTTTCCAACATTTCTGAAATATCTAGTACGCAGCAACTCCAATGTACGCGTAAGATCAGCGAACTTGACAGTAATTTAGACGTGCTTCTTTCCTCTTTGCTTTTCAGAGACTCCCAGCCCAAAGGCGGTTTTTAAAAATTTTAGTAATGCTAGCGTTTCTAATAAAAACTCCCATCTTGCGGCCAGTCGCTGAATATTGTTCAATTGCTCAATGTCCCCGGGAAAAAATAATGTTCTATTCTAGCTATTCGCCCTAACGTTGAAGATACTATTCTGCAGTAGGCAAAAATAAAACATTTCGGCAGACGAAAACACGTTGCAGCTTGTGCTCATCGAGAATATTCGCAAATTTTAACTCGTTTTCAGCGATCAGTGGAGTCTCAACTGTCTTGTTCAGCGGTCGCCAAGCCGACCGCGGATGTCGCGAGCATGGAAGTTAAGCGAATATTTCCAGCGGAATTATTATTTTACAATAATATTTTAGGAAGGGTTCACTTTAGTATGATGGCTTTTGACGCAGGGAGATTTTAAGTTACCAAAAACAGCTCAATTTCTTTTATGAGCCACTCCCACGCAATATGAACTTTAAATCTTAACCACGAAGAAGGTATTCTTATCTCCCCTCTCGTTTCCACTGTTAACTCTTAGAATGTTGACTTCCAATTTTGGAGTATCTTTTAAAAATAAGAATTCACACCTTCCCGCTCACACGCGGAAGTCTTTTCTAAACCTCAGGGAAAAAAAATCACCTAAGGGTTGAGTTTTTACCTCTTGTGTTTTATCCATTCGTTTTCGTTAGCCGTGACTAGTTTGTTTTTCACGATTTCCCTGAAATAGTGCACGAAATCATAAAAGGGACTAAAAATAATTTTTAGTGACCCCTTAAACCCTGGGCAGGCAACCATGCGTGTGGTCGCTTCCTCGGGTCACGATTGATGATAAGATGATCTCCATAACCTTCTGCGTTTGTGTTTTAGGAGCATGGGCAGGTTTTTTTAAAAGAAGAATATGGATATTTCAAAACGGAGGTAACGTTCAAAGGTAGATCTGAGGATGTGACGGCGTTTTTTATTTTATTCGGTGGGAATTAGTTGCTATAACTTCGCCGTGATTTAATAATATATGAATCATGAGTGGTACACACTTGACGTTGATATCACTGTGCTCATGATGCTATAACAAAGGAAAGATTATCAACCGTCATGTTTTGTTGTGGACTTCACGAAGAGATGCTTGGAAATCTGAAGAATGATGATGTTGAAAATTGGGTCTATCTAGCTGCATTCAATTTTTATCTAGTGTTGATATTTTTCAAAATTGGTGTAAATTAAAAAAATAAACATTAAATGAAATATTTAAGCTCTTGCTTTCTCTAAAACTGATAATGAAATACAGTTTTTTAACCGAGTAAACTTCGATTGAACGTTTGTGACGAGAAAGTTTGAGAAGATTCGCGCCAATGTTCGGGAGAGATGTGTATCCACTTAAGCGCTTGGAAACGAGAGAACAGGAGAACGGAAGAGATAATTAACGAGTCAGCAGGACTCGGAAACCCTTCTACACTGAATGCGGCAACATAGCTTTCTTTTTCATATAGCAAAATCCCTTTAAAAAAGGAGATTATATTGCCGTACTCTTGTATAGCATCCGTTTATTCCTGGATTGACAGAAGGATCTAGTCTTTTATTTTAAGTATAAAACCTGACGCATAATTCCGAAATATATAAAATGAATGCACTACAGGAGAAAAGCTTGAGCGTGATCCACGAAGTAGGAAGTTAAAATGTTCCTGATGAGGAAATAAATCGGTCAAATTCGGGGTGAAACGATCTGAATCACTCAAGCGAATCTTTTTCCTGCTTAGAGCCTTTGATAAAAACGTAAAATCTATTAAAAGATGTATTTGTCCCAATTGGTTAGTGAGGAAATTTGGTATTTTCATAAGTTAAAAAATAAATAAATTTGGTTGGGTGCAACAAAAAATGTTTAATTTTTGTAATGAGGTCCAGTATAGTACTCCATGTGGAACCCTGAAAGTCTTAATGTTGTAGTGTGTCCTCCCATACCAGGTATATACTGTTTGCATTGCATTTAGATAAATCTTAGGAACCTAGAAATAATAATTACAGAGGTTTGTGGAATAATGGTCAAATTATGCTATTCGGTCTAAAGAATCACCTCTCAAGTGGCTTAAATGGCATTGTAAATACTTAAAACTTTCTTAATGCTCGCAAAAAAAATATTTTAAAACTGTAGTCATGATATTTGTTTTCTTTGATATTAATTTCATGAAACTCCTTCAGTAGTACAATTGGTTTATGAAATGTTTAAAGGCGATGATAGGGTGGGTATTTAGTTCTAATTTACGGAGATATTTACTCTATAATTTAGTCTAAACAAGTCTTCAACTTGTGAATTATTTCAACCCAGCCCTTCTCATGTAACACTATTACTATGCACTATTTACTTTATCATAAATCTACCAATAAAAATGTTCTCTACATATCTAGTGATGAAATTAAACGTACTTCTTGTAAGGGGCTGACTAAATGGTCACATGACATTTGCCTCCCGGAAGAAGCTGCGTGATTTCTCTGCATTGAGCCCATCGTAGTACGTTTTGTGTTAGACGACATTTGAAAGATGTGAAACTGCACAGACGCAAGTTCCTTCTCGGTCGCCATTCCATAGCAATGACGAGGGATGCTCCTACTTCAATTGAATTTGATGGCAACTTACGAGCATATGTGCTTATTATTATTAGGTAATCTATCGGTTAAGGTAGGTTTTTGGATAGACACACCTATCAGATAAATATTTTGTAACTCTAAACAAAACCCAATCTAGCAACCTACTCTACATCAGGTTTCTCTTCATCTCTGTGTACTTCTTTCCTCCCTTCATCCCGTCCAACATCCCTATCTTGTTCCTGCCATTTCCTCGTTTGCCTAACATTCTCCCCTCTATTACCTTCTTCAACATTCCAATACCGCTCAATAAGCCTTTCATCTATTTTTCCTGCCTCCATAGGATTTCTCTCAACAAACCCCTCTCCTGACCCACCATCTCCAGTACTTCCTCATTCGTTTTCCTTTCGATCCATTTCACCTTCTCCATCCTTCTCCACACCCACATTTCAAAAGCCTCCAATCTATGTCTATCCTCCTGCTTCAGCGACCACGTTTCCGTACATAGTCGTACATAGCTACTATACCTTCGTACTTATATACTAAATACCTTAGTACTATACCGTCGTATATAGCTACGCTCCTCTATATTTTTATATACGTAAAAATGTTTGATTTATTCAAAATATTATTCGTTAATATGTAATTAGATAAAAACGTTATTAAGACGTTTAGATATAAAATAAATAATAACGACTCAATTTAGTCAAAGAAATCTCTGAGACTTAATTTTCATTCGGTTCAATCCTTTGAATCACGCTTTTCCATTTTTTACCACGTTCGTCACTCTAGGGATGGGATGTTTTTTGCCGATGATTTTCGCGTAATAATCACTGCATGCAGTGCAAATGCTCTTGCAGTAACGGAGTGGTGAACTCTAAATTACTGGTGGCTCGCGAATATGAAATTATAGGGGTGGCGTTTTACGTCCCCTTTCTAAAAAAGGGATTTTAAGCAAGGGGTTTTTGAAATGTTGAAGTTAAAATATTACTGCGTAATTTCATTCTTAATTACTTAGTTTGCAATCTTTGTTTTGCCTGGAATATGCTATCCGTAAATGCATCATTCATTTGAAGATTTTTCTGCGAGGGTTGTAATAAATGACTGCGATTTTCGTTTCACTTCGCAGTTCACATTATGGGATATGGAATTAGTGTGTTACAATTTTGCGTTCTTGATTTGATAACATTTTAATCAGTACCACCCTTGGGGAACAGACCTATAATTTAATTAGAATTATAGCATTATTAATGAACGCGTAATTAGCCCATTTGGCCATTCGTTAACATTTCCACTAATTTAGAGTCAATGCTAAAATTAACGTGTGGGTAGAGTGTCCCTTAAATAATATTTTTAGAAAATGAGTGTGTATTTGTGAACAGTTGTTCTCTATAAAACATTCAGCTTTCATATGCATTATTTCAATGAAGTTAATCTTCGAAATGTGAATTTATGTTAACTAGATAGGAATTTAGGCTGTTAGCTCGAGGCAAAGGAGGTTTTACCCTAGCAATTTTTGACATAATATTGTGATCTGTTTCATGCATTGTATCTCGAATGTTGTACGTGAACACACTTTTCACGTGAACACGCCAATTTACCTGCGAATAGGTGATACTGTTTAGTTAAATCGTTTAAGGTGATAATTTCCAAAATGTTGGAAATAATTAAAATGCTAGAATGTTACATCTGGTGTGGTTGCTAAGCTTTATTTAGCTCAAATGTTATTAATTATATTGTTAAAATGCTCAATAAACTACTTAGGGATCCCCCCCAGTGTAACGCTCAATGTAAGTGAACCAAAATTATGTCGAAAAGAAGATTTTAATTACATAATAGACGTGGATGTTATTGTAAATAAAAGAGGCTCCTTTTACGTACTCTGATTTGTCTTTGATTCCATCAATATTTTATCATGGCATATTTATCATTCAGGCTAATTGGTTGGTAGAGACCCGATTCATTAACAGATTTGAGCATTAAAGAATTCTTTTATAGTGTGAGACATTAACTTCCTTCATTGTTTAATTGATTTTAAAATGGTAGTCTAGCGACTTCATTCATCTGTTCAAATGGCGAGGGACTCCTGTGAAAAATTCGGTGGAAAGAATTCAGAATTTCTGATTGACTCTATCACGCAAGTATTCCCATTCAAAATGTACGTTATCTATTGCACGGGTTTAAGAGTGAAAGAAGGGAATTCTATACTTATAAAATATACGATACGTGTATGTTAATATGAGCGTTGGACTGCTGACCGGTGGGCCCGGGTTCGATTTCCGGGGCAATGTCTCTGGTAACCCTCATTTCCACTCAGCTATGTGATTTTGGGTGCCAGATCTTCCTGGGAAACCATAACCGGCATAGGGAAAGGAACTGGCCCCCATTCCCTGTTGTTGAAATTTCACATGCCGTCGGGCTTAGCTTTTCCCTTAGGAAAAACCTGTCAGTATGTTGCAGAAAATAGGAATATATTGGAGGGACAGGAGGTTAATCCGCAACCTGTACATGTTTCAGACTGCATGTAAGGTAGGGTTGCCCATTATCACCTGTTCTGTTCAATACATATGCAGATGAAATGATTATAGAGGCATGGGAAGAAATGGAGGTAGGAATGAAAGTCGGCGGGGTATTCGTAAAATCAGTTAGGTTTGCTGATGACCAAGCTTTAGTTTGTTAGACAGCCAAGTGGTTGCGAGCATTGCTGAGTGAATTGGAGGTTCAGTGCGATAGATATGGGAAGAGAATCAATATTAATAAAACAAAGGTTATGCGATTTTCCAGAAGGAGAAAGGTTATGGTTAACATTAAAATAAGAGGACAAAAACTAGAGCCAGTAGAACAGTTTACGTATCTCGGAAGTGCAAAGGAGCACCCACCAAAGACGGTACACGAGAAGGGGAAAGGATAGTAGAAAAGCATTCATACGATATTATAAAGGATAGGAGCGGTGCGTTTCATGGCACGCATAGCCAGAAGAAGAGACAGGCCACATTGGCCGAACACATATTCAAACTCGAAAATCCCGCCATACGGCGAACAAATATTTTTTATATTAATAAATTTGTATATATATAATATATACATGTATATTTTATACATATTTATGGTTGTACATACACAAACAAAATAAATATAACATTTCCAAATTTGAGGTATTCAATCTTGATTTCAATAGCCTCAAAACAAAAAATCCCGACATAATTGGTGCCTCCGTTCAAATCCATTCACGATTTTTAATTAAATTCCCGGAATATTTGTCTTCCTCTCGGCTACGCACGTTTGCTCCCGGTCGCCGCCGGGTACAGAGTGACGTGTCCAGGGGGTCCTTTAAAAGAGGCGCAATAAGACCAGTATCGGTGTACCGCTCAACAAACGTTCGCCCGAGCCAGCTACCCAACTCACCAATTGATCGGACAAAGTGTACATACTGAGTTGCCTCTTCAATCTAACCTTCTTTACTCCTAGGAGCGAGCGCTCTTTGTCCTCTCCCTCAAGTGCCGCGAGGATTGTCAATGTGATGGAAGGCGCGCATGAGGCCTCGTGCTTTACGAGCACCCCGCCAACTGTTTATGCTTCGGAAAACAAACATGAGGGAGATCGATAATTTGTTATGAACCTATCACGCCCCAGATTGGTTTCCGCATATGGAGAGCTGTAATCGGTTTCTAGAGCTAGATAACGACAAATGGGGCCAGTGGATAAGGGAAAAGACAATATCATAGTCTTCATATAAGATGTCGTTGGAACAGCAGGTAATCCAATTAAGTACCAACGAAACAAAATGTACTTTGTCGAAAGAGTCGCTGTACATAAGTTTTTAATGAATCATTTGGATACCTCTACTGATTTCTTGGTTGTCTGTCGTTATTAAAAGAGTTCCTGGTTGCATCAGTGCGAACGTTTTCAGTAATGTACATCTTTAAAATTACGTTATGTTAAATATGTAAGGTTAAAATGTTCTTTGAAGAAAATGGAGGCTGCACGGTGAGCGCTAATTTGCGTTATTTTTTTCTAAGAAAAAATCTTCTTAAATTTCTGATAATTACGTTTGTCTTGCGTCTCCTTTATTTAATTGACCAATAATTTGGGTAAGAATACAAATTAAGGCAACAATCTTACTAAGCCAGTATCACTCGTTCAAGTAATAAATGTAAACTTTATCGCTAGTTTTGAAAAAAATGTTCTTCCTAAAAGTTGCGATTAACAATTTACATTCATTCTCATTTACGTTTGTCCGTCAATTTAATGTGTTTTTTATGATTTATGTTTTCTGAAACCCGTTTATCATTTTTAGTCAGTTCGACTTATAGGCGATATATGCAAAATAATCTATCGAGGCAATGCGAAAATTTGAACAGAAAAAGCGTGATATTTATTGTCATTAACTGCTAAAGATTTATTCGATCACCATCAAAACGTTTTTGCTCTCTTCATCAGTCTTCGTAGCATTTCCCTGTGGCTCCAGAATTCCTTCACAGGTTATTACATATTACAGTACTAATGTATGAGTATTGTATTTTCAATCATGTAATTGATCCTTTAGAGCCTTCGCGCGTGATTTTCTGTACCTTTTTACCTGTCCGTACGAAGTATTAGTTTGGGTTTGGATTCTTTTGACTCATTTGGTCTTTGTTGATGGGCATAAGGTATTTATGCAAAATGTTTTGCATTCCTAAAAAATATCGGCATAATTTATGATATGTTTTCATAAAGTTATAAAATTTGATGTCACTGGTCGGATTTCATCAAATTTTACAAAACTGTGTGCTATTTTTCTGCCACTTTTCATTACCCCAAGGTTCTCTTTCAATTTTATGTTATACCTGTTGAAGGAATATATTTTTGAAATATTTTATGGTTGACTCCAGAAAATGCGCCTCCTCGTACTTCGTGCGAGACTGGTCACAGTAACCGTCGTCACGATGGATTTCCACGGGCCTTCATAAAGGTCGCTGGGTCCTTCCAACACTGACGTCCCTGATGAGGATGCAATCGTTCAAACCAAGCAGGCGACATACATGCATATATCCTTGGCTGAAAGAGATAGAGAGACAGGAGGGCTTCCTTTCCAACGGATGCAGCCACCATCCCCATTCCCCTCACCCATCGTTCCCGTCACCTCCCCCACCTTGGTCGCCATGCAGCAGCAGCAATGTCTGTAAATCACACTTCACTCTCGCCTTGTCCCGCATCCGAACACAATGCAAAAAGGAAGCACTCAAGTCCGCTTGATCTTGATCCACTCTTCATTTATTCTCCTTTTTAAGGAGTCTCTTTGAAGTGCGGATGGTAATGAGATTTCAAGGCATGGACACTTGGTGTGCGTAGGGTGGGGATCAGGGTCGTCGAAAGTGCCCGGGTGCAAAGCGAGAGCAATTGAAAAACACCGTCCGAGCCAAACTGGATGCGGTGGAGGGGGCTGGAGGCGTCATGGGTGGAGATTTTGGAGCTTGTCAAGTGAAGGTGGGAGGAAGCCTAGTGGGAAGGGGGTGGGCGCATGTGCATCTGGTCTTTGAAAATGTCCACCCTCTCTCTCCACCATCGCCCACCCCAATGGTTACAAAACAAACGTCCGTCCGTTTTCGTCCGTGCCACTAGCTCACCTCACACACACGGCCCCACCCTCTCACCGGCCTCTGTAATTCGCCCCATACCTCCCGGCCAATATCCGATTCGAAATGACGTGCCTGCGGAATAAACATTACCCCCTACCCCACTCTTACCCGCCGGACCTGTACGTGCAAGTGTGGGGTGAGGAGGCATTGCTGGGTGGTGCGCTACGCTCTCCTCCCCCACTTTTCCCTCTTCCCAAACCTCTCCCCCCATTCTTCCCTGCACCCACCCACTGTTGGCATGCGGTGATGGCGGGAAACCCCTTGCCACGAGGGTGCGGTGCTCTGGTGAGTTCAGGGGGGTCGTCGGGTCGGGGGATGGGATGTAGGTGCGGGATTCGGGGGTGGTGCCGTGAGATGGAAGTGTTTTCCGTGGCAGGATGATTTGTGGACATTCGCGATTTTTTTCTCGCCCTCTCTCTCGCGCGTCATCTCGCCCCTCTACCCCAACCCCACCTTCCACACTTCCCCCGGTATGTGTGTGCTTCACCTGCGTGGGCACATACGACCGCGGGCTTTCGACAGCGCAAGCATGTGGGGGGGGGGCAGGTTTAGGGATTCCGACGGGCTTCCTTCCCGCGCTCTCTTTTTCCGCACCCGCCTCACTGTGTTTGCGATCCAGAGGCATTGCTCGATTGTTCCGGATGCAAGCTCGCTCTCCGCGGGAAGTGGGGTTTTGCGGGGACTGGTTTGAAGTGGTCGAATAAGAATCGAAAGGGGGAAGTGGTGAGAAGGGATGAGTTTATCGAGGAGGGTGGGATCGTGAGTACAAGGAGTTGGTTGTGGGCAGGTGAATCTTGAGTTTGACCGCGTCGCAGTGGTACTTTTCTCGGTACCAGGAGTAAGAGCGAGAGGCCCACGGAGTCTTAGCAACCCCTTTCAACCCCCCAACCAACCCTCCTCGAGGCATACTTCACGCTCAATATTTTCATAGCATCACTCATGATTCGTATTTTTGGGGCAAATTTGATGCTGGGAAGTCATCTTCTTTGAAAATATTATTTGATTGTTGTTTTTGTAACAACGTATTTATTCTTTAACAATGCGTTCTTTTAAAATGCCCTTAAAAAAGCTATGTGATTAACTAAAATTAAATTATGTCTAATTTGTTAACAGAAATCCCAATACCTTTCTAGCTCAATATATTGTTTTCATGGTGGGCTAATTGTTGTTATTTTCTTAGGAATGGGATAGTTCCAATGACGACTCCCTCAAATTGACGTAAGAAATGGTTGCTACTGGCTGGACGGATAAGTGAAATCTAATCGCTCTCTAACTTAAGCTATCGTCAGATTTAAAGGCAATTTCTCTTTTGAATGAAAGTTTGACTTTACTTACGGCTCGAAGTTATTTGAAGAATGTACACCATCCTGAAGTTGAAGGGAGTTTATCATTCAAGAGTTATACGATAAGTTTATTATATTTTATAGCATTGGTCTGTAGTTTTGTTGCGCTTGGGTGTTAAAGCTGATGTTAGAATGAAAAGTTTTCATGCCATCCGTTAAATATTTTGTTGGATGCTTGATATGTTTCAAAAGTATTTTTGTCTTTGTTTCAAATTTTGACTCAAAGGAAAACCAAGGGATGAGAAATCGTTTTCATTAGGTACAGGTGAAGAAGTCGTAATTGCAGGAGGGAATCCTTATTTACAAAAAGGGAGGTTTAGTGTACTGGTGAGGAAGAGTCTCGCACTTACACGATTTTTCTCTTCATTTATAAATCCTTCCCTCTTTTTTCATGTTCTTCCCCCACCGCACCCCCTCCATGTTCACACTCCCACCCTCAGGAGGCAACCTTGAAAATGAGCGACGTCTACGCGGTCGATTTAATTATCGTCTGGAAAGATGGTAATGGGGCCGGACAAATGAATGCAGCCGCTGCGCTTCACCTGCAAGTGAGCGATCGTCCCCCGCAAAGTGTCCCATTTATTCAGTGCCTCCTCCTCCCTTGGCGTTCACCCGGCACCGTGATCTTGTCCGCACTTGTCTCCCCTGTGGCAAATGTATTCAATCGCATTAATCGATCTTGAATACCTTAATGGGTACGTCTTACCTGCCATCGCGTCAATGCATTTGGTGAAAGGAATTGAAAGTGACAATTGTCGTTTGAGCGCTCGCTGAGGACACGTGGCTGAAATTCAACTCACATTGGAGACCAAAGGATATACATGTACGTTTGGCAGGTTTCAGTGAACATCCTTATGTGAATTGAAAAACGTCAAATAAAAAGGTCTTAGTCCAGCCATTTGACCAGAGAGGTTTTATTATCAATATAATAATTACCAATAACTGCTGTTAGTCTATTATGCGGGAGAAGAGAGAATTCCCCCCCCCCCCACACTTTTACGAAAACCAGCACAAAGCAATGGAATTCGTTTCTACCGTCGTTTCAAGTTAGGTACTATTTATATCTCAATTCTATTTTATTTTCCAGTTGTCACGCATATTAATTAATCATTATCATCAGTATTTAAATCCTTTGATTGGTTTCCTGCAACCCTCCATTCTACTCTATTTAATATCAATTCCCTCAATCTTTGATACCTTCTCTTTTTTACGTAATTAATTTGTCCTGTGTACATGTCTCTTGGTCTTCCTCGTGGACTCTCCCCTACTATTTTTCCTTCTATTAATTTCCTAATCAATTCATTTTGCCTCAATATGTGTCTTATCCATCTACTTCTTCTTCGCTGTAGAGTTCTCCATGTGGTCTTATCCTCTTCTGTTCTTCTATATACTTCCTCGTTTCTTACTTTGTCTGTCCATTTAATTTTCAGCATTCTCCTCCAGCACCATGTTTCAAATGCTTCCATTCTTCGTTGGTCAACTTTTCCAATATTCAATGACTCCGATCTATAGAGTGCCATGCTCCACACGAACGTTTTAACTAACTGCTTCCTTGTTTCCAGCCTTATGTTCTTTGAACATAGTAGTTGCCTCTTCTCAATGAACGCCTTCTTTGTTTGGGTTATTCTTCGCTTAATTTCGGTCGAGCTTCTTCCGTCCCAGGTTATACTGCTGCCCAAGTAGATGAAGGATTTCACTTGCTCTAGTTTCACTCCTCCAATTGCGAGATCTGCATTCAGCTTCTCTCTTCCCCACACAAGGATTTTCGTTTTCTTCTTGTTGATGTTCATAATACGAGTATATTCCCGAAGTAATTCGGCCATAGTATTCAAGTTTGCTTGCAGATCCTCTCGCGTCTCTGCTACTACTGCGATGTCGTCTGCGAACCGCAGCATGTTAATTTCTTCGCCGTTCACCTTGTCTCCTTTGATGCCCAATTCCTGTACTTCCTTTATTGCCTCTTATACATATACGTTGAATAATGCTGGCGAGATTTTACATCTTTGTCTTACTCCTTTCTTTATTTTGGCTTCTATTTTCCTTCCGTTTTTCATTTTCATGGTTGTTACCTGATTTTTGGTGATGGATTATTCTTGTCGTTGTAGTTTATTAATTAATGATATCCTTAATAATATTTATTCGGGCTATGTATATCCTATATAAAAGACGTGTTTTGTTGAAAATAAAGTCCAGTAATGTGAAACTTCTGGTCCCAAAGAAAAATCAATCGCTTTTAAATCTGTCATTAGTGAATATATAGGACCATTCAACTTCCTGAACCGTGTCAAGGATCAAAAAGAGATTTTTACGGCAATATGCTAAAGAATAGAAATTGAAATAAACCTTTGCTTAGGAAAAAAAAACACAATTGTCTTAACCTTTCATGAAACCAGTAATTTGGTCAAGAAAGGTGGAAAAAAATATTGTAAAAAAATAATTTATGATATAATTTTAGCTAAGCACATTTAGCAATTTTTAGAGTAGGTTATTATAAAAACAAATTTTTACTAGAATTAAGAATACGGCAATAATGTAAGCAACGATGAATATTTTTGCGACACCGAAATTTAAAAATATCTATGAGATAAGTGAGAAACTGTTGTTCATAAAACGAGATTAATAATGAAGGCCATTATAAATTAGCGCATATACGTTATCATTACGTGTATACGTATAACGTCTACATGTTATAATGTAGAAGATGAACACAGTTACTGGCTGTAGTGATAGGAAATGCAGTTACCAGCGTTTTTCGGTAATAATTATTCGAGTGATATTTAATGTAAAATATTTTTCGATAATCCATTCTACTTTTCCTAGTATTAATATATCTCTACTATCATTAGAAACTTGGTCAAGGATTGTTTTATTCATCGCAAAAGTTTTATTAACGAGCACTTTGGTTGCAGTGAGATTCGTCGTTGCATTCGGAAGCATTCGGAGTGGTGTAGACATTTTGGTCTGAAACAAATAAAGCAGTTAAAGATTTTTGTGTTTGTTGAATGATTTCTAACTTCATAATTATTGCACGAAAAGTTATTCTTAGTATTTTTTTGTTTTATTTGCGTAAATTACCATTTAATTGGCTTTCGAAAAATATGGAGCCTATTTCTCAAATAATAAGGATTGGCAGCTGCAGTCTAACCCCGATTCCGCAAAATTAATATAACTGAATAACTTTAATGTGACTATTAGTAATAACATGCATTTCATTGTACTGTCTTAAATTTTCAATGACTCTTATGTAGTAAATAAGTATCATACAGTTGAATTAGTCAAAGTAATAGGGCAATCCTAATAATATTTTTTTAAGATAATCTATCGGTTAAGGTAGGTTTTTGAATGGACACAACTATCAAATAAACATTTTGTAATTAAAAAAAAACAATTTAGCACCTTATCGACATCAGATCCCTCTAAAAAATCATTTTCCTTACACTCTATTCTTCTGTTTATGATCCTGAGAATAACTTTAGCTGCGTGGGATATCAAACTTATGGTTCTGTAATGCTCGCATGATTACAGAACAATAAGTTTCATATCCCACGCAGCTAAAGTTATTCTCAGGATCATCAACAAAAGGATAGAGAGTAAGACAAATGATTACTTAGGGGATGATCAGTTTGGGTTTAGGAAAGGAAGAGGTACGCGTGATGCCATTGCAGTAATGAGATCACTAATCGAGAGGAATATAGAATACAATCGGGACGATTTGCCTGTTTTGTAGATTTCGAAAAAGCGTTTGATAGAGTGAATTGGGAAAAATTAATGCGTGTATTGCAGAATATAGGAATGGATTGGCTGGTTTTTTCCTAATAATAATATATTCCTAATGATATTATAATCTTGATAATAATGTCATTCTAAAAAAATATAATCCTAATTAAAATATTAATAATAATTTTAACCTTTAATTAGTCAAATTAGACTTGGAAATGAATGAAATTTGCTAGAATTTTAACAAATTTAACATTTTTCGACAAGGGAAAGAATGCTCGTACTTCCGGACTTGTGGTTGTCATTACCCTAATTTTAGAAATTTTTATCAATAATTTTAAAGATGTCCAAGTATACTATGAGAATTATTTCAAGGTGTACTCTTTTCTTTAATCAGTTTAGTGAATGCAACCGGGTGTCCGTCAATCCAGAGATATCATTTCAAGTTTGGGAATAATTTTCGCATATTTGCATCAACGCCTTACTCCCTGCATCAGATCTTTTACAATGTGACCATGAATGCTTCTTGGACGATTGGAAGAAAGAGGGCCGAGTAAGTACTCATTATTTATTTATACAACATTTGAGGATATTGATGTAGTTATCTATCTACTCTCAGTGCCTGCGGTTTTACCTACTCTCAAAATGCATTTGAATTGACGCTTTAGAAGTAGGGTATGACGTCTTTAAATAATGTATTTAATAGTTCAATAATGAGTGATTATTCTCAGTCTTTTATCAACTTTCCAAATTTCGAGTGTTATTTGTGAAACATTATTTGTTCTCTTTCTTTTATGCAATGCTCTTTCACTACGTTATCGCTAAATTTATTATGCATACATTATTTTCTCTGAGTAGAGAGCAGGTAGAACAGTTGACATATCTCGGAAGTGTTTTGGGCAAATCCGGTCAAAGTGTTAGCGACGTAAGGAGAAGAATTGCACTAGGCAAGGAGGCTTTCTCAAGGAGGAGGGAGTTGATGACGGGGACGTTGAGTAGGGATGTTAAGACAAGAATAGTAAAAACTCTGATATGGAGCGTAGTATAGTACTATGTACGGCGCGGAAACGTGGTCACTGAAGCAAGAGGATAGACGTAGACTGGAGGCTTTTGAAATATGGGTGTGGAGGAGAATGGAGAAGGTGAAATGGACAGAAAGGAAAACAAATGAGGAAGTACTGGAGATGGTGGGTGAGGAAAGGGGTTTGTTGAGAGAAATCCTATGGAGGCAGGAAAAATGGGTGAAAGGCGTATTGAGCGGTAGTGGAATGTTGAAGAAGGTAATAGAGGGGAGAGTGTTGGGCAAGAAAGGAAAGGGCAGAAGCAGGATAGGGATGTTGGATGGGATGAAGGGAGGAAAGAAGTACACAGAGATGAAGAGGGACCTGATGTAGATTAGGTTGCTGGATTGGGTTTTGTTTGGAGTTACAAAATGTTTATCTGATAGTTGTGTCATTCCAAAAAGCTACCTTAACCGGTAGATTATCTAATAATAAATAATAATTTTCTCTGAACTGCTTGTCCTCAATGTAACACTTGCCTCTGTACCAATGCCTCTTTAAACCTCCGCATGATATTCGACCCATCTTACATTCCAATATTTTTATTCTGGTTAGATAAAAGCATAGAAATTTACCCACTGGTTTTAATACATGCATATCATTTTGAAGATAGAGTAACAACTCGTCTTATTATGAGATTTATCTTACAAAAGATGCCATTAATCCCCATAAAGATATTTTTGAGGGATTTTGTACTGCTTCTCCGGGTGGCACCCAATCCTTGTAGTAATTAGTGTGAACATTTGGATTTTAATTAGGATGCATAACGTCAGATTCCTTTGAAGGTGAAAAAAAATTGGAGATAGGGAATCATAAAATGTGAAAATCAAATTACATGTTTTTTGAATCAGTAAAATTAAAATGTTGTAAGAAGACTGTCGGAACGGAAGCGACGGGATACTACACTGGATCTGTGAAAATAAATGCATGATATGAGTTTAAGGTTTTTATGTAAATGCGAGTGAATAGCTTCTTATGTTACTGTGAACCATAACTCATATTTAAGGTAGGAGCAATCATAAGAAATCATTAAGGTATATGTTTACAAAACTATTAGTATTGGCTTCCAAGATAAGGAAATATATAATCGTGTGCGATACGGGAAAATAATAAAAGCTATGACAGAAGAAGTGGTCGTAGTAAACCAGGGTAATTAGTATGCTAACATCGTTGAGGAAGTTCAAGTATGGATATGCACACGTACTTGGAAGTAAAACAAAAGTAGATATAGACTACCGTAATTTTTCACTCAATATAAATTATTGACGTAAATCGTTTTATTTTAAAATATGGGCCGAAGGGGATATGCGAAGTGAATTTTGCGAGAATGAATAAGATTGGATTATAAAAACATGTGAAATCATAAACTGCTCAGACATTGTTAGACTTATGTTGAAATCTGAATCAGAAGTAGTCTGCTGCGTAAGGGTAGGGTTTTGATCGGTCTTAATTGAACAAGAGTTCACCCTACTGTACTCCTTAAGGCCATTGGGATTCTCGAACAGAAGGTGCATTACCAGGTAACATCATTCCATCATACGTACTTCCGTGGTCTCTCTTCTTGCATCTCTTCCTTTTCATAACTCATGGTTGCCCATTTTCTGTACGTCTTTCTCACTCACTGTATGCTATAACTATTGTTTTTCATAATTCTTCCATATAGATTCATTCAATTATCCACTAAAATGATTACTTTTGCTAATTCCAATACTAGTTACTTGTTAGAGGTTTTTGAGATACGAAGTGTGTTCAGTAAATAACGAAAATTTGAGTTTTTTAATGTATTTAATCGTCTATATCAATCTTATCTCATGCGAAGTAGTCTCAAATTCGATGTTATACACTAATGCCAGCGCTTTGTCCAATCCTCGAAACACTTCTGGAACCCGATCTTTGGTATAGCTTTTAGCTCTCCCAGCGATGCGTTTTTAATTGAAATCTAAATTAAATAATTTAATTTACGCTTGTAAAATGACGTCTCTTTAAGGATATCTTATTTTTGGGAACAGAAAAAAAGTCACATGGAGCCATGTCTGGCGGATACGAAGGCTGGGATGTCTTTGCAGCGCTTTTTGGCCAAAAATTCATGAAATGTGAACAGGTGCATTAACGTGGCTCGAAAACGAGAATTATGTAACCTCAAATATGGGCGTTTTTTCGTATATCATCACGAAAACGGCGTTGAACTTGTAAGTAGTACTCTTTGTTGATCGTTTGACTTTGCGACAAGAACTCATCAACGCCATTGAACTCGAAGAAGACAGTCAGATAAAATACCCATTACTTTTTTAACACACCACGTATAGGGATGGTGATGGGTGATGTGGATGAGTTTAGAGAAAAATTTTGAAATTAGTTAGCAAGAGAGAAATATGAATTGAATGAAAACGATTAATTTTATAAGTATAATAGGAGTAGAGGAACTGAGATAACGGAGAGATAGTGGAATGGTGGAGGATTATTAACAGCATACTCTGGCCACGAAGCTTTGGTCAATTACTGAAATACTTAGCAGGTAAAATTTAAATGTATAAGGAACGTAACTACGGTCGTGAATCAATGTAAACAAAATTAATAGTAATACGGCCTCGCCATTTTATTTTGTTTACTTAGCAGGTACATCTTATATTTTCAAAATTGGTTGAAATTCAAAAAATAGTAGCTAGTTAATACACTATTGTAGTTTATCGATAAACCAATCGATATATTGTATACGATTTACACGGCTGTTAACTTCGGGCGTTCAAGGCCTTTTGAAATTTAATGTGAATTAAAAAGTATGTTACACCATATATGTTGACCATCCTTTGCACTACTTAACTTAAATACGAACAACTTTGTCTGATAACAATTAGGGTACTCTACCAGTTAGGTTTCAAACAATTTCCACATAATGTATACTTTTATGCTGTAAACTATGTGCAGGAAAGGATTAAAGAGGCATAGGAAGAACTGGAGGTAGAAACGAAAGTTGGAGGGGAATTCGTAAAATCAGTTAGGTTTTCTGATCAACAAGTTCTAATTTGTCCGTTAGCCAAGGAGTTGAAAGCATTGCTGAATGAATTGGAGGTTCAGTGCGATAGATATAGGACGAGAATCAATATTAATAAAACAAAGGTTATGCGCTTTTCCAGAAAGAAAAGGACTAAACTAAACATTAAAATAGGAGGGCAAAAACCAGAGCAGGTAGAACAGTTTACGTATCTCGGAAGTGTTCTGGACCAACACGGTCAAAGTAGTAAGGAGAAGAATTGCAGTAGGCAAAGAGGCTTTCACAAGGAGAAGGGAGTTGATGGATGGGACGTTGACCAAGGATATTAAGAAAAGGCTCCTCAAAACTATGACATGGAGGGTAGTTATGTACGGTGCAGAAACGTGGTCGTTGAAGCAGGACGATATACGTAGATTGGAGGCTTTTGAAATGTGGGTGTGGAGAAGAATGGAGAAGGTGAAATGGACCGAAAGGAAAACAAATGAGGAAGTACTGGTGATGGTGGGTGAGGAGAGGGGTTTGTTGGGAGAAATCCTATGGAGGCAGGAAAAATGGATGAAAGGTGTATTGATCATCAGTGGGATGTTGAATACTGTAATAGAGGGGAGAATGTTAGGCAAACGAGTAACGGGCAGGAACAGGATATGGATGTTGGACGGGATGAAGGGAGGAAGGAAGTACCTAATGATTAAGAGGGACCTGATGTAGAGTAGATTGCTGGATTTTGTTTTTCCAGGAGCCACAAAATATTCATTGGTAGTTCTGTCCATCCAAAACCTACCTTAACCAGTAGATTACTTAATAAATAACAAATGAAGTATTATGTTCTAGAATATTTTACATGAATTAGGTAAAGAAAGGAATGTTGTAGTTTGGATCTCGTCCTTATATGGTCAGAAAGAAATTATAATATCTACGATTTGAAATACATTGCTAATAAAAAATTACAAATATTTCACTTTTGACACTACATACAAATTATCGGCGACGGAAAAATTAAATATGGAATCGCCGCTAGTAAAAAACATTCTGAATGGTCGAAAGATTTGTATTCACTTATCGTTAAAATAAATATTTATTTATTTTTATTAAACATTTTTTTACTGAGTCCTTTACAATATCTCTAATTCCAGAATCATTTTATACAATTATCAATACTATATAATTTTACTTCAGTACATTATAAATCTCGTAAGATTTTATGCGTATCATACCACATTCTTTATTATAAAGCTGTGATTTTATTAAGCGAACATGGCAGATATAAATAATGATATTTACTTTTAAAAGTAAACTTGCTACCTCCGTATGTATGTTCCACAAATATTGAATTTGGTTCAGGGGAAAAATGGTACGTTTTCTTTTGTAGTCCGTTCTCAGTACCTGAAAAGACACCTACACATCACCCGATTCTACAGTATTTTATATTTTGGTGTTATTCTTGGTAATTTTCCGCGGTGTGCTTGGGGAATGCAAGCAAAATTCTTGCAACAGTGCATACATTATCTATTCAAGCATGATGCCGTAGCAGTAATGAGGTTACTAATGGGAAGAAAAATAGAATTCAATCCCGTTGTATTAGTCTGTTTCGTAGATTTAAAAAAATCGTTTAATACAGTTAATTAGGTAAAAATAATCAACCTTATGCAGGTAATAGGAGTACATTGGAAGGATAAGAGAATTATCTGCAACCTGTACACGTCTCAGACTGCTCAGGTGTGAGTGGTGGATGGAGAGTCCGAATAGGTAGTGTTAGGACGAGGAGTAAGAAAGGAGTAACCATTATCACTTGTGCTGTTTGATGCATATGTGGAGTAAATTGTTAAAGAGCCTTGGGAATAACTGACGATAAGAATAACATTGCGTAGGGAATTCATTACATCAGTTAGTTTACTGGATGGACAAGCTTTAGTTTTAATTCGATGGCTTCAGGCGCTAATTTTTGAAAATTCATGATTACTGAATATTATTTCATATCACTGAATGACCAAAGATAATTATTCAGTGATCATGAAGCTTTAGCTTGTCAGATAGCCATGGGTTTGCAAGCTTTTCTGAGTGCACTGGAGAGCGATAGGCATGCGATGAGAATATATGTAAACAAAACATAGGTTATGTTGTCTTCCAGAAAGTGAAAGACGAATTAAATATTAAAATGGGAGGTCATCAACTTGAGCCGTCGGAACAGTTTACCTAGTTCGGAAATTTTCTAAAGCAAAATGGTCAAAATAGTACAAATATAAAACGAAGAATTCCTTCAAGAAAGGAAGCTTTCGTGAGGAAGGAGGAATTGATCAGAGGGATGTTGAGTAAAGATATTAGGAAAAGGTTCTTAAAAATTTTAATTGGAGTATGGTTTTTTACTTCCTCTACAGTTCCTATCCTCTTTTACTCGATTATATTTTTATTAAGAGTTCTTTAATATCAAGGTGGTACTTTCAATTGCAGCCTCTCGTGTTGCTCAGAATCACATAGCATTCCTTGCTTCTGAGCTTCTTGTTAAAGCTTCAAAATTCCACTTTCACCTTCAACTCTCCTTTCAAATTCTTTTGAATTTCAAATTTCATTTGATAGCAACCAAAAATATGGTCTGGTTCTCCACCTCCGTGATGTACTTATTCTAACCGCTCTCTTTCTTTCCGCTCAACGTTTTTCATTTGTAACATGTGTATGTTATTTTGTTTAAACATATTGTTAGTTATTATTAAAATATTTCATCTACAAAACCTGATTTCTTTGATTCCGCTCGAATTCCCAAATACGAAACCGTATTCTCTTCCCTCCCGTTTCTCCCTTCGCCTACGACCCTATTCCATTCCACGATCACTATTAGGTGTTCGACTTATCTGACATGGGTGGCCCTAGGTGGAGCAATTACCATTTCCCCTGCCACTATGGCTCAAGGGTCATCGGAACGCGTAGTCCCCACATATGCGTTTCCTCACGGTAAGGTGATGGCCCATTGGGAAGGAAAAACGTATGCAGAGGTGTTGAAAATGCATAAGGGGTATAACAAAACCAATGTTAACAACTTTTATTCTGAAATTTAATTGATAAGAGAAGCATATACCACTACTTTCATTCAACCCTAAGGCTGAACTAATAAGTACGTCGAATATCTTTAAATATTTATTGTAATCTTAGCCTTTTTTCATAAGAAATTTCGGTTGCTGATTCTTGCTAGTGAATGCATAAGTATATTAAGTTATTCCATATGTATTTCTTGTGAATGTATAATTTTAAAACCCCTACTTTGGCATTAATGCGTATAACTTTTCTATAATACAGAAATATACCGTTCATCAGTGAACATTTTATCGTTTGTGAATAGTTAAACTTAGCTAATAGTTAGTTAAGCTAATACTTCTCTTAGTTGACTTAATTATCCTTCGTTTAACTTAGTATTTAGAATTCGTTTAAATTGTCTGTAATATGGTTTTTTTAACCTCCTCCATGTTTGGTTAGTTAATTTTCAAAAGATTCTTAAATTTAGTCTTAAAAATTTGGATGTCATTATGTGAAAATTGAAGTCATAGCGACGATTTTCCACTTCCTTTTTCCGCAAGCAGATCTACCCCGAACTTTGAAGGCATATTTGAAATATTTTTTAAGCCCTTTATCTCAAATATTGCGACAACCATCTGCATAAAATTAGACTTTGGTATATGTAGGTTTAAGTAAAAGAAATGAAATAATTTACATTACAATGAGACTACGATTTTCATGTGAGAATGTAAATCATTATCACGAGGCATTTTTTTACAAAAGACGTCTTATTCAATTTTATTTTAGCACCATTATTTCTAAAAATTGTTAAACTACTTTTATCAAACTGAAATAATTCCAGGGTACGTCAGAATATAGGAAGAATTCTCGAATTTAGAGTGTTGTGAATTTGGCTGTTTTTGCTTCGCGAAAAATATACTCACCCCGCGGAGATAGATAAGAGTAGGTTAGCTTAAATTTAATAAAATGATTATTGTAGGTGTTTAACTGTCGTAGAATAATACGCGTCTCTTTTCTGGCACTAACAAACGAAATGAAAACCTATTATTATGCTAGCATTTTAGTATTTTTTTAAAGTACATAAAGACCATGCACAATTCTCGTTTAGCTCTTAGAATGTTTTATCATCGGTAGCCAGTGTAGCTACATCATTCAAGAACGTTCTCTTCTTATTAGTTAGTCCGAGTGCTGAAATCGGTCCTCAATCGGTTTGGCGTGAAATTTTTTAGACTGTAACATGCATATTTGGAAATTGTTTTTCTTTAAGAGATTGCTGGAAGGGCCTCCCTTCGTCACCCTTCTTCTTCCGCTCAGTCTAATTCTTGTACCTTTTCCCTTCTCTTACATCCAATAATCTCTTTCCACAATTCTTCATATTCTTGGATCTCGACGCTGTACTTTTTCCATCTGACGCAACCTGTCTAGTGCCCCTGAAATTTAGTTGGATTGGAACCCTCCTCTCCGTACATTCCCCACAAAAATCGGCTTACCTTCGGCTTCATTTACTTTCCCCGGTTGACCAAATAATCTAAGCCCGTCCCTGTCATGATTTCGATAAGCCATATCAGCTATTTTGCACTCATTCTTGATGTCTACGTTCCTCACACAGTTCACCCTCGGTGTCCCCAAGCCCCTTAATGGGAAACCTATGTACCGCACTGATTCAACGTAGGTACTTACATCCACAGCTTGATAATCTCACCTTTCAGAACCATAGAGCAAGTTGTCAAAGGAACCGACATTACAATGGCATATTGTGCTTCCCGTCACTTTTCTGCAAACACAAACAAAACTCTGTCTCAACTATATTGGACCCATTACCGTAGTAGTTCTGTCTTTTTCATATGATATATAACGGCTGTAATTGCCATGATATGTCCTAACTTAATGCATCAGCGTATTGTGCCATTTATATTTTCACTTTATGCAAAATAATTGTTACTCTACTACATAATCGATAGGTGTTGGAATGCTTCACGTTGTGTATTCTGTATTTTTCTAGCATTTTCCTGGTAGTTAGTGTTCTGCTGAAATTTCCATAAAAAGAACTAATATTACTTATTTCAGATTCAATAGATCATCCACGTGGTTTGCGTTTGCGAAAACCTCGAGTGTTCATTTCTTAATGAGTGAACATGTGTCTGTATTATGATTTATCAGCTGTCCTTGGCAATTCATCCCAATTTCTTGTAGCCAATTGTTGATGGTGAACTAAGATAGCCTGTTCTTAGGATTTTAATAGTTGTATTATTCAGTAGTAGCACGGCCGTAGGTTCCGAATGAGCTGTCCGACTTTACAGAATACCTCTATTTGGTGTTCTGAAATATCTTAGTGCTATGGTACTACATTCATGGTGTGGCTATCTTGTGAATTTACTAAGGCTTTTACCCCTAATTTCTCAAAAAAAATTATCATAAAAATTGTAAGAACAGCGGTTATTCACGAGAAAATTATTTTACAAATGATTAATGTCTAAAGTTATTAGTAGGAGGTATAATGAAATGTATCTGCATATTTCTGGTTACATAGCTTTAAGGCTTTACGCCCGCATTTATTTAAATGGCTGCGCGTCTATAATTTTCGATGAATTACTTTATCAATAGTGTTGATACACAAGGTTTGAAACATATTATTACGTTTGGAACCATTCGTTTTATTTGCCGTTATCAAATATAAGGTTAGAGAGCCAATGCTAATTTCATCTATTCTCGGTGAGGGTAAAAGAAAGAGAAAAAAAAACTTTGCACTTCCACACACTTAGCGCTGTTAGCTTCATCTATTCTCTTTTGAAAGAGTATATTTATTCATGAAATAATATGAATACTATGAATAGTATTTTATACTAGCTTTATACTAAATTTTCTCAGTTCATTTACGCCAGTTTTTCCAAAATCTCATTTAATGTTATAGAAATTGCACTTACGAAGATTACTTCAAGATCAGAGTATAAGTTACGTCTATCCATTCTTCGGATTATGCATGTTAAACACTAGTAAAAAAAACCTACGTTAGGACAGACAAGATGGCTTCATAGGTTAGATCTACCTACTACAGTGTGTGCACTGAATATAATTTATGCTGTGTGCTACTCTAATTGTGTTTTTAGAGTGCCATTTTCGTGCATTTATAACTTGGGTAGAAAGTGCTTAGATGTTTTGGGGGTGTTTGTTCGAGGTAAATGTTTTCAACCAACCGCCTAATACATACACATTTTAGATTAATATCATTTCTTATGCAGGTGTGTTTAACGTTAGCCGTGGTGTGATCTATTGCTACTCCTGAAATGTTATTCTCTTCAAATATAACGTTAATTTTGTCTTTTGCTTGTAATAGTACTTAATCATAATAAGATAAAATGTGTACACATAGTTAATTTTTTTAGATGTGGAGACATAAATTATTTTTTTTACCAGAGTACAATCATACAACCAAGGAGTAATCCAAAGATAGGCGAAAACAGTTTCTTTAGCCGCCAACTCTCCTACATAGGACAGACGAAACGTAATCCCAAAATCAGATTTAAGGAACACATAGCACACTTTAAGAACGGACGTTTCGAAATATCAGCTGTCGCCAAACACATTTTTGAAACCACTCCATCACTCAAAACGACTTAACATTATTAAAACCGATACAACACTGTAAACTCAATGCATGTGAGAGTTTACACATTCACTTAAACAAGAATAAACTTATGAACAATGAACTAGGCATCATCAACAGTTCACTTTTTAATTTCGTTAGTCAATTCAAAAATAGGCAGCCCCCTCCTAATAGCCACCACTCTTCCCCCTCTCCTTCCCACGTGACCTCAACAAACTCCCCCCCACCTACCGACCATCGCTTAACCCCTCCCCCCTTGCCCCTTTAGGTATACTATATCTACCTCACCCTCCGACATGAACACCCACTTGACTTTGGACAGTGCCTGGTGCATGTCTTCTTTCAATTGTCAAGTTCCCTTTTGATTTCTCTCCCCGTAGATGGTCACCTAGTGACCAAAATACCGGTATCGGAGTTCTTCTGCATTTTTTATTGGCTATAGGATTTTCTTCTTTCCTGGTGACAATCTGAATATTTGTTCATGAATTGGCGAAGGTGCCTGATTAATTTGTTATTTAACCATATGTTAGGGGTTATACAGTTAGTTACCTGTGTAACTTGTTTTTTCACTTAATGTCAGCAAAAAAAATGTGTCAGCTGTTCTTAACCTCTGAACAACATTTAAAGCTCTGCTGAACGAAATTCGAATTGCTGGAAAGATAAAAATACAAAAAAAGGTAGCTGAGTAGAAGTACGTAGTGCGTGGAGTAGAAGAGGAAAATACTCTATGATCACTGTACGGAGAATAACGAAAGAGCTTTTGGGTAAGCATTAAAATGGAGTGAATGTGTTAGGGTGCTAAGTTCAAAGATGGGTATGATGGTATCAAAAAGAAAGTGACCAACTGAATTAGGAGCTTCATATCTAACCATAAACAAAATTTCGTCGATGGGCCGAGTTCACTAGAGGCAAACATAACAACAGGAATGCCACAGGGAAGTTATATGGCTCCTACTCTTGTTTATTAGAAGCTTTATAAGTATGTATGAGCAATCTTAATTTATTTGACGACGACATAGTGAGATAGCGAGAAATAAGGACACCGGTGTTTGTGTTTCGTGGGGTATATACATCAGAAGAACATGAGAGCTAGCCTTAAAGAAGCTGGACTTCATTAGAGGGGTTTTAGGAAAAAGAATTAATAATTGAATGTGAGATACTACTACTCTTTAGTCTTGCCACATTCGGAGTACGTGGCGGAAGATTCAGAGCAAATCCTCTTGTGTGTATATTAGAAATCGCTACGAGAAGAGCCAGGTATGTTGTTGTAACAGGTATGTTGACAAAATTAGTTTGGGAGCCTCCTGATTCACGAAAAGAAAGGGCAAGACTTAGAAGGGAAGTACAGGACACTAGAGAGATGGAGGACACTTGAGTTTTCTTTAGACACCGGGTGAATTATGACGACACCAAGTTACGAGGGAATTATGTAAAATATACGTATACATTTTAGTATTGTGGAAAAATTGTCATTGAGAGAGCGTGCACTAGGTTGAACAAATGTAGACACAAAAAGAGACGTTTCAGGCGTGATGTGGTGGAATATCTTGATTAATTAAAAATAGCAATTTGCCACAAAAAAAATTAATGTGACCGGTTTCAGTGTTACTACATCTGATGATGATGTAGTAACATTGAAACCAGTCACATTAAATTTGATTTTTTGTAGGAAATAGCAATTTTTAACTAAAAATGTAAACATGTTGTTGAGTATACATGTATAACTTGCCTCAAAAATCGTCAATACAAATGATTCTACTTTAAAATAAACACTCGGATACAGCGACTGGCTTTAATTTGTAGATATTCATTATAAATAAACAACTTTTTAGCAATACTTTTATTGAAATTTACAATACATTTTGATGTTACTACGTCGGAACGCTTACATATGCATTCAAAGAGGACGTAATCGTTTTTAATTTATTTATTTAAATAACTTTCTTTAAACCACACACAATAGCTAAAATATTACAAAGTTTGAACCATGCACCCGTGAGTATCAATGGGGAAAACGACTAAATGATGCAACAGAGTGTATCAACAATTTTTAAAGAACTCAGTGGCAACATTTTTAGATTGTGGTTTCCAAGTCAAAGGTTTAACATAAAATATACGTGTTATAGTATTTATAATTCATTGGTGTTCCCCTTCCCAAAATTAGGTACCTTATTATTGAAACTTTAGAATAAAAAAGGATAAAATTTCAACATTAATTACAATTGTTTGGGCATTTATCGAATCACTATCTTATGACTCCATCGAATATGTTTTAAACATGCATCGTGAAATAAACGGCTAATCTCGGATGTGAACTGGACTGGGTTATGAATGAAAATGATCATTGAATCTGATTAGAAAAGGACATGAAATGAGTGAATGCATCCGCACTTTTGATGCCAAAATAGTTAACAATAGTTTCAAAATAGTTCAAAATAATTTCTTCCCAAATAGTTCAAATTGAAATGGTGCTTTCATTCAATAAGAATATAATTACAAATCGTCAATATTGCCATTGTAATATGATAAACGGTAAAATATTAAAATCCATGCATGAAAATTCTCGGCAAGTGGTCAAATCTGGGTGAAATTTCAATCCACTTGGGCCGATAAAAAAATGTACTAGAATATCTTTTTCACTTAAAGTGTCCATCACAAATTAGAGATAAATGATATTATTTTCCAAAATTTTATCGCACACTATTATAAGAATCGCTGACAGTTGGAATGTGGATCAGACGCTGAAATTTGAAGTTAATGTAATGACCAAGAGTAATGTATTTGAATTTTCAATTGATTCGTATTTTTGAAGGGTAATAGTGATGATGAATTGCTTTTAATGTTGAAACTTGGTGTAGACAAGGAGAAAATTTATGCATATTAGTTTTTTTGGAATAAAAATAGTCAAATTGTGACCTAACCAGATTCAACTTGTTTATTAAATCTATTATTAATATGTTCCTATCCTCTACATGAAGTAGAGCATTTTTACAAACTTGGCTCAATGTAAGGGGTACCTAAGATTCTTACCTCAACTCGTTCAATCTCCGAAAGTTTAGTCTTAATGCCCGTAGGAGCTTGATCTATCGGGGAATATTTTGCCTCTAACCCTGAGCCCTACGAAGAAGCCGCATATGCCTATGGCGATAACTATCAACAACCTACTGATAAGTATAAGATATTTATTTGCATTAAAAATACATGTTAACTCTTGCGAAGAATTTTACGTTGGGTAGAACTTATAGGAAATTTTATTTGTACTCTGATTGAATGACTTTTCAGATAAATGAAATGGTATTTCTTTTCGGGGACCGATCTCGGAGAAATAGGCCAAATCTATCGTTGGCAAACAAAGTGCATATTAACAGGAAACATTTTTTCATTACCCCAAGGATTAACCATCCAAAAGAATAATTAATGAGATGTTCAGAAGTTATGAAGGCATGCAATACGTCAGAGTATGAGATAAACTAGAACTTATGGAAGTGTTTACATATTGGGTCAGGAGACACATTTTGGAAGAAAACGGATATAAGGGTAAGGTCATTAGAACAGCACTTCCAATGGGGAAAGAAACATTCTCAAAGCGTTAGGAACTGGCAATAGGCACGCTGAGTAAAGCCTTTAAGTGTGGGGTTTAATGCTTAATGGTATTCAAAATTGTTTTTGGTGCAAGTAGAAAAATCGTGGATAAATGATTATTGAGGCGAAAAGAGAAAATAGGCTGGACGTGAAAGACTGGCGACAGAGTGTGAAGATATGAATTTGAGAAGAGAGAAAGATGCAAAATGTTAAACTTCAAAAAAGGCGGGGTCTGTTTATTGAGGACATATTTAGAGGGAGTGCGATGCTGAAGGCCGTGATAGAGGGGATGTTGAGTGAACGGTATGAAGAAAGAAGGGAATTTCTAGATGTTTGGGCGGCATGAATGCTGATAGAATGCATGCATAATCAGGAGGGAAAAATAATTTAGGGCAAGTTCTTTAGGTTGTGGTAAGTCCACGCCGCATTTCATCGTTCCGAGGGACTGTCCAAATAATACCTTTCACGGGCAGACTTCCTCTGACGAATATCTCAATTCCCTCCCGTCTGAACGATACGGAAATAATCGTAAGAGAACGATGTATATTTGTTCTGTACGGTTGAAATAAAAAGCCAACCGTCTAAAAATTTAAATAGTTACCCACAACTCTTTGGGTGTGAGCGGGATTGTCTCAGTCATTTATTTAAAAATAATAAAATAATTTTGCCTCGCAGCCTTGTATTATCTTTCGTTGACTGAAATTCCATCCATTATTTTTCCAAATCATCTGCGCTACTTATGTTTCAAATGCGTCTCCTGGTTTTTGCAAATAATTGAACGAATATTTTAAACCGTGCTCACATTGCTCATGTCAAGTTCTGCTTATTTTTTTTATTTGCTCCACGAGGTCTTGATGCAATCAGTGTTCCGTCGGAAGCGAGAGCATTTGTGACGTCGAAACGCGTCTTTGAAAAATTCATCCCCTCCTCACCCCCCCCTCTGAAAATCCTTCTCCGGGGAGAAGAGGCAAGTGCCACACGCTTCCCATCACCTCGAACGTCCCCTCCAGCCCTCCACCTCCCTCCTCGATGCATTCCGGTAGAATTTAAAACATCACGTCCCGTGGTGGATGCAGGCATAGAACACGGCAGGTGAGTGGGGAGGAGGGCGGGAAGTGGTGCGGATCGGCGCCTGTTGAAGGGGGAGGGCGGAGGTTTGGCCGGAGTGCGCCTCTTCACCACCGCGACCTCTGCCGGAACACTTCCTCTGCGTCCCCCTCACCGTCGCCCCCTCTCAGGTGTCCCCGATTTCGGATCTCAAGGCGGGGTGGAGGCGGCGGTTCGCGGTGTGGCTGTTCTGGAGGGAGGGCTCCAGCGCTACCGCGCCGCGTGAAACGACCGGTGTGTCGCGATGGGTGGAGGGAAGGAGGGATCCGAGGGTGATGGTGAGGGAGTGAAACACCTGCATAATCTTCCAATTCATCACCAATGCCCCGCTTGCATTCTGAGTGGGGGCTTTACGAATCTGCGGGGCCGTGACAGTGCTATGCGACCCCCCGACACTCCACCCCCATCCCCCTTTCCACGCCATCACCCCCTTCCCGCAAATCCTCTTTGTCTCTCCCACTGTCTCACCCCCGGGAGCACCCTTTCTCTCCATCCCTCTCTCTCCTTGCGCCCGTTTCAGAGTCCTATCTTCCGCCAAAATCTTTCCTCCCATCTCCTCTCCCCGAACCGCCCGCCCCCAATAGCGTCCCATCGGTGAAGCGGCGCAGTTTTGGCTTCCCCGGGCTTCGGTTTCGTCTTCGAGTCTCTCATTTACCAGTAGAATGGATGCGTCCATGCATGTCAATTCGTATGTATGTGCAGTAAGACCGAAGAGGGAAACAAGTGATAGCACTTGAACGGTTGAATTGTTGCGTACGAAAATCTTTTATTCACGGCTTTGATTTTACGCATCGTAAATATTTTATGCCTTCCATAGTGACTTTCATATTTTGATTAATCTTTATTTTGCGCCTGTGGTAAATAACGGAAAGGTTAATGGAAGGAGGGCAAACGAGGGGAGGAGAGGGTTTTGGCTGATAATATTGCCAAAAGTTAAAGTAAATTAGGATTATTAAGCAACCAGAAGAACACAATTTAAGGAATCTTGGACTCACCATAGTCAAAATGCTGTTAAATAAGGAAACATAAAACGTTATGGAGTATATTCCATGGGAATTAAGTCATAAGTTTCTATCTAATGTGATTGCGGATGAATAGAAAAGTATTTAGAAACTATATTGGATGTGAAGGTAATTTGCCTGCAGAATAATACGGACCACATTACTTTTCGATTAGCGGGGGCAGCCTTGTGGACTTAAAATGAAATTGGCTTTGGCACTGTGCATTTGACTTAGTTTAGAGTACAATCCATTTAATTAGATGGTTCCTATGTTGTCGCATTTTTTGTAACACGGTGGTGTAATTTGCTAAAATCCATTATTACTGTAACAGACAGGAAAGTTGTTTCAGATACTTGCGGTTAAAGATTATCCCGAGATACGTACATCTAAAGAAGTGAAATTCATACGTTTACAGGCTAAGAGGGCCATTTCCTTTCCCTGTACCCCAAATAGGTTTTCCACGAAGTTCTATTAACTACATTTACTATCACTAAATGAGCAAATAACCGAAGAACTTGAATATCAGTAATAGTTTTAACTAGAGCCATCACAGCTATGAGAAAACTAGTAGCTAGATTAATTAAATTAAATTAAAGTCTAATGCTAACTATACCAGTACAAAGAGCTATAAATAAAAGTGTAATTCTTTTAGTATTTAGCAACTTACCTACTTTGGAATAGCAGTCTAACACTATTTCCAAATCATTTGAACATTTATGTATTTTTGCACTTCAGACATGAATGAGCGTGATTGTAATGACATCCAAAAACGCATGTATTGGCTGGCATTTTTGTGGTAAATGTTTCGAAGCAAGGATAAGGTTGAATGATGGCTTCTTTATTTCACTGACATATCGTCAGTAATATATAGCCAACCGACCATATTAATCATTGTTTAAGGTTGGTTTGAAAAGTTAGAGTTGATCCTACCCAGTTTAAACCCTCGTGGCAAGTAGAATTCACGCATTTAGGTAGGGGTCCATTTCCCAATTCCTTTCCATTTGTTGACTGCGGTATTTCCGGAAAAAAAATTCAGAAGAGGCACACATTTTGGGGTTCTTTATAAATATCGGTTTTTAAAAAAACTGGTTTTAAACCCGAGACCTCAAGTCAGTGGTCAATCGTTTTCTCAACCAGATTTTAGTATACGTATGAAGCATTTTCAGGGGAAAATTTAATCAAGCGTGTTCCCATATGCTTTTCATGGTTAATACCTTGTTCGGTGCATCTGTGATAATGAATTTCCTTATTTGAGACTGCTCTATAGTTTTTCACGCGATGCGTCGACATTTCCGCCGTTGTTTGATATGAGTGCGAGGTTTAATCTGTAATAGTGCATAAGCACAAAACACTTCATGACTACGCATCATACACTAGAGTAACCGCTGTGCTTTACATTCCTATTATACATAGACCTTGTGCACTTCTCTAAAATATATTGAAATCCTGGAATTCAGCTTAAGGTTATGCTTATAGTATACATCACAAATGAATATTAATAGATTACGTTTTTTACGTATATTAATTAAGATTTAATGAGTATGTGGTGGTAATTAAAACATTTCTAGATGGCAATACCTTTTAATAATTTATTTGATAACATTTATTCATCCATGTAATAAACATCATGCTGGTTACTCTACACAATTATATTCTGATGTTCTCGTAACGAGCGTACTGGTAAGAATATTTTTCTCTGCTCTTTTTTTTGTACACACATTGGCTGACAGACAGATACACCCTTAATTTTGTCGGATTACTATAATTTTCAAAACTATAGCAATTAACCTAAAGTTTGCTTTAATTGGTGAGGGTAAAGCTCATCTAAAACTGAACCCGAGGGTGCGTGTAATTCTCTTATCAGGATTATGAGGGTTCAAATTACGGAAAACGAATTTTTGTCGATCTTCTTATTTTCTTTTACGCTCAAATATAGCCATTCGAGTATCTCCCACTATTTTCTTACCCGTCGGTCTTACATTCAGCAACAGGGACGAGTTACATACTTCTCGTGTATTTAGGGTCGGATCCGTGAGTCTACAATTCAATGAAAACATATCTTATTTAATTACGTATTTATCATAAGACATCAATAACACCAGATGATGTTCTACTGTTGAAAAATTCTCTCTACTTCGTTTTAAATGGTCCTTTTGCCTTTGAGTAGTACAATTTCGTGCCAAAAATATCAAGCCAGTAGTTGTGTCACAAGAAAAAATTTAGAAAGTATATTTTCATAAATTTAAAGGGTATACTGGATAGTATAACCATTACACAAGAGAGAGGGATTTTTTAATTTCAAATTATTGATCTATCTGCTTTAAGTTAAGTTTAGTAGCCTAAGACATTAGATACCATCCGCTCGTGTCTATTTTTGGAATAATGTGTTACAGCCCCGTTGCGACAACTGGGACACTTCGTGGAGTATGAGGCTTCTCCTGAAGGGGTGTGAAAATCACGAGACCTTACGCGAAATGCAGATTAATAAGGGGGACCTATTCCATATTCTATGCGATAACCCCGAGAATGTCAGCAGCTTGATGATATTTTTAAAAGAATTAGATATTAACTCGTTACAATGGAGGAATGCATTAATGTAAACGTTTTTTCTCGATTTTTACATTTCTACTAATTATATTATAGATGTTAAAAATAAGTAGTAGGCGACCTATATCTGAGGTTATTTCAGCTGTTGATATAGAGGAAGGATTTGCAGGGAGTGGAGGATGCAAGGTTGAAGGGAGGAAGCCAGTGTCTCGGTATTGTCCTATCTTAAACGATGGGCGCCGAAAGGTCACCAAATTTAACGTCCGACTCGAGAGAGAGCGTACTCACTGAAAGTGCTCTTCACATGACACTGAGTAGAAATACACCCAGCTACCTCTAAAAAATCCTGCCACTACCGAGATTCAAACCATGCTCCCGGCGTGGGAAGCCAGTAAAAATACTACCGCAAAGTTTATAGAAATTCAACTATTCTGTTCTTGGGACCCATTGAATTACGATAGCGTACGAAATAAGAGGAAGCCGACTTTCCGACTTCAGTAAAATGGAGAGATAAAATCTTAGAAAAGAGTCAGACGGACTTTTATGGCTTAATTGTAACGATCTATGTTCCTGAAGGTTGTCTGCGGTCAAATTGAGGCCGCAATGCCTGACGCATTCCAAAGGGTTTCATCACGAACGTATCTGAGATTATTGTTTATTGTACTCTCTTGGGTTGTGATTTTTTTCACGCAAGGGTTAAACATATTAACTAAGATAAACATTCGGATTCTCTGCTAATAGAATACCGTTTTATCGAGTATTCTAAGATATTGATTGATTTGACTGGATTTGTGGTCATTCGTACTCGGGACAAATTTCTACTTGAGTATTTTTCCGAAAGAAAATATTGTATCACTTCTTTATCAGGATCGTTATACCCCATCTAGGTTCCCCTCATCTAAGGGGTTTCACTCCCTAAGACTCCTCCCCGCCTTCCCCTTTCACATTTTTATTGTATCTCCACACCCTTTCCCGCTTTTCAACCCCTCACTCCTCCCCGTCACTCTCCACCGCAGAGCCTGCCCGCCCACACCTCCTCCTTCCTATTTCCCCGCACTTCGGTCTCCTCTCTCCGTCCCACCTCCCCTCTACAATACCCCTCGCTCTTTCCCCACCCACTCCAGGCCCTACCCCAAAGTCCCGCTTGGCAGAGTTTCAAGTCCCGTACTCGTCACGGGTCACATGGCGCTGACCCCAAGTCACTCTTTTTCCCTCTCTCGCCCTCCGTCCCTCCCCTTTTCCTCGAATTCTCCTTTCGTGCCACTTCCCTGCTTCCCAACTTTCCTCCTCCCATCTCGTGTGCTCTCCATCTCCCCTGTGTACTCCACCTAGCTTCAGCCACAGCTTCCTCACTGTTTACAGTAAAGGGCTCGCTCGGATTGCGCCGGAGAGGATTATCCCTCCTTTCCCGACGTTTCGGGCGAGTGGAAAAGAGCTTCAGGTTGCTCGACGTTGGTATACTTCATGGTAATACCCCCCTCCTCCCCAACCCCTACTGCGGCCTTTTTGATTTGAGCTCACGATGCTAAAGGACATTGCAATAAGTTTAGTATATTCAATGTTCAAGTGACTCAGAATTGACCCCAGGATGTTATAAGCTCAGGGGCGAAAGGGTTGAATCTATCGTTATGTCAATGAGAAGGAATGTCTCGGATGGCGAAATCCAATCGGTTTATTCGTAACCTGTGAAGGCCGAGTCTTAAAGGTATTTTTCGCACACGAAAATTCATCATCACAAATTTTAGTTGCTCGAGAATAGCAATTTTCATTGTTTTAGGGGTGTTGTCCTAACACCACCCGCCACACACCCTTGAAACGGCTTGCGGGGTATTGTGCAGATATAGAGTGATTAATTTTGTCCAAAGCTAGCGATGTCGTATGCCGAATTTCTTCCATGTATGTATGTGTACCTTGAAATAATTATAAACTAAGTGAGATGAATAATGGAGTCGGAATGAAACCGGGCGATAACTTCGGTTAAGAGAATATGTTATTTATTTTCCTCAGGTTAGCGCGGCAAGTCGGTAGCGGCGACCCCTAACGCCGTTAATGCTAGGGTTCAGTGTTCATTTACGTCTGTGAGTTATGGATGCTCAGAATAGTGCCCCAGTCTTCTGTCAAATGTTCTAAATACTTGTTGACGATCCAACAATCTTTATGGATCAATAGGCGTTAGCTGGGAAGAGGACGCAGTGGATTGCATTTCTCTTAAGATGTCTCAGTGTTTATGAAAGCTCTTAAGTAATACGTACTTATCTTAATCCAGGATTTTGATACACATTTGCTATGTATCTGGTATGGGGAACTGTTAATAGGAGCCTTTGAGCAGGAAGGAGACAGGCGCTCGGATGCCTCCTGGATGGCTTGCAGGTACGACTTAGTTGTAGATGAATTAAGGCGAGCAGAAAGGAAGGAAGAGAATGTTTAGATAGGAAGTGAAAGGGTGTAATTGTAGAGTGAAATTTTAGGAAAAATAAGCGGACAATAATTTGTGTTTGGTTGATGAATGCTTACGAATGAAAGTGGTGTGTTAGCTGGCGAGGGAGGGACGGATTTTAGAAATACATCGGAATGAAAAGGAGTGAGAATACATGGATAATTACATGAAGATCAGCATGGTGAAACAATTTTTTTTCTCATTTTATAGAAATGTTTTTATAAATCCATGCTAAAATAAAATGATTCCGGAAACCACACCAGATCCACCGCTGATATTTGAACTAGTTTCAATATAAAATAATTAGGACACGAAAATAACATGTCGAGTAGGCAGAATATACGAATATATTTTCGGTGTAGAATTTTAGTAACTCTGACCCGTATTTTGATTCAAACAAATCTTAGGTGTCCCTTTAAATTGTGTGTTTAGCTAATATGTCCTTCTTTCATCTCTAATTCTCCTGTCTGCAAAACGTAACATGTAGCGTTGCTGATGCTGTGTTGTAGAATTATATATGATCTTTTTGACCCAGACTCGATCGTTTCACTATATAACATTTTGGTAATATAAAAGTTATTAATTTGATTCCATTGTTAAATTATTGCTATCATTCTATCAGAAAAGCAGACTCATGCAGTGAATTTATTATGCGTGATGATTGTATTGTGTTTAAAAACGAGGGAATCCGTAAATAACTCACGAATATTATTGGTTAGCCTTTCGTGAAAATATGCCGTTTGTGTATTTTTGGCCGTCTCTTGTGTCATGAATCGGCTATTCGGGCTCTCATTTTGTTCGATTTGGTGCAAATGGTTTGATTAACATTTATACGAGATATGGCACTTTTTAAAGATAATTTTAACAAAATAGATGTGATGCAAAGCAATAGATATATTAAAAATTTTAAACATAATTATATTTTGCTGACGGTTGAGTAGTTGTAACAATTTAAAAACAAACTATTTTAGAATGATTGCTTGTTTTATTATTTCAATAACTATTTCCAAAACTTCGACGAATCAACCCCGTTTCGGTTCGGTTTGCATGCTAATAAATTAACAGGGTAGTTCAGCTCAGAAGATCGTTCAAATTTTTGACTTCATAAAACTTCCCAGTTGTGGTATTAGTGTTTGTTGGAGGAGGCGACCGACAGTCGAGGCAATTTTCCCTAGAAGGGATAGGTGGTTATGGATAGGATGTTTCAGGCAATGGAGGAAGGATGGAGAGAAATCAAGCGCCGATATAAACCTTCTTTTGACGAAAAGCGCCAAAGGTTCCACAATTTAACGTCCCATCCGACGGACGGCGTACTCACTTAAAATGCTCTCCACGCAGCACTGAAAAATTCGGCTACCACCGAGATTCGAACCCGGGCCCTCGGGGCGGAAAAACTGTAAATTTGCCACCATACTATCCTGATCCTCCCTCCCCACAACTTCTTTCTGCCATGGTTTGAGTTGACACGTTTTGGAAAGAGTGCATGTTAAATTAATACATTTCGATGCGACATGGGATCTTATGATAAATGTTTGCATAGTATTGATTATAGAATCAATATATATTCAAAATCGAACTTATTTGGTGTTTCATCAGTATTCTTTGTGAATAAGTTTAGCAAATGCACGCTGATTAAATTTTTGGATCCGTTTTTCATGTCACCTACCCTTTTACCCTATGAATGCTTCTAGCGCTACGTAGAACTTCGTTCCTCGCGCTCTTCCGAGATAGCTTTCCTTGCAGAAAACTCTTGGTCTCTCATTTTCTTGTCTCCTTTCCTTCTCAGTCCTTGGGAAGAAAAGTGCCCAGTCCCTCGAGGCCACCCACGCGGTAACGTCTTAATCCTTTTTCCCGGAATATCATTCAATTTTACCCCGAGTTATTTTTGTCATTATCTGATGAGTTAACCCTTTTTGCATTCCGACTGACCATTGGACCCATTTGGACAGTCCACTCGAATGCTTTTCTTGTACATTTAATACCCTCAAGCGCTTATGGTCCTTTTGTTCGAGGTGTTTACCGAAAGGCTTTTCTGACTGCAACGTGAGGGGTTTGTAACGGATACTTGTCGGATTCAAGTCGGATAACTGTTTTGTTTCGACCCCTTATCCGGTTTGGCTGTTTTTATTTTGAATGTAGACAGCTGTGTTGTGTGATAGATTCTGATTTCAAAGCAATCGAAAGACAATTTAATGCGATTAGAGTACGTTGGCTATTTTTTTCTTATTTTGGGGTCTTGAATTTACGTATTTTTTGTGAAATTTTTATTGTCCTTAAGTTCATCTGCCTATTCTTTTCTTAAAAAGTTTATCTCCGTAGTTTTGAAACAATTGATATTATTGTCAGAGCTGTAAAGAATATTGATTGGCAGTGGGATGTTGAAGACTGTGAAAGAGGGGAGAATCTTGGACAAACGGAACGGTAAGAATAGGATTGGGATGTTGGTCGGAATGAAGGGAGGAAGAAAGTATAAACATAGTAATCAACCCGAAGGTCGGTTTAGTAGGTAATGGTAGAGCTCACCCATGTACTAAGCCCGACGGCGTGTGAATATTCTCACGTAGGGGGTTATGGTTTCCCAGGCCGGCTATAGTTTCCTAGGAAGATCTGGTACCCGAAAAATCAACTAGCTTGGGTGGAGCTGCAGGTGCCCAGAGTGCCTTACCCGGGAATCGACTCTCAGGTCAGTAGTCCAACGCTCTACTCCCTGGACTACCGCGACCCACGAAGGAAGTATATGAAGATAAAGAGGGTCTTATTCTAGACTAGTATGTTGGGTTGTGTTTTGTTAGGAGAGACAAAAGAATTATGTGGTAGATTGTGTCCATCCAAATCTACCTTAACCGGTAGATCACCTGTAATAATGTCAGATCAATCCCTTGGCTTCAAATATTTTCTGTTTGGGTTATTTCATTCAAAAAATCAGTCTTTAAATGATGAATCGTTTATCCGTGAAAGGGCTCAGTGTCAAAATCTGAATCTGTAATAAAATATTTTCAGTGAACTAGGCGATTCAGTATTATTTCGAGAATTGATAATTCCGTAGAGTGCCGTATACAAGCTTTAAGTTTAAAATATTCTAATTCAATAGATCATTTATTTCGGATGCATAATTTTTTCATGAGTTTACTGTGGGTTTAAAAAGTGAATATCTAAATATATCGATAGCCAACGGAATAAATGCCTTCAGGAAAATATGTCGAGATCGTAAAATACAATTTTCGTTCATGCTATTCGTGAAAAGAGAAAATAAGAACGATACGATATAATAAGGTAGCAAATGCCTTTAATGGGGATACCATCAATGGACTAGTAGTTACCTTAGTGTTCGCAGCCGTGTCCAGATTTACTCCGTGAGTTTTCGGACGGCAAGAGTAATGCCTGTCCTCCGTCCCCTCGAATCGTCCCAGGAAGTGATGGCTTAATCCGAACTCAGCCGTTAACGAAACTTGTCCAGCCATGACTAGGTCTGCATTCCGGAAGCTATAGGAATTCCTCCGGGGCAACCGTGCCCTTCGTATACATCGTCAATTTTTTTTTACCAGCCCAGAGAAATTAATTTAGTTCAGCGCGTCAACTTTTAAGCCCGGGACGTATCCGCCGTCCCATGTTGTCCATTTTTTCTTCATTTTTGGAGCAAATCTTTCTTTTTGTCGGAAAAAAGAATGTGAATGTAAAAATGTTTCATCCCTTTCGTCCGTAATAAAAATAAAAGAAAAAAATATCCCCCTCCTTCGTCCACCCTGTGCTTACGAACACGTTCACGTACACACACGCGCGCAATCCGTGCGAGGTGGACACACGGACGCATGCACACGTGTGGCTCGGACCACAGGGGGAACACATTCGCCTTCACATTCTGAAAACAGCAGCCGCCTCTCAAAATCTCGTCTCCCTTTTCCCCCGCCTCCCTTCCTCTCCCACCCTCTTTCGTCCCCGCCCCTCGCCAAGCACAGACTGTCCCCAAAATTTTCACCCATCCCTCCCCCTTCCTCACCCACCCTCCTCCCACCCTTTCCCCAAACCTTGCCGCCTCCCCATCCCGAAGCCGAAATCCTTCTTTGCCCTCCACCCTGCGCGCCCCTTTTACTCTCCCTACCCTCTGGAAAAATCGACTCCTGCACGACGGGACACCGGCATGAGGACCTTGTGGGGCCATAAATCACAGTTCCCAGAGAGGGAGAGGGAGGAGAGGGGGACGGGAATGGGGTGTGAGTGGGCGGGGAGGGGGTTTGAAAGGGGGAAAAGCTCTTTCCTTCCCCACTCCCAACCCCAGACCCTCTGGCTACCACCACAACCTCTTCTTCCATTCTTTTCTTCCTCTCTCCTCATCTTCTTCCTCCATACCCTCGCTTCCTTCCTTCCTTCCTACCTTCATCTCAACTACCCTGGGCTCTTCCTACTTCCAACTCTTCATCAAAGTCCTCTCTCTCTCTTTCTTGTTCTAACATTTCCTTCTTTCGTTTATATTTTTGTGACTTTCTTACGTTTACGACTTTCGTAACTGTTAGCAATTTCTTTGATCATAAAATTTGTCGCCCAATTCTCGGATCCGTACGGAAAACCCACTGGACGTTACTGAGGCCTAGGTCTGAGGCTTGCTCGCCCTCCGTTCTCAATTTCGTTTTCCGTTACCTATTTTTTTACTTTTTCATGGGTTTAACAGCAATCTTTTCATTTATGTCTTCATTTCCTTCGTTTAGTTGTGTTCCACGTCATTTTTATATTCCACGTTCCAAAATAAATGGTTTAAATTATTTTTGGGACTCTGGATGGTTATTTGCTTTCCAATTGGCCATGTGATTTTCACTAAAAATTGGATTTATTCGCAAAATTGGTTTTATTTCGTAGTCAGTGTCAGAGTGCACTGCGGTTCAAACATTTTCCTGCGGATTGGAGACATTCTACATCTACACAATACCGCACAAGCCGCCGAAAAGGCGTGCGGCGGGGGGTGCTAGAACACCGACAGTTAAATTAGAGTAGTTACGTACTTGCAATATACCAATAAGAAACATACAAATGCCCACCCATAGGTATGTATACACGTATTCATGCGAAACGTATTTCAACTGACACACATGCAAATCCATATGCAAGTATCTAATATACGCAAGCGCATGTCCCTATGGATTCACTAGATTTCCACACATGTGTCATGATTCAACTCGTGTGTTCTACGAAGCCTTGCGGAAAGTCATCTTTCTTCATCTCCAGATTTTCTTAGCTTCCAGTGTTTGATTGTCAACATTGCACCGTAGATCGTTGGTTGAATACGACTTTGCCGATGAAATAGACTTCAGCACTGAGAAGTTAAATATTCGCTCGTCCTTACAACCCAGTGTAGGTCATGCATTCTTACCGGCATGATGAAAAGACCCCACTTTGTCTCTTCTCCTCCGTCTCCGATCCTTCTCTGTCGGACGAAAATGTCAAAATAGTTATTCTTTTTTCTTTATAGTTACAGAAAATGCACTGTGTTGTTCCCATCAGTCGCTTTCATGTAACAATGAAGGAATCCATTGAAAATCATATCGGTGCTTCCTACAACTAATTACGCGCCTTGTATCTGGGGTCAAATATAATTCTAGTGTGTTGTGTATTCTTTGCGGAACTCTCGTAGAATTGTAGTTTTGTAATTATTTTCTCATATTTATCCACATGAATAATTACTCACTTTATTGAAATTTTCTGATAACTATATTCTATTTTCTTCATGTTACTGTTGTTTTGTTGGAATTCGCCACAAATTCTATAATAGATATTTCCTCTTGAGCTTCAGCTCTTAAGCCGGCAGATGAGCGAAGGAAGGGTAGCCGTAAATTCACGAAATATAATAACTTTCGTAAAATTCCGGTAACAACATGGTTTTTCTTCACATAGAATGTGTACTTCTCTCTACCATACTTGACTTATCTATTCATCGGTTCCCCCTTACTTAAATGTCTTCTACTGAAATTTTAACAGGGTTTATCGTTTTACCTTCCTATTTGATCTATGTGACCCTCTATTGATCTGTGTCAAAACATATCTTAACTGTACGTGCTATAATCACATGCTGTGTATCAACCTTCTGTCCGCTTTAATCCTTTTCATCTCCCAGCCTAGCTTTCTGCTTCCCGGCCGTCCTTCCCACGAACCGAAGCTGGCATACGCCGCGCCCAGCTTCGGCCTCATATTCTCCCCCTCACTCTCTCCACTCCCCGAACACCTAACTCCCCTCTCCACCCCCCAACCCCCCGGCACGTACATACAATGCATAACAAGGAAGGCTCCTTCACTCCGTGGAGGGCGGTGTTATTCAGACGGCGCCGTTGTCCGCCCGACACCCCCGTGTACCGCCACACCGTCCTAAATGGCTGCAGTTGTTGGGTGTCACTGCTGCTACAGGTGGTGTGGGCCAGGGATTCGGTGGAGGAGACAGGCCAGAGGGGGGGGGGATTCATTGCAACGGTAATGACGAATCGCTCGAAAGTGCGAGCGCACCTCTCTCCCGCATGCGACGGGTTCTCCAGCGATGATGCGTGTTCGCCTGCGTGACTCCCGGGAGCCGTCGGGTTGGGTCGGTCGGACTCGCGTTTCGGTGACGGATGAAAGGAGCGCGGTTTGCCCCTTCAATCAATGGAGACCCCCAAGAGTTAGGTATCGAGAGTGAAATATAGCATGAGAGAATGGGTTGCACCAACTTTTCAGTGGTGCTGGCATATGATGTAATGGGTTTTGTGGAATTTGGAAGGCTTCCGAGTTTTCTTTCGAATTGGTTTATCTATTCGTTCAGAATTTTAGGGCTCTCGTACTGGTAACTTAATCTATGGCATTCAACTCCGTGGATATTATGAGAAACTAATAAAATGACATCGTTCGTTCACAGAAGTGAATTTGAAACTTGAGAAAATGGCTTATTTGACTTTCGCTAATTATTTAAGGGTCAGGTTAGACTACAGTCGACCTAAAAGTAAATATCCCATTCTTCACGTGGAAAAATTGAAATCTCGTATTGGTAAGAAGTAATGAGTAGAAGATTGAAGTTAGACGAAAAATATTGAAATGGGGTAGAGTTGGTTGTTTCACGACCTTAATTCAAATACTCAGACCGTAAAAATTTCACTGGAGAGATCAATAAAACGTAGTCATTACGGAATTAGATGTCAATTAGTGGTAGGGTTTCCTGTCATCCTGTTACAATTCCTCTTAGCAGTAAATTTTAATTGTTTTTAATTTCAGATGATGAAATTTGAATTTATTTTATGAGCGCTGCGTTCTTTTGGAGTTTTTAAGAATATATTTTTACGATGCATGGATCATCAATTTTGCTTGATTATTCGACGATTGCTAATTTTTATATTGGCTATTCTATAGCAACTCAAAGTGAGGTAAGCATGTTGATTGAGTTGGAATTACCATCGTCATCCATTTAATCAGGAGTGCCATGAATGCGGGTATGAAGTCCGGAATAGTACTTATTCAGTTATTCTTGAAAATGGATTAATATATTATTATTTTATTATTAGAATATGGATTTTTCATTTATTTACATTGATTAAATATATCTGACTATTGTCACATTTTGAACTACATAACTTAAAAAAGCGCACGTAGAGATACGAATCTGTTGTCTTTTGCATTCATAGGGAATGGTTTTCCGATGTTTTCATAAGATTTAGAACTTCGACAGAAATTTGTTCATTAGACGACGATGATAAAATGCATTTACCGACTTGAAATTGCTTTCATAATTGAATGTTCTCATTACAAAATGGCGCGACATTGTTCAAATTACAAATAATCTTAGATTTTTCAAATAAAGTTGCAAATGATATTCCTTCCCAAAAAGAGCTATATCACTGTTTCTCATATTTATCCGTCTTACCAACTCCTTAAATGCTCTATCTCACATGCCTATAAATTATTGTTATTTTTTTATGAACTGATATTGAGATACAAAGAAATTCAAAATAGGAATGATGGTATGGTATGCAGAATTCTCCTTCATACCTTTAGTTAGAATCTGAATTTTGACTTCGTACTTGAAGGCTGAAAGTTATTTTTATAACGTCCGTAGTGAGACCTATAAATAGTTCTGTCAGTTTTCAATCATATACCCAAAGCCAACGCAAATTAGGTAGTAGGCCACTCGGAAATCTACTTACCGAGGGTGGGTCATGAATGAGGTTCATCAACTTCCACATAAAACGTAGTCAGAGTGGTGATTAGTGACGCATAATAACCTGAAACCCTTTGCTAGAGTGAATTGATAAAATATCTAGGAAAGTTTCCCAGGTTGTAAAAAGAATTTCATGGATCAAGGAGTCATGTGATTAATGCAAAATCTAACACGAGAGCCTCACCGGACAAGAAGGTTCAGGACTAGTTTCAACATGTTGCAAATATATACGTCCATTCTTGCAATTTACCTGAGGCATAGGGGAAATAATCCTCAGCCCGGGGTAAAAAAAACAAGGGAACCTGCGAAGAGAAATATACAAGGAATCTTTTACTTTCTGTATAATTCAAATCCACTGCGCAAAAAGGGAGAAAGGCTAAAATTAAACAACACAAATTTCCTCTTTACGGACTCGAGCTACATTTTCATGACTCCGGTTTTTCTTGCGTTAATTCAGCTGAACGTCAGCGACATGTTCCAGCTACTGCCTGCGGTAGCGGCAAGAATAAACAAAAAAACTACGGTTATCCGTGCGCTTAGTTTCATATATTTCGAGAATTCGGTTAATCTAGTAAATTGACTAGACATAAATAAATGTATTTGAAAATATAGGAATAGATTGAAGAGCTAGGCGGCCTATTCGCAACCTGAATGTCTCAGATTGCTCAGATGTGAATGACGGATGGAGAGTCGAGTAGTAGCTAGTCGTTATTAGGGAAGGCGATCGACAGCTGAGGTCATTTGCTTCATTACGGACGGATGAGAATGGAATAAAGGTGGAGAGTAACCCGGCGTCGGCATTAGTCAACTCTTGACGAAAGGCTCCAAGGGGTCCACAGTTTAACGTCCCATCCGACGGACGGCGTACTCACTTACTCACGCGAAGTGCTCTTCATATAGCACCCCAAGTAGGGATCAAAATATCACTGTGAAATCCGGCCACCAACGGGATTCGAACCCTGGTCCTCGGCGTGGGAATTGGAGAGTCGGGATGAGCAGAGCTAGGCACAGGGGTAAGTCAGAGGTGTCCATTATCACCCGTGTCTTTCAACTTATTTGTGGAGGGAATGGTTAAAGAAGCATAGGAGGAACTGGAGATAGCGATGAAATCGGTGGGAGTTCATGGAATCGGTTGGGTTTGCTGATGGTCAAGCTGTAGTTTGTCAGTCAGCCAAGGGGTTGCGAGTACTGCTGAGTGTAATAGAAAATTAGAGTTATAGGAATGGGATGAGAATAAATGCAAATGAAGCAAAGCCTATGAGGTTTTTAGGAAAGAGAAAGACTAAGTTGAATTTTGAAATAGGAGGTTGAAAATTAGTAAAAGTCTTTGTTTGATGTGGTTATTGGATGTGGTTGAATGAGTGATTAACGAATGACAAATATTTAGCATCATTTTTCGTACACAATCACTAATGTGGCATCGCGGCTTTTATTGGCTATATTGGTACATCTGCATCTACTCAATACCCCGCAAGCCGCCGCAAAGGCGTGTGGCGGGGGGTGTTAGGGCACCACCCGTTCAGAGTCGACATGACTCCTTGGCACAGCCTTTTCGGGCAAACTTTCACCGTCCCGGTTGGTGAATCCAACCTTTATCGGTCATTTTACATAGTTGCATATAAATGACATGCAACAATAAACGCGTATGGTACGTCCTAATTGGCTCCGCGGTCAGACTGAATGCACGGAAACGTACTGGTAGTTTCATTCTTCGTTATTCATGGCTATGTCCTCATAGGCCATACAGCTTTAGCGGCGATATCCAGTGAGATCAATAGATTCAGGAACGGAAAACGGGATCCTGCCAATTTTTATCATGTTTTGAAAGAGGGTGTTAACATACATCTCAGGGAAATACAAAACGTTACCGACACTCACTTCGAGTTTACTCACCCTCGAAACGATTTGCTCTGCGAAATTTAGACCTTTATTGGTAAAGGTATGAATGTCTCAATGTAGCTTAATGATGCAGAAAAGAGACGTCTAAAACCTCATTTACTTTTAAGGATCTGCGACGATTTCAGGTACTTTCCTTTGTAAGGTCTGAGAGTTCAGTATCCATGAGCCCTTCCGATCCCAAGGGAGTCCAATGATAGTAACAATAAATCAGACAAAAAAATCGTATTTTTTAAAAGAAATATCTTTTTCCAAGGCTACTACAAAGGTAAAATTGGGTAATTACTCTGCGGGAACATTATTCAAAATAAAAGTCACTTTAACTCTAATTAGCTGGAAATTAATATATCGGATGCAATCTTCAAATCCAACCAGTGAATTAATTATCTGTTTAAAATTATTATTACCCATTTGCTGATGAATGTTGGCAACTTTGCTAATCATGGAACATTGTGGAGTCTATAAAACCTCCGTTCATCAAAACAGATAATTAATTCAGGATACCTGGACAGTTCCATTTAATTATTCAATAAAGTATTTTATGGAGATAATGTGATGAGGTCATATGGTTAAAGTTTTGCGGGTTTCGAGAAAGATGTAAGCTAAGTTTAATATTAAAATAGGAATTATACATGTAAATTAGAGCAGGTGTTACTGTTCACTTATCTTGGAAGGGTTTTGGACCAAAACGGTCAAATAAGTAGGGAAATTAGAGCAAGACTTGCATTAGGCAAAGAAGCTTTCACAAGGAGGAGAGACGAATGGCAGGGGCGTTGGGTAAGGATGTTAGGAGAAGGCTTGTTAAAACTTGGATATGGAGCGTGGTTTTGTACGGCGCGGAAACATAGTCGTTAAAAATGGTATGAATAGATTGCAGGCTTTTGAAATATGGGTGTGAATAATATGGAAAGGATGAAATGGTCAGAAAGGAAAACAAACAGGGAAGTGCAAGTGGCTGAGAGAGAAGAGGAGATTTTTTGGATACATCCAATGGAGGAAGGAGAAATGGATGCGGCGCGTTTTAATTAGCGTTAGACTATTGAGAATGTGATAGAGGAGAGAACGTTAGGAAGGGAAGGAGTACGCATAGGATGGGCAAGTTGGACGGAATGAAGGGAGGATGGAAGAAAGCGAAATTGAAGAAGGGTTTATTGTAATGTCGGATGTCAGGTTTCGTTTGGTTAGGAGAGCTGAGTATCTATAGAGAGAAATGTATCGGTGTGCCATTTTATAGTCTAGGCTGATCCAAATCCTCTCTTAAACGTTTAGATACCAATAATGACAATTAAGTATTCAGGCAGTTGAAATTAACTTATGATGAAACCATTACCTTCAGTGATGTGGTCTGGGACTCGACATTTTTCCTTCTTTGAGGTACAAAATTAGGGTTCAATGCAATTTTAATTGGGGTTAGGATGTTATTAGATTTTAATTAGAAGTGGGTTAGTCAAACATCTATTTGAGGGTGATTAAGAATTTTTTTCGAGCAAACCCATTTTAACCCGCAATGGCTACCATTGTCAATCTGAAACCAATTTCTATTGTCAAATTTTACTTATTTATCATACACAAAGTGACTAACAATGTCCCTTTCTAAGTCCGAACTGCTATTAAGACTTGGTCTTCTGGGTAACGAAGGTGCATTTAAATTGATTGGATCCCAGCAAGGAATATAATGGCATTGCTTGGGTTGTGTTTACATAGAAGACTAGGTTCATCGAATAAACACCAAGTTATTACTGCATCGTCTATTATATAATGAGAAAAAAACATATTTTATTGAAATTCAAACCCAGGACCTTTAGACTAGAATGACATCACTGTCCTAGTTGACTCTTCTGGTGGAAAAAATCAATAATCCTCTTAGTATCGTGCAGTTTTGCTTAGTGATATGGATTGTGCAAAATGTGCATGGATAAAAAAGCCAATTTCTCTTTGTCTGAAAAGTATTTATTAATGAGGATTTCAATTTCGCATATTTGATTATATAAATTCTCGCCTCTCCAATTCAAACTGTTTTCGTATGCCCTAAACTAATGAGGAACGATTGCGTCTTCATAAGATGAGTAAATTATATTATTATAAGTATAAACGGATTATCGGCAAGTGTAATTACTGATAACAGAACAAATACACTTGCCGTTTGCGAATGATTTTGGCACTGGCAATCTTCTTTCATTTTTTTCAAATATCATTGCCTATACAGGCTATTTTTCAGTTTCGATTATCATACATGATGTTGGGTTTGTTTTTAATGGAAATGGTATAAAAATAATGAGTTCACATCGAAGAAGAAATCATAATGGCATGATAATTAATAATATCCTTCCGTTTTGGGCTGAAATTTTTAAGTTTTGTGTCCAATTACGTATTTTTTAACGGATTATCAATGATTTTAGCTGATAAAGAGCATTTTTTTCGCTTTGAGAAAGAAGAAAATACACTTTTGGCCGCTTTTCTTGTCAAATATTTGGCAAGAGAGTTACAGAAAATGACAGGCATGTGCAAAGAATTTAGAGCGAATTCAGAAAATAGTGGAGTACTGGGTGAAAAAAAGCGATGCAACAAACTGGTTTTTAGGTGAATGCATTGTTTCCTTCAGTTAAGATGATTTATGCAAATGGCTTTAAGCGATCCACTTCAATCGTTCTCCCTCTGGAGAAACACTCATTCCCTGCTTACTTTGAATCATTTGAGTGTTTTTTCATATTTATAAGCGTCATTTTTGGCCATTTAGAGTACAAAATTAAATATTGATGGCATCTGTTTTACATTGTGGTTATTTTGGAAATGTTTTGACCTCCTTCTGCGCGTAATGTTAGCCGTGCCTCGTAAAATCCGAGGCTTACCTCCATTAACACGTCACCGTACGCGTATTTCTTTCTGTCTCGGTGAGTGTTAATGTTATTCTTCCTTTAATTCAATTTATCTTCCAACTATCTCCCGAATTTCTTCTCCCAATCTATCTTTTCATCTTTCTTCTCCTGCATAATTGGTGCCTACTCTTCTTTTCATAGGAAAACGTTTAAAAATGTCTCTCGCCCTCCCCTCCTCCCCCCTCATATCTCATCCGCAGCTCTCCTCGCATGTCATGCAGTTTTATGTTGGCAAAACCCTGGTATCCGTAATAATTAATCCTTCGCCAAACCCAAAGCGACTGCTATAATGTTTAAAAATACACAAGAGATCCATGTCCACATCGTGTTAATCACACCCTGCCCAACACAGTGGTCTTCGTGGTAATGGATCTTCCGTGAGTTTCGAGTTGAGCGAGGATCCATTCATTAAAGACGCGGACATTTGTCGTAATGGATGGTAAATAATATTCCCATTAATAGAAAATCAGAATAAACATGCATTTAAATCCAGTCGAGGCAAATTATTACCATAAGTACCCACTGTCTAATAACTTAAAGTGTCTAAATTTATTTCACCAACATCTGTTTACCACCGTCGCTGGGCGAGCAAGTTTATCACTCATTTATATTTGAGCACATTTTTTCTGAAATTTGGATGACCCGGCTTGTAACTTACTTCGGGATATGTTTTGCAATTTATACTCGTGTGTTAAAAGGTGTTCATGAAATTATAGGTACGCGTCTACTCCCCTTGAAATTTGATCAACATTATTAAGAGAAAAATGGCAGCAATTATTGTACTATGTTTACCATAAATAACGCTCCGGTACTCAAATTTCCAGAAAACAGAGTTTTAGTGAAAAACCTTCAAGCAAATACATTAAACGATCCTCACTTTATAACCAGCAATGTTGAAAGGGAGTACAGGTTCCATATTCTTCCACTCATCACCTCAAGTAATAATTAGGATATAATTGACTTGGCATTGCCCGTTCATCTGATTCACTCGTGATTAACCTGTTCGTTTGGTGATAGCATATTTTTCTCGCGTTATTTGATGAGAATAAAACTGCTGATTGTCTTAAAAGAATGTAATGCATTGAAATTAGTGTTACATTCAGGTCACGTCATAGTTGCTGAACAGTAGTGTCTCATTACGTACCTATGATTTTTCCGAAATAACCTGTTTCATGTATTATTCTACCAATGCAGTCTAATTTAGTATGTATTAAATTAAATATAGCATCTTCAAGTATAATTATTGGTTATAATTATTTAGATGACTTGCTGAGTCGAAACGGACGTCGTTTATTAAATCTTTTTATTTGCTGAAAAAGTTTTAAATTAAAAAAAAATAAATTCTTTCCACCACATGACACTCGAAACTGTGAATCATAAAATATATTATTGAACAAGATGTGCCCATCTCATGGTTTCTGGTATGAGTACTATCTTCCTGACGTCTAATACATGATTAGAAAATTGTTTAAGTGTTTAGGTAAGAATAGCATTCGTAATATTCCTTTTTTTCAAATATAATGGATCAGTCAATGAACATTTGAAAAACATTATTAGGTATATTAGCTACATTGTGATGTTCTTATTATACGTAAGTATCAGAAAAATATTAATTAAATCCTAAAGTAAAATGGAAGTAAACTATCAAAGAGCATAAATCTATGATTACAAAGTGTATTGTGACGATCTGGAAAAATTTTGTTGATATTTTTTTGTAGACCATTTGAAAATAGCATGCGAATATGATGTATGAATGGTACTCTATGAAAAATTGGAAGAAAGTGGACTTGAAAATTTAAAAATAAAATAGTCACTTATGGCTGTACGTGAACATATTTAATTATGATGGAACTAACTCTGTCCTGTGTCCAAGAATAGTAGGGTGCCTGAGATAATAGGCAAGAGTCTTCAGTGATGTTCCCTCATCTGTTGGGACACTTTTCCTTATTAACTTTACTGGCACAAATACCTTTCCATTGATGCATCCATGGGCATCAAATCAATTGATCCAATCTTATTAACTTTTCTTATCGCCTTTTTCTTTTTTGAAAGTCTACAAATTTTAACACCAATTAATTTAACGCTATAGTTTTGCTACTTCGCTCACCGAATGAAGTTAACTGAAATTCGTCCGATCTTTACCCGTTCCGTTACCTCTTCGAAAAATTATCATAAGTAACGCTCCGACAGTGGAACTTCATGTGTGTACGCTTTCCCCAAAATCCCGAGCGTACTTGAGGGTCATATTTTTCGATCAGATTCGAGAATTTTTCCTTGCACAGTTGGCGTTTGAAGTTTTAAATTTTTTTCCCTCCATTCACTCAGTTTATTACATTTTTTTAATGCTTAAAATCTGAAATATCCGTCGAGTATTGAGTGGGAAAAAAATTCGACCCAGTCGTGGGCATGTATAATTTTAAACTAATTTCTGGGACACGTGCAAGAGTCGCACCATCCTCAATTTTAGTAAATTATGTACTTCCCCGCAGCGAACTTCCTTTTTTTTCGACCTCCCCACTCCCCTCCCCCACCACACTCTAATTTTCTCTGCTCTCACGACCCCTCCACACATTCCTTTCCCCACCACCTCCCAACCCCTAAGCACGACGCTTCCAATAACTTCCCGCCTTCGCGCCGCGCAGAAGTCGCTTTTCATCCCAACCTTCACCGAAATATGTCTCACGTGGCCCTCCGACGCTAAACCTCTCACCAAAACGTGTCGTCTTCACCCCTCCCTTCTCTCCTCCACTCTCTCTCCCGACCATCTCTCTCCCTCTTCATTCTCTTCCCTTCCTCTCATTCCTTCATTCGCCATTTTCATTACCCACCCTTGACTTTTCGCACCTTTACGGTCGACATTAAGTTATTTCTCGTCGAATTCAAAAGTGTCGCGACCGTCAATGGGGGCATTGACTCGTGTCTACTGGGCACATGAGCCGGAAATCAAAGGAGTGCATCAGGAAGATATTTGGAGAATTTTAATCTACGGTAGTGAGGCGTACATAATAGAGGTATCGGATTCGAAAAGAAAACTAGAAGCGATCGAAGTGTGGAGGTGAGGTGATTAAAAATGAATGGACAAAGAGGATCACCAATTGAGAATTCTTTCGTGATCATGGATTTATTTTTTCTGTTTGGTCAGGATTGTCACCCATAATTGATTAAAAATCCGAATATCTACATGTATTTTCAAATGCTGTCTTTCGCTTTTTCCTCTGCTCCTGCTGAGTTCTCAAAACCTATTTAAGCTCTGTCTTCTCGCATAACTTTAATCACCTTCATTTTTCTCCATTGCCTCTTATTAATTTTTCATATTTTTGTACGGTTTGTGTTCCTCACGATTTTAGTCTGCCTTATGGAGGACCATATCGACAAATCTCTTCGTTTTTTTAAAGGCATTTTCCAGAGCTGGCCCTTCCTCCGCTCCAATGCATGCGTCGTCGCAATTCCTCGCTGAGTCTTTTATGTTAAAGTTTCAATTGCTCCAGTGCTCTTTATAATTGAGTGTCAAGTTTTGTAACGCAGCTCCCATTCGTTTATTTGCGTTAGTTATTGCATTCATCTTCATAATCCCACAACGACTGTATCTTTAGTTATGCCTGACCAATTACAACTGCTTCGATTATTAATATGTTGCAAATAAATATTCCTTGACCCCCGGTTGAAAAGGGCATGCTCGCGGAAAAAGGCACTTGTTACATTCAGTGAAGAACTAGAAGCACCATCGATGGTTTATTTCTGTCGTGGTCAGGAAATGGCTTATTTTCCATTTAGGTGAACTCCATTGCGTAACTTGCAATCCGCGCGAGCCCATCCTTCATCCTTTGCAGTCTGTCTTGAATTATCCTGCGTCAACGTGTTAGTAGACATGCCATCCTGCAATCGCCAATGAGACATGTGGTAGCTGCCCTTTGCGTCAAATGTGGATGTGGAGTCTGAACGACGAGGGAAAGTAAACTACTACGCGTTGCGTTTTGCCGACGATCCAACCCAAATCTTTCAAGGGACGCATTGCGGAAATAAAACGCCCGCGATAGTGATGATGAAATCATGAAACACGTCGAAAGAAGGTATTCTTCAGAACGAAGGTGTTTTGTGCGGAGTATTACTCCGACGCACGTCACAGTGGCGCTATATCAAAAGCCAAAGGATCAATAGAAGTATGCTCCCAACTGAATTTGTTTGGATTATGGCTTTTTCGGTGGATATATTAGTCTTCAAGTCTGATATATATCTGCCCCTCACGTTCCACAATAAAATTTGAACAATGCCAATGATGCATACCACATAGGGATTTGGGTTATTAATAAGCTAATTACAGTCGTTTAAAAAATAGAAGAGAGTTTGAACAACAAAAATTCTACAAATTTTCCATCATGATATACAATCAGCTGCTTTGATTTCGACCTAATCTTAATGAATAAGTTGTAAAGATTAAATATTTAAGGGCAAAAATTTGAATTATTTCATTTGGGCGACCTTACATCGAGGTTATGCAGTGTACATGAGCGTTTCCTGTGTTACGAAAGGAGTAATCTGGTAGGGGTAGTGAAAGTTTAGTTTTCCTTTGCATATGAGGGAGCGTTGGACTACTGACCGGAGGGCCCGGGTTCGATTCCCGGACAAACCTCTCTGGGCACCTTCACCTCCACCCAAGCTATGTGATTTTTCGGGTTCCAGATCTTCCTGGGAAACCATAACCGGCACAGGGAAAGGAACTGGCTCCCATACACTGATGTGTGAATTTCACACACCGTCGGACTAAGTGCTGGGTTAAATCTACCATCACCTACCAAACCCACCTTCGGGTTGATTGCTGTTTATTTTATTTCTTATTTAATTTTTAGTTATTAGTGTTTTGTATAATATTTGATGCAGTAGACGTAAGCGTTTGCCGTACAGATCTCAGCAAAATTTTGTATGAGGTGATATGTTTGCGCGGTTTCAAGTCTAATAATTGAACCAATTCCATTTAAAATTCACATATTGTATGTTAACACATCACTCACGTCATTCTAACGCCGCCCAAGATCCTAGCGCGTCTCTTCTTTATCCGCTTCCCTTATTCGGCGCGAGAGAAGGATTCAGCTCTTCAATTCGGGAACTTCTCTTCACCGTGGATTCTTTCCCAAACGGCACTCCTTGGAATTTCCGCATCAACATTTAATCCGAGCCAATCTCCTCGCCAGCATCTCATCCACCGTGCTCCTTCTCCTGCTGTCGCTTTTCCCCTTCCATTTTCCTCCGCTCCTTCCCTCACAACTCCTCCTCTCCCATCCCTCTCCTCCCGATACCTCTTCCCTTAAACATGAAAGATTCCTTTTCTCCGGAGCGTGGGCGGTTAGAACACACTGCCTTGGATGAATCTTATAAATCTCTCTGCCGCCGGACACTTTTACCCACGCAACCGAGTCTGCCGAAAAATAAAGGAAGAATGCGGGGCGGTTTTTGAAAAAAGAAGTCGTCGCTGCTGGATATATACACGTATTTATAAGCGCCGGACGTTTTCGTGTTTTTGGTATGGCGAGCGGAGACGGGGATGTGAAGGTGGAGGTAAGGAGTCTTAGCGTCGGAAATCTCAAGGATATATTAAATGTATTCCCGTGTAATCCACGTGACGTTAATTCGAAGCAAAGTTTTAGTTCTCGCTTCAATTTACGGCACTGGTTTCTGTAACTTTGCGGTTTTTAGTTTGAATGACTGATATGTTTTTCGGTAACAGTCAGGCACATCTGCCAGTTACCCTGCCAGTCACCATTATGGTGTGTGGCAGGGGGTAATTCCACACCAGGCATGCAATATCAAAATAAAGATTTGCCTAAATGATAGTTGCCAATGAAAATGTGGATTACGTATGAACATAAAGGAGGTTCAGCTATAAGCACTGTGGTATCTTAGCACCAAATATTCCCTGCGATGCGAGACGAGTTGCCAGATAAGACAGGACTACACAAGGCTAAGTTGATTTGGCAGTGTAATGACTACATTCTAGACTAGTTAGAATTTAAAAAATATTTTTTTCTTCTAGCGCGGTCGTTTGCCGTTTTCTGATCTCTTGCTGTGCGTGGTAAAAATGACATCTTAAATCTATCTGTTCTTCGCTTAGTATCTCTAATTTTAGTGGCAAGAACCTTCCTACCTTATTACGATGGTGCACTGTCAGCATCATTGTTAAAGAGCTTTTTAATCTTCTCGACACATTTCCTCAATACTCTTCAAATAAATCCTAACTTCTTGCTAATTTTTCCAAAACTTCCCGATGTATGTTTCTCCCAAGAGGGGGTCGTTTGTAAGGGTAAAACCTTAGTATTAAATCGAGTCTACAATTTTTACTCCCGTATTTATGATGCAGTATGTGTTCGAGAGAGAAATATTTCTATTCCTAAAATCATCACTACACCCTTATTTAAGTTTAATTCTAACCCCTGGGTGTCGCACTAACGCTGTACGAGTATTAAAATGAGTTCATCTGCAAATGCAAAATTATCCTTAGGACTAAGAATAACTGTGAACTACTGCGTCTTCTGAAAATGAGCTAAAATTATTATTAGCTACGGTGTGAAAGTCGTTGATTAAAGAAAGGATAATATAGATTCGATTACACATCCTTGGGGAACACCTGATGTGACTTTGATTACATCAGAGCTAACACCTATGATTACCCCGTGTACGTGAATATTCAATGAGTCTGTTCCGGCACAGAATATTTTTAACTCTTCCAAGGGCTTCTAGCTTTTTGAATAGTTTATCTGAGGTACTTCGTCGAAGGCTCTTTTAAAATCTAGAAAAACCGTGTCCACTTGGACATTATTCTCTCCCGCACCGAAAAACACCATGAACAAAAAGCGCAAGTTCTGAGACAGTGAGCATCGATTTGGTGCGTGGCTGTGATTCAAGTGCAGCCAAGAAAGTTGACGCATTGATTATCAAGTTTTTCAATCCATATAAACTGATATTTAGGAAATTGTTTCGCTTTAAACCTCATTTACGCTATTTTAAGAATGATTGCGTTCAAATTGGAGTAAGTCATTTTCCGTTTCCTCTTCAATTATGTAAACTATCGATTAGCCATTAATGTTTGTGAAAATAAAAATAGATTCACAGGCATCGCTTATTACTTTGAATTCATTTTTGATACAGATTACCGGCCAGGTTGTGACAGTGAACAGTATAATTGGTGGTTTTATTCAAAAGACAACACACACATAAATATATATTTTTTGCTTGTAAAACATACATATGTATATATATATATAAAACATGCTATATACATACTAAACATATGAGTATATATATATATATACTCATATGTTTAGTATGTATATAGCATGTTATATATATATGTTTTACAAACAAAAAATATATATTTATGTGTGTGTGTTGTCTTTTGAATAAAACCACCAATTATACTGTTCACTGTCACAACCTGGCCGGTAATCTGTATCAAAAATGAATTCAAAGTAATAAGCGATGTCTGTGAATCTGTTTTTATTTTTATATATGTACATACTATACATATGAGTATGTATATATATATATATATATATATATATACCCTGCAATAAACCTAGATGCAAAACATGTCCTATTTTCCTAACCAGAATCCCATCCCTCTCCCACCCGCTCTTTAACTTTCTCCCACCAATTCCCTACTCCTCGTGTACATCCAGCAATGTTGTCTACCTACTCAAGTGCCAACTTTGCCCTGCCTTTTACATTGGACAGTGTACCACACCCCTCAATATTAGAATCAATAATCATAGAGCCTCATGCAACAATTCCTCCCTTATTGTTATGCTCCCAATCCCCAAACATGCCTCCGAACACAACACTGCCTTTGACCAATGTTTTAAAGTATCCGTCTTAGCATCCCTCCCACACTCAGACCCTCCACTGAAACTAAAAACATTAGAGCTAGCTTTCATCTGGCTCTTGGATTCCTGGAATCGCCCAGGTATTAATATTAGACATTAATTGCCCCCTTTATGCATATAATTTCATCCCCCTCCGCCCCCAACAACTTCCATATCATCCCCACCTTTTTTAAAATTCCCGCGCCATACACTACCCCTCCAAACTCCTCACCTCGAATGCCTCCCCCCCCTTTTTTCCCCCATTTTCCTTTCTTTTCCCCTCGTTTCCCCCATTTCCCCTTCTCCTTCCTACCACTGCTTTCGGGCCCTCCTCTGCCTCAGTTCTGTTCCTAATTCCTCTTGAGAAAGGTGGTTGGACCACCGAAAATTCGAGAACCAGTGAGTTTTCCCTCTTTTGTGTGTTTTGGTTTCTGTGTTTGTTATGACTATCAGTGAATTTATATATATATATATATATATATATATATATATATATATATATATATATATATGCTGTGCTGGCGGGAGTAATAATAATTACTCCTGGAAGGGTCACCCATGCCAGATAGGTCGAAGGTTAGGAGCCAGACGAAAGGTAGTCCACGCAGCGTCTGTTCCTCAGTGAGGCGGCTGCAATGGCGTCTGACCCCAGTGGGGCGGCCATTAAGTGATGGTGTCACGTTAAAAACACTATTGAGGAACGCAACGGGAAACCACCTCAATTATCATTCCCAAGAATATAATGATGGGCACTATAGATAATATGAGTCCTGGCAACTACGGGACTCGGCCCAAGAGGCCGTGTGTCGTGCCCAGCAGCGGGAGAGGCAAGGCTTCCGCGGTCGTCATCCCACGAAACCCTTGCAGGGAAGAAATAACTTCAGCAGGACAGAAGACTCAGAAGAAGGCGAAAGTAGTTAGAATAGGAACCTGGAACGTCAGGACAATGTTGAGGAGAGGCAAATTAGAAAATATTAAGCGAGAGATGGAAAGAGGTAACATAGATGTTTTAGGCCTCTGCGAGGTGAGATGGAAGGATAGCGGGGATTACTGGAGTGACAATTATAGATTAATATACAGCGGCGGGGACGAGAGCCAACGAGGGGTTGCCGTAATTTTAAATAAAGGGGTAGGAAGAAGCGTAGTCAACATAGAGCAAGCGACAGATAGAATTTTACTCGTAGAGATTAAAGCAGAGCCGACGAACTTGGTCATTATTCAGGTATACATGCCACCGAGCAACCACAAGGAGGAAGAAGTCGATAGGATGTATGATGAGTTAGAGGATATAATCGCGAGTGTTCCTGCAGGGAAACATTTGATAGTGATGGGGGATTGGAATGCGACGGTAGGCGAAGGAAGAGATGGTGGTGAGGTGGGGGACTATGGGTTAGGCACGAGGAATGAACGCGGGGAGAAAGCAATTGAATTCTGCAGGAGACAGGGGTTAGTCATCACTAGCACATGGTTTAGACACCACAAAAGGCGTAGGTATACATGGAAAATGCCAGGTGACTCAGAAAGGTATCAGTTAGATTATATTATGGTTAGGCACAGGTTTAGGAACAGTGTGATAAATTCGCACAGTTTCCCAGGAGCGGATGCGGACTCTGACCACAATTTAGTTGTTATGAAATGTAATGTTCGTTTCAAGAAGATAAGGCAAGGGCGGCGGGTTAAAAAATGGAATTTAGAAGCAGTAAATGAATTAACGAGGAAGGAGTATCAGGAGGCTGTAGAGAAAATGATGGATGACGGTAGAGAACTGAGTACTATCGAAGAAAAATGGGAATGTATCAAGAAAGGGATATTGGAAGCCGCTAAAGACACTATAGGAACCGTTAACGGGAAAAGGATAAGGAAACCATGGGTAACGGATGAGATGATTGCAAAGATGGATGAGAGAAGAAGATGGAAAAATGTAAACACAGAGTTAGGCAAAATGAAGTACAAAGAGTTAAACAATAAATTGAGAAGGGCCACAAATAAAGCAAAAGAAGAATGGTGGAAAACGCAATGCGAGGATATGGAAAGTTTACAGAAGAAGGGTGAAATTGGTGCTCTATACAGTAAGGTTAAGTTATTATCGGGAAGTAAGAAGGCAAGATCTGTGCTAACAGTTAAAGATAAATGGGGAAAGATAATAGTTGAACCAGGAAAAATCCAAGAGAGATGGAAGGAATATATAGAAACATTGTATGGTAAAGAACTTAGGCCGACAAGGTTAGTCATAGAAAAGGAACATGACGTAAAAGAAGATAGCTTAGGTCCAGGCACACTCGACGATGAAATAGAAAGGGCATTAAAGGAAATGAAAGCAAATAAGGCTGTGGGGGTGGACAATATTCCTGTGGAAATGTTGAAATGGTTAGGGAAAGGTGGGAAGAAGGCCATATATGGACTGATTCGTAGTATCTATGAGGAAGGAATCTGGCCGGAAGATTTTGTGAGATCGGTGTTAGTTCCTATTCCAAAAAAGGCAAAGGCTTCGTCATGTGAGGATTACAGAACAATAAGTTTGATATCCCACGCAGCTAAAGTTATTCTCAGGATCATCAACAAAAGGATAGAGAGTAAGGCAAATGATTACTTAGGGGATGATCAGTTTGGGTTCAGGAAAGGAAGAGGTACGCGTGATGCCATTGCAGTAATGAGATCACTAGTCGAGAGAAATATAGAATACAATCAGGACGTATTTGCCTGTTTTGTAGATTTCGAAAAAGCGTTTGATAGAGTGAATTGGGAAAAATTAATGCGTGTATTGCAGAAAATAGGAATGGATTGGAGGGACAGGAGACTGATCCGCAACCTGTACATGTCTCAGACTGCTCAGGTGCGAGTGGGGAACGGAGAGTCCGGAGGGGCAGTGTTAGGAAGAGGTGTAAGGCAGGGTTGCCCATTGCCACCGGTACTGTTCAACGTATATGTAGAGGAAATGATTAGAGGCATGGGAAGAACTGGAGGTAGGAATGAAAGTCGGAGGGGAATTCGTAAAATCGGTTAGGTTTGCTGATGACCACGCATTAGTTGCTCAGTTAGCCAAGGGGTTGCAAGCATTGTTGAGTGAATTGGAGGTTCAGTGCGATAAATATGGGATGAGAATCAATATTAATAAAACAAAGGTTATGCGATTTTCCAGAAAGAAAAAGGCTAAGCTAAATATTAAAATAGGCGGAGAAAGAATAGAGCAGGTAGAGCAGTTTACATATCTCGGAAGTGTTTTGGACCAATACGGTCAAAGTGGTAGGGACGTAAGGAGAAGAATTGCGCTAGGCAAGGAGGCTTTCTCAAGGAGGAGGGAGTTGATGACGGGGACGTTGAGTAGGGATGTTAAGACAAGACTCGTAAAAACTCTGATATGGAGCGTAGCTATGTACGGCGCGGAAACGTGGTCGCTGAAGCAGGAGGATAGACGTAGATTGGAGGCTTTTGAAATGTGGGTGTGGAGAAGAATGGAGAAGGTGAAATGGGCCGAAAGGAAAACTAATGAGGAAGTACTAAAAATGGTGGGGGAGGAGAGGGGTTTGTTGAGAGAAATCCTATGGAGGCAAGAAAAATGGATGAAAGGCGTATTGAGCGGTAGTGGAATGTTGAAGAGGGTAATAGAGGGGAGAATGTTGGGCAAGCGTGGTAAGGGTAGGAACAGGATAGGGATGTTGGACGGGATGAAGGGAGGAAAGAAGTACACCGAGATGAAGAGGGACCTGATATAGATTAGTTTGCTAGGTGGGGAGTCACAAAATGTTTATTTGATAGTTGTGTCCATCCAAAAACCTACCTTAACCGGTAGATTACCTAATAATATATATATATATATATATATATATATATATATATATATATATATAATTTCTTCGAAGTAACACGGAAGTGTTGAATAAAAAACTTATACAGCAACACACAGCACGAGAACACATAAAAAGAACACTCACAATAATATCTTGATAATTTCGACGGACTCGAGTTCCGTCTTCTTCGGAAGATAAGATATGACTGAGGAGATATGAGTCATATCCTCAGTCATATCTTATCTTCCGAAGAAGACGGAGCTCGAGTCCGTCGAAATTATCAAGATATTATTGTGAGTGTTCTTTTTATGTGTTCTCGTGCTCTTTGTTACTGTCTAAGTTATATATATATATATATATATATCCATACTCTTACATACACGTATGTTTTTTAATTCCAAAAGCGAAGATTTAATATTTTAAAATAAAGCTGGGGTTACATGAGGTCATATTCGAGGATGATGCAGCTCATCGAAATCTGGTCGGAAATAACATTTTTATTCAGTGGAAAGGTGCTATATTATTTTTTCATCATAATTTCCTGTTTTTCCTGAGTATATAGTATTTAATGATTTTACGCGTAGGATGGTGATAGTGTTACTCTAAATAAACAATCGGAGTAGGCAACGGGAGACCACCTCCCACGTGAACATAGGGCAAGCGAGTGATGAAATATTATCAGGGTAAATAAAAGCTGAAATAAATAACTTAGCCATTATTCAGATCTAAGTGCCATCAAGTAGCCATAGGGAGAAATAAATACAATTGATTAGAGGAAATTAATAAGAGGAACCATAATAGTAATGTGGGATTGGAATGCGGTGGTGGGCGATGGGAGAAATGGGTATGAGATAAAACCCTATCGTTTAGAAACAGGGAATGTGTGGTGGGAGAAAGGAATAGCACTTTGCAGTAGACAGGGTTTACCTCGTTCAATCACCATAGTATTAATATATATACGTGGAAAATTCCCTCAAGAACGGGATACGACAACCACAAACGAAACTATAGGAACAGTACGTTGGAAAAGACCAAAACTATGGATTGCGAACGAGATGATTAAGGTGATGGATGACAGAAAGAAATGGAAGAATGCAAACAGAATGAAGGAACAGGAAATATATGATAAACTGAGGCGGGAAACTGATAGGACGAAAGAAACGTGGTGAAGAGAGCAGTGCAAGGGCATGGCGAGTTTACAATCGAAGGGTGGAATGGGTAAACTGAAAAGAAAGGTGAAATCTCCAGAAGTAAGGAAAGAAAATCCGTGAGCACTATTAAAAATACGACTGGAAAATTATTGATTGACCCAGGGTAGATGCGAGAGAGATGGAAGGAATGCCAAGATTATGTATACGGTAACAATAATAGGGCAGCATATTTAGCCACATGAAGAGAATATGGCGTAGATGAGGATATCTTAAGGAATAGGCGTACTTGTTTGTCAGATAGAAAGAAAATTCATTGAAAAAAAATGAAATATGGTCCCGGAGATTGATAAAACTACCAAAGAACTTCTTAAGGGTTTTGGAGAACGTGAAAAGACGTGTTTTTATAGGTTAATTCGTAGCATTTATAAGGGAGTACTTTCGCCAGAAGATCTCATCAGATAAAGGTTTCTTCTCATCCCAAAGAAAAAGAGAGACAGCCGAATGTGAGGAATGTAGAATAAACTATATTTTTTATTTCAACAGCAGGAAAAGTGGTGCTTATGTGCAATAATATTATAAAGAGGAGAGGGTAAATGATTATTTAAGGGATGATCAGTTTGGGTTGAGGGGGGGAGGGGAACGCGTGAGGACAGCAGTAATGAGGTCACTAATGGAAAGTAGCATATAATGTATCGAGATATATTTTCTTGTTTTGTGGGTTTCGATAAGGGATATTGGAATCGAGAGTTGATTGATTAGAGTAAATGGATCCATTGCTGAAAAAGTTGTATATTGGAGAAATGGGCGACCTAAGAGCGCGGTCCCATAAGTACCCGTCCTGACCTAGAGATGGCGGTAGTTATTTAAAAAATATTGCTGTATTAGACAGTATGCGGTATTTAAACCATATATTTCAAGTTTGAAGACGCTACGTTGTTTAGTATTTGTTTGGCAGCCATCAAAAGTGAACGTTTTCAGTGGATTTGTGAAAATGGAGAAAATTGATCATCGTTATGTGAAAAAATACTTTAATTTGAAAGGCTCAGCCCAACCAATATAAAAGATGAACTGTATTCTACTCTGGGTGAGTCTGCTCCTTCGTTTACAACAGTAAAATATTGGGTAGCAGAGTTTAAACGAGGCCGTACGAGCTGTCAAGACGAACATCGCATTGGTCGACCAAATGAGGAGACGACTCCAGAAACGGTGAAGAAAATCCACAAAGTAATCTTGGATGATCGTCGACTGAAAGTGAGCGAGCTAGCAGACATAGTAGGTATTTCAAAAAGTGCGCTGCATCGCATATTAACTGAAAATTTGGACATGAGAAAGCTGTGTGCAAGATGAGTCCCGCGTTTGCTCACCCTCGAGCAAAACCAGTGTCGTGAAGATGTTTCAATTGAGTGTTTACCAAATTTTCACAGCAAAAAAGCAGAATTTCTGCGCCGTTTAATTACCATTGATGAAACATCGGTCAATTACTTCACACCCGAGACAAAAGTACAATCATAACAATGGATTCAAAAGGGAGAACCGGCTCCAGAGAAGGCGAAGACCGTTACATCTGCCGGCAAGGTCATGGCGACGGTAATTTTGGGATGCGCGTGGGATAATTTTCATTATCTATCTTGAAAAAGAAAAAACTATCTACGGCGAATATTATGCGAACATATTGAAAAGTTTAGGAAAATGTAATAAATAAGCCAAAGTCAGACAATGTTTTAGCTTCGTACCGAAAAATCTAGAAATGGCATTGCCTCTCATAAATAACGATCATCATTCATTACACAGACCTACAAAAAAAATTTTTTTTTGGTGCCGAGAATCTTTGTGATGATTTTAACTATATTTGTAGAGCTGAATCCAAATATGAAATCCGTTTTTATTTAACAGCTCTACTTTTTTAGATATGGCACATCTTACGATTAGTTGTTTTAATATTTGATATATTCCGGAAAATAATTTTCAAAGTTAAATAAATCTATAAGTATACTAATTTATAACCACTCTGCGGTGTTCCTTTTATTTTCAATAAACTGTCAATAAGTTTTATGCATATTTCTATATTGTAGGCCAATGAGATAATTATTAATATAATATTCCCATATCATCATGTAGAAGATTTTTTTACGTAAGTAACAACATATCTATATCTTGAAAACTATAGCTGATAGGAAAAAACTAGTGTCATAATTGTATTCAGCACCCCAATTGTTCTTTAAATCAGCATTAAAAGTTCCGGCACCAAAACCACTGTTGGCCTGTGTTATCAATTAATCGTTGACATAGGTCTCAAAGACTTACAAAAGTTCACATTTATCAGGAAATCCTCATATCCACTCAACATATTGTCTTGGGTCTGCTAGATTTTGTCAAAATAGTCAAGAGTTACGACCAAAGAAGTATAAATGTGTATAATTACCGAAATTACACCAAATAGTCACAATCGTAACTTAATATAAAGTTTTTAAGCTGAGATAAAACGTCAACGGTGCCTTTTCCGTTAAATTTGAGAAACTTCATTGATTCTAATTTTTATGTCTGTCTCTGAAATTTGTCGTTATGGAAGTGCCTAATGCTCGCGACATGTTCTTCCTTGTTTTTCCGGAGTGATTGTATGAAAATAAGTTTCCTCGAATAGAATAATTGACACATTTCGTAGTGGTTCAATAAACATTTACTAATAATTAAACTCGTAAATGCACGAATTTTACCCACCGATTCTTAAGTGACGTTATATTAATGCTCCTGTATATTTAACTCTTTGGAAATTTTATGTTAATGTTAAGCTATAAACTGTCTTCTTCTTTCAATCTCGTATGCCATTAGGTTTTCATAATGAACTTTTGTCTAAAATGTTGAAAGTATATTCGAATTTTCATTATTCTTACTCTGAGAAGCATACATTTTGTATTGGAAGTATTTTAATGGGTGTGGGGAATTCATTTCATAATAAGGAAATTAAAATTTTCAATATAAATAAAAGTTATAGTACGTGATAAAATTCCGTAAACAAATATCACGGTGGGAGCCGATCTTAAGAATATAGTGTTAATAAAATATCATATCCATTGAAAAAGAAACATTTTTTCCGCTCCGTTCCGAGATTTCAATTTATCGTTTAAAAACGCGAGAAGTCACTATTGGACAAGTTGTGGAGAGAGGGAAATTATAAATAATAATTAAACTCCGAGATAGTTTCGCGTATGCGTCGTAAATTCATTTGCTCGGGACACCGAATTCCTCGCAACAATCGCTCCGATTTGGCGCAATTACACCTCGCGGGGAGTACGAGAGACGCATTTCGGCGCAGAACAGCGTATCATAAGGAAATATTGCCGTTCATTAGCTTATCAAATTTCTTTTCCGCGTGTTATGTACATCCGTGGTGCGGCGGGCACGAAAATGCTCTCCCCCGGTGAGGGTCGACCTTTCGAGTGACGCCAAATGAGGAAAGATGATCTTCCTCCGGGGGTAGGGAGAGAAAGAGAGAGCGAGAGATCGAGGTAACACGACTGGGTGCGATGGGAAGGGTCTCTCTCTCTCTCTGTGCCACTAAAAATAAAACGAACGTAAACCTCTTTCTCTCTCTCTCCGAGAGACCCTCTAATTTACGAGGTGTGGGTCATCTCCCGGCTCCCGGCAAAAGGGCTGCTCCCACATTTCACTGCGCGGCCGACGCTCATAGGCAATCGCTCAAACATTGCCCCGCTCTTTAACGTTCGAATCACAAGTTTTTTAGGCTCCTTCGGTTCGACCCCTTTTCACCCCCCCCCTCAAAGTCCACACACACTAACACACACACAGATCTCCGACGTCTCCCAGAGAAGGGTGTTTAAACTCGCCGAAAAACCGAAATCTCCCCGTGTTTACATTTGCTAAAAAGGGATATGTCTGAGTCCTTCATCCCTCGCGCGATAGTGTACGTTTTTAAGTCGTTTCGTTTCGGAGTCGGCTTCATGAAAAACGATGTGTCATTCCCTTAGCCGTCAGCGCATGGGAGGTGGGACAGGCGGTGCCGACGTTATGGGTTTATTATTGTGCCGTCTTTCTTTTGTGTTTTTCGTGGGGCTGGACAAATTACGAACGCCTTCAGGGCGACAAAGATTATTTATGCGGAGCGGAATACGCACGCCCCGGAGTGGTTATGGGTTGGGACAACACCAGTAATCTTCCTTGAGGTCACGGGGAAGATTTATCTTTTCTCAGGGATTTTCCAATTCGGTATTCATGATTTCCGGATCGTAATTAAAAGAGTAAGGGAAAATATGATAGTCATTGCTTGGGATTGAAATTCGAATTTTGGTCAAATCGCTTCAATGGGAAATTCAAAGGAATTTTTTTTTTTACATCATTCTCCTCGTTCGGTTCCTCAAGTTCTTCTCACGTAACTCACTCCCCGTGTTCTTTCTTTTCTTTAGTTTTTCGTTTCTAATTCTTACGATTGGCACCTAAGTTTTTTTTTAAATTTAGATTTTTTTATCGTGTTTACTAATCCGTGGTTTTGGTATAATTAGACTAAAAGATCGATGGTGCTTTAATGAGTCCTTTCTTTGACAACTAACATAAGCAAAAACCCTTACTACTAGCGGTGAGTTTTGAAGCGGTGTTCATGTATCAAAAATATCTATCCTCTCGCTACACTTAAGCTTTAAGGAAAATTATTCTTTTTCTTGTTGATAAAAGTGTCTTTCGCAAATCTCGTGTTCATGTATTTTCAAACTCCAAAAACACTAATAAAAAACTCCTCATTTTAAACAGCAATTACTGTAAACGATGCGAAAATGCAAATGCTGTAAGTATGACTAACGTCATTGAGATTAACTTTAATTTCGTTTGCTTCTAAGCGCATTTAGCTTAAGCCGGAAAAGTTTCTCCTTGTGGGCACTCATAAAGGGTATGTTGAAGGGAAGGGTGGCTGCTGGGTGAGGGCTGAGCGGAGTAGGCGTGGTTGAATGGGAGGGACTTCCTACAGGAAGTTTTCGCTGACAGGACTAGGGGGGATGAAAAATGGAAGGGATGCAGTGACGATGGGGATGTTGAGAGGTGAATGGAAAGGAGGGACCCTTGATGGATCCCCAAAAATAGATTTAGCGTACGACTCTGTTGTTCACAGTGACTTGTTTTGATTCCATTACAGCTATTCAACTTAACCTTAGAGTCTGAAATATATATTTCGTTAGAGCTTGTAAAAGAGTAAATTTGATCAAACATGTCATTCAGTGTTGGGTAAGTAGGCTACTGTTGCTGCTGCCAATGAAAAATTCATATGCCTCTTTCCAGAATTTTTTTAGGTCTGTACAACCCTCGCATTCGTTTGATTTCTCCAGCCAAAGCTCATCATTTGCCAAATTGCACTCACTGAAGAAGATTAGACTATCATCTGCGACCTATTTTTGAGCGAAATCCTTGAATCATTCAGCTTGCGTCATAAACAATTCCCCGATATAGGTACGAAATATGGAAGCTCGGCAGTTCTTACGCGAATGAACTGATGAGTTGGGAAATTTCAACGCCCGTAAGAGTTAACGCCCATTCTATAAATTTTTTATCTTTTAAGATATTAGGTTTTGCGATGCCTGGGCTGAAGTTTTCGAGAAACTTTCAAGATCATTCACTCATTCTGTTTCTAGCAGTCTTGATGTACATTAGTACTTATTAAGTGAGGTTTGATTAAGAGTAATGTAATTAGGTTTGTCTACCGTGATTTTTTTCCTAATTTTTCTCTCGTTAACTTTTCCTAACTTTTTTCTTTATTGAGTTTAACTGCGCATATCAAGAATATAGTATTATCCTTCTAGGCTAAAGAGGAAGAAGAGTTGTAATTCTTAGTATATTAAGAAACAGAACTCATGGTATCTATCTCCTACGTATTACTCTCGAGAGGAATGGACCTAATGATTTATCAGTTCATTGATATTCACGAAAAGTACTCCTTTGACTCGATGTTCAGAATGTTCCTTTACACTGTCGCCCGTCCCTCTACTTGTTTCAGAGTCTCTCATAATTCTTTTGGTTCAACTCCAATCTAAAACCTGCTACAGACGTGACGTTATATCAGGTTCCATCTCCCTAATGCCAATTCCGTCCCAACCAATTTATCCGACTATTGGGGACGTTTTTAAGAACCATTCTCCCATGATTGATTTATCGTTAAACACTCCCGGATTAGTCTCTTCGATTAATACGCAAGTTAATAGGATATTCAGCCCCTTTTTTTTAAGAAGCCCGAATGCTATCGGGTCTGGGAGTCCTTGGTGGTTACGGCCGCGTGCTTCTGGATGTGTGTGCGGGGACAGAGATCGACTCGCCTCAATTTCTTCCATCATCCTCCGTGAGGAAGGTGGGGAAATGGGTGGTGGGATTCAGTTTTGAGGAGTGGTTGGATGTTGAGGGGAGGCTGGTGGTGTGGGGGATCGGGAGAGGAAGCGACGCGTCGCAGCGAAGTCCGCCGCTCATCTCTCGATGGATTCATCGCCCGGCGGGAGCGGGTCGATTTGTACTCGTCTCCCGGTCCGGTCTCCCTCCACACAAAAACCACTCTCCGCACCCTCCCACCGCGCACTCATACTATAGGCGCACACACCACGGAACGCTTTCCGTCCGTCCGTCCATGGAATCAACGGGTGGCCGGCGTTTTGAGAGATGGCGGTGAAAAGTATTCGCCCTCCATTCTTCCCTCCCGAACCACGTGTGGCGGAGGAGCGAGCCGGCGTCAGGAATCGTTTTTTTCCGGAGACGTTTAAGGGATGCGGGCGAACTCGTCAACATGGAGTTTGACAGAGGAAAGATGCCGGTGGATAGATATGGCGGGAAGGGTCTCAACCTCTCACGATGATGATGGTGAGGGAGTGGATTTTATACGCGGCCGCTTCACCTCCCGTGGTGGCGGAAAAATGCGTATTGCTTCCCGGGAAGAGTTTTGGAGATGGTCGACTGGTGGTATCTTAATTGACGCTCTGTGTATCTCTCACTGCCGTGTTTCCGTCTGTCGAAGATGAATCTAGGCCCTTATTTTCAAGATGAAATTAACCGTCCCGGATGCATGAGTTACTAGTTGCGAAAGGAAAGAGATTATTTTAACACTTCGCTTTAAATAGACGCAAAACTCATTTTTACTTCGATGTATGCTCGGTAGCTGTTATTAATTAATTTTGATTTTGGAATAGTGTGTGTGGAAGGTTTGGTTTAATTTTTACATTTACGTTTGGTAAATATTCATTAATCTTAATATTTTTTTCCTCTTGGTTTATTTAGAATTAAAAAAGTAATTTCCGTGCTTCCTTTCGTTAATGGATTTTTTAAAATATGGCGTGGTCTACCATTGCCTGTCGTTAGGATTCTCTCGGTAGAAATTATTAGGGTAAAAGCGTTGGTAAGTAAGAAGAGTGACGGCGCAGTTGCATCTTTATGGAGTGAGCAATAAGTGTAACGGTATGTCCTCTTCTCGCGAGTTCCACTTTACCGCCACGTAGGAAGTCAGGGTTACGAAACGAGATAACAACATCCCCATTCATTTCTTTATGTGCTATCAAGAAGAAAATTTCAAAAATTTCTTTTTCCAGATAAGCAATGTGTAGTAATAGACATTTGTCGAACAAAGAATTCAGTCAACATTATTAATTTCTATAAAAATTGAAGAGGTAATTTTCTTAGATATCCCAAAAAAATATACAAACACACACATACATACATATATTATTATTATTAGGTAATCTACCGGTTAAGGTAGGTTTTTGGATGGACACAACTATCAAATAAACATTTTGTAACTCCAAACAAAACCCAATCCAGCAACCTAATCTACATCAGGTCCCTCTTCATCTCTGTGTACTTCTTTCCTCCCTTCATCCCGTCCAACATCCCTATCCTGTTCCTGCCCTTTCCTCGCTTGCCCAACATTCTCCCCTCTATTACCTTCTTCAACATTCCACTACCGCTGTGTGCGTGTGGGTCGCGGTAGCCCAGGGGTAGAGAGTTGGACTGCTGACCGGAGGGTCCGGGTTCAATTCCCGGGCAATATTCTCTGGGTACCTGCAGCTGCACCCAAACTATCTGATTTTACGAGTACCAGATCTTCCTGGGAAACCATAACTGGCACAGAGAAAGTAACTGCCCCCCTACCTTGGTGTGTGAATTTCACACGCCGTCGGGCTTACGTAGTACTTGGTGAACTCAACCATAACCTACCAAACAGACCTATACGGTTGAGCCTAAAAAAGAAACATTTTTTCCCCAGACGCCATACTCATTGATCGACTAGAAAAATATACATGTTAATCCGTCACTTTCTGCGAATCCCTGCGCTTACTTGGGTATTCGATATGCCATTATGCAATCAATTCTTGGGCAAACTCCATTTAATACTTAAATAGAACGAATATAAATTCGGCAGAGATAGAAAACTGATTGGTATTCTTTGTCCATTTGGTAAAACAGAGAGTCAGATATATTTTATAGTAGAAGAGCAAACTCATCCAGGGGAAAACGGTCTCCCTGGCCGTCCACTGAGCGTTGTGAAATCCCCTTTGAGGACTAAAGTCGCCTCTTGAAATTTATTCCATTTGCCGTTTCGGGTTGTCCCCATGTATGGATTTAGGTCAGACCTGAACTGTGACTTAATTCTTCCTCCCCGCAGAATGTCCCCTTCCTTTTAAATCTCGCTCGCATGAATGGTCTAGGATTTAAGAGGAGAGAGTCGGGAGTCGCAGGGGCTTCGCCCCGGGAAGGAAGAGATGGACACCGCTGTGAGGACACGAAATAAAAGCCGACGCGGGTGGAAAGCGAGCTCATCTCTGGAAACTTTTCAGTAAACTTGATGACCCATTTATTTTTCTTATTTCTTTTGAGATGGCGGACTTGTACTTAAAACTTTATGTGACCTCACACATAAACCACTTCAAAGGATCCCTTCTTATGCCAGCACGGGCGCTTTTGGGTGTTTTTATTCGTTTCGTCGGAAAAACACCCGATCCATTCCACATTTCCCAAGGAAACCCGAGGAAGAATGAAAAAAAATAATCTATCCATGTTTACGTGGAATCGTTAGAAAGATATTTTTTCGGACTATCCGAGCCTTAAAAGTTTTGCGTGATCATTTTTGTTTTACTCAGAATAAGCTTAAAACCCTAACTACGAGGACTCCTTTCTCACCCGTTCATTCTCGGAGAAAACTTCATTCATCATTAATTTTTTTCTTCCTACTGTTCGGGAACGCGTAAGTCCTACTTCTTTCTGCGAGCCAGCTCACTCCCACCATTTTACCTTTTTGATTCAAGGCGATCTACTTTTAATGCACTTGTCGTACTCCGGGAAATATATGGCATGATTCAGTTATAGTTGGACAGTGTTATTCGTCATTTGTAGCTAGCGAGAGTCTTCAACTTTTCATTACAGTATAATGCATTGAGTATACCTTTTGTTTTTCCACGTAAACTTCAGTAAAATGTGTCTAGCATCATCGAAAAGGGTTTAGTTTCACATGCCATGGATCTTTGAGTTGCCTCAACTACTTTTAGCTGCTTAAACTTCTCTCTCAAAAGGACTGTCAAAATTATGAACTCATGCAAACTATAATATATCTCTCAGTAAACTCAAAAAAATGCCTTGAACTCTTTATACAAAATGCCCTACGTACTTATTTTTACTATATATTATTATTATATGTGGTATCCTAAGGGTTAAGGTGGGTTTTGGATGGACATAGCATAAACAATGTTGCAACAAGATATTTCCATCCCTCACCTGACCAAAAACACAAGCTGAAATAGTGCAATATAATGCAATTGAATCGTCATCACCCCAAATGTCTGTTCAGTAGGAAATTGAAACGTTGGCAATATCTGCTCCTTTGTAGCGTGCTCTCAACATTCCGAGTAATAAATATGAAATGTCTCAGTATTTTAATACCAAGAAGAGCATGTGTGAGTTCGATAAATTGTGAGACATTTGTCAGATATTCTCGTAAATAGATACGATTTTAGGTACGATACGATACCGTTTCTGAACTGTGAACACACCCTGTGACCTCCAGTAGTCTCATTTCCAGCTATAATTCTTCTTAAACATGTAAAAATGTTATCAATTCACGGAAGTGCAGCTCGTTTTTAGCACTGGTTTTAGAATGCGGAGTATCTGAATGAAAATTTTGTTATTGATGGCAAAGTATTGAAACCAGATTGATTGTTCTAGTTGGAATATATTTTTTTAATTTCATCCTCCACTCATAGGATCTTTTCCTTAGTTGTTCTAGGGATTCCTTGTGAATGCACGTGATTTATTCTTGTATACGATGCGGTTTTTAATATGCACATGTATTCACTATTTGAATATTGCCGCCGGAAACGGTGTTCGACCTATTTGGAAGAGAACTACTTGCTTGAAATGTCTTGGTGAATTACCTCTGATGATAAAAGTGGGTCCACGAGCAAGGTTCTCTCTCTCTCTCTAAATGTTCCTGCTTCATTATCTTTTCTCCCATTCTACCCTGTCTGGTAATTATCTGCCCTTATTTTTCATTTTAGTTTTTTTTTGCCCTCAAATACTCTGACCTCATCACTGTGCCCACTTTTATTCATACCATACCATCTATCAATTTATCCGCGCTCCTCCAACTGTCTCCACCAATGCAGTCCTATTTTATAAGATTCGTGGCCAACCTTTTATTAAATCTCCCCTTAATCCCTGCTATTCTCATCTTTACCGCGATATCTACACTTGGTATTGTAAATACGTTACCATTTCGTTATTTTTTTGGTATTCTAAAAACAAAAGGATTGCCCCTGGAAACTCTTCATCAAAATTAAAAATTTCGAAGAGATGACAAAATGTTTTGATCTAAGATGTAATACTTCGCCATGATAGTTCACAATTCCATCATTTCTACCATTCTAATGCTTTCGAGGGTGGATATTATTCCTTGGGAATGTATTGTTTTCCTTCTCAATTCCCTATTATCCAGCATACAGCATCCCAAGACACATTTTTGCGCATACTATATGTCAGAGTCACCTTCATCCACATTTAATGTTTTTATAAATGCACTCCACCTTTAGCGTTTATTTTCGTCTGAGTTGGGCTAATTTATTCCATCTCTCTTCTCACGTCCACACCTGAAAAGCTTAAAATCTAAGACATTTCCCTCAAGGACTGGTTTTCTGGTCATCACTCCCTTCCATAACATTATTTTGAGTAATCGTTTGTTTATGGATATATTATCACTTTTAACGAATCGTATTCCCCTCTCTTTTTTATAAATTCATATTTTATTAACTCAAAATTGTCTAATTTCAAGTCTTAGTATGATGAAATTTGGGAAATTTTGAAAATAGACATGAAACCCGTAGTGGAAGCACTTGTAGTTATTCTATCGAAGAGGATTGATCTGCCAAAGTTATGTTTCACGCTAATACTTTCCTATTTACCTTCTGTAAGCATTAGCCTTCCCTCTTTAAAACTGCGGAAAAGAGCAGTAGCAAAGTAGAATCTTGGATCCTGAGAAACTAGTTTTGATAGTAAATTTATTAAATTTTGGTACCATATTATAGAAACTGGAATGATTGAAAATGCTTTTCAAATTACAAGCACATTTTACGGTTCCATTTCATTTTCAGCAAAGATATATGGATAATTATTTTAACTTACTCGGCAAAGTTTACTGCTGGATTTACATGATTTTTTCCTATCTCATAGGAATAAATTACAAAAGGGTCACATTTTCTTTTTAAATTATACTCATAATTGTTGTTACCTGAAGTAGTTAATAGTAATAAAGTGTTTAAAATACTCTATAGGTTTGGTTAATATTGCATCGTCACAAGCCCATTCGGGAAAATTACTTAGTAACACATAGGACGAAGCATGCGCAAGGAGAGATTCAAACCCACTTTCTTTTTTTGACCACTGACCTTGTTATACTTTAAGTATTCTGGGTCGACTTCTTTCTGCCTTCCATAGAACAAGAGTAATCAGAAGCGCTAATAAAATGTTGATATGTCACTCAGTTTATCTTAATTGATCTTAGTTCAAATGAGAGTTTTCGCCACGTATTATATCAGTGAAGCATAATAGTTAAAGCGTCTCATTTTGGATTTCATTTCAAATGCCTTTGGAGTTGTGTACTTGTTTCGCAAGTTGGGAGATTTATATGAATTATGTGAATTGAAATGAACTTAGCTCTTGAAACACTTGTTTGCTGGGTTATGTCTCTACTCCCTGTCATTTTTTTCTTGGCTCTCTAGAGAGATACCACACACATTTATGATTGCTCTATCTACAAGTGATGGTTGATCATCACACGATAAGTTGATGTTATTCATTTAAGAAACCGTAGATCCAATAGTATTTTCCGTTTTTTTGTTTGGATTTTCCGTAATTTTGTTTCTTCAAATTGTTATAACCACCTCCAAGTTGTCCTCGCACTGGCATTTCGTCTTTGTTCCCTTAAGGCAGCAGGCAGAAAGCGTTAAAGGATCCCGCGGTCTCAATTTCGCCCGGATTGAGTCGTTTCTCCCCCCCCTTATAATTCCTTTCTACCACATTCTTTCCCCTCTGTCCACCCGCTCCCCCGTTTTCTTTCCCCTATGAGGTTTATTTCCCTATAATTTTTCCCCTCCATTCCTCAGTCCCACCTCTCCACCCATTGCTTCCATCTAGAAATCCCCACCGCCCACCCCTTCCTCCTGGCGGCGACCCCATCCTCTCCCGCACCCCTTTTAACGGAGGACTCGCCGGGGACCCCTCCCGATTTCCCTCCCCCACACCAATCCCTCCCTGCCCGCCCGCTCCCTCCTTGCACCCACCCACCCTCTCCTTCGTCCCTCCCGCCCCTGTGCCGGAGAGCAGTGCCTCGCTTCCCTGCTTCTCCCTTACAAATCCGCACCATTTGCTCCCTCGTTCATCATGCTGTCAAGGGACTCGGGAAAGGGCGCACTCTCTCGCCCTTCCAATGCTCGAAGCCTTTTCTCTCTCTCTCTTTCCCCCTCGAACGAGGGAGACCAGCACCATTCTAGCACTCCCCACCAACCCAAACCAACCCCGTCCCTCCCGCACCGAAGCCACACACTTCCCTCCCTTCCCCCCTCATGCATTTCATCCCCCTTTTTCTCCCAAAGCCTACTCCTACCTCTAACCCATCTAAGGTAGATACTTCTCCTCCCTCTAATCTATGTACCCGCGCCACTTCCTTCGTGCCCACCCCCAACCCCTGCTTCTTTCGTCTTTCTTCCCCCTCTCCCCTCCTCCTGCCACTCTCCGGGTTTCTCTATCTGAGGGTATTCTGGGCGGGGATGGGAAACTGCATCTCTATGTGACCTTAAAAATCGTCACTTTATATCCTACCGCTCTCAAAACTTCACCGAGTGCTCGAATCGTATGAGTTACGTCGATGTATTAATGACCCTACATTCGTATAAACGTGTGAAAGTAAGATGCGAATAACGCGCGATGTGCAAAATGTATGTCAACGAAGTTTCATTAATTTTGAGAATTTCGGGAGACAAAAGCATTCGGAAAAGACACATGACTTCCTTGCGACATCAATGTAAACCTAGTCGTTTTCGAGAACTTTAAGGTGCTCCGAGGATGCGCAAAAAGAAAACAATTTCTAGAAATATTCGTTTGGCGTACTTATTTACTTTTGGCTCCGACTGCATCCAAGGAGAAGTTTTTGCGTACTGTATATATTCCTATGCTAACGGTCGTATGGACGCGTAAAATAGACTCAAAATGTTACGTTGGCATTATTACTAAAATTATCGTCCTGAGGCCGCTTGACCTGGCGTGACGGGTTCTTAACGAAATTATTCACAATATTTGAGCCTTCTACTTTAATATTTTATCCAAGAGGTGACTAAAGATTCATTCTGATGATGTATACCTTTAATTGCATCAAAAAAATACCCCGCAAGCCGCCATAAGGGCGTGTGGCGGGGGGTGTTATGCCATTACTCATAAAACAGAATAAATCTACATGCAAAACTAACAACTTCGTTCCAATGCACACATGCTGAGACGTATACAATACATATATTCATGCAAAACCCATTTTAACTTATATCCAAATGCATACACTAGCAACTAGCATATACCTCCAAACATTGCTTATGTCTACGCAGCGCTTAATATTGGACTCACCTGTAAGACTTTGATTTCTTACTATCATGATTCCAGATTGTCCGAGGAAAGAGAGAATTTCTACATCGATATACCTTTAATTCGATGTGCAGGGAAAATCGTTTCCACCCAGTGCTCGTATCTAAGTGGTGTTGTGCTCGGATCCAAATGCTGTTGTAGCCTGTCGAAAAGGGTATATTGAAATTATAAAATGATATTGATATATTGAAAAGGTATAGCATATTTATATACATATTTTATTTTCACTATACCTTTAGTATAGTATAGCATATATATATTTTTTTTCACACTTCAAAAATCTGTGTTGAGATATAGTGAGGGCATGGTAGTCTCGTGAGAAGATCAGTCTACTACTAACCGAAGGGCACGGGTTTGATTAGAGGTAGCTTTGAGCACACCCAGTAATAACAAGTTTTGTAACAATGTAACAGTTTCAGAGTGTAAAAATCAATCTCCTTGACCGATGATTTTTACACTCTGAAATTATTGCAATGTAATGCATATCTAACGAATGACTCGGTTAAAAATTTCTGTCGCGGCATCTCCCGCAGTTTCTTGGAATTTAACAAGCTGTGTAATTTCTCAGATAAGCGGACAACTTCCTGGAAAACTTTAAATGGAACAGAGAAGGAAACTGACTCCTCTACTCCGTGTTATCGTCTAATAGCATAGGTCTTACTTAAGCTCTGTTCTTACCTTTCAAACCAACCTCAGTTTGATTTCTGGGTTTGGTGTTCAACATGGACGTTAGGAATTTTCAAATACCTATGGTATTATCCGTTTTTGAATGCCTAATGTAAATTATGGCTTGAAATAAAAAGTAATGAAATATATTTATCGATTTGAATCAAACTCGGATTTATAGAATGTATTCATTTCATGACATAAGCTTGAAAATTTATTTACTTTCAAATCTATCAAGATTTCTGTGAGTCCGCAAATTTCTCGTGGTTCTTCTGCTGAATTCCCATATTTCGGCCCTTTTACGGCCTAGCCCGTTTTTTTCTCCTTCGCCACTTTCTTCGGCGCAGTCCCAGGTAAACCTCTTTTCCTCCAAAGCTTTCTTCTTACTCCTGACACAAACCTCAATATAACTCTGGCCCTTTCTCCTTCTAAGCCTCCCAAACCGTACCGAGACATCTTCCTTTCACCTCCTCCTCTTCGTCCCATTCTTCACTTCGCCGTCTTTGCCATCATGCATGTCTTTATTATCCACTCTCTTCGTCTTGTCTTCCTCCTCCTCTTTCTTCCCCTTGGAGGATAGGTGGTGCATATCAAATCGTATTCAATTTTTAATCAAGTAAATGGGGGGGGGGGCAGTTGCTTTTTAATCCTAAGCTTACAGCTGCCAAAATGTATATTTTTCCATAGTAAAATTTCATATACCTATTGTTCACCAGCATAAAACAGTTACTCATTTACATTTAAATACCAAATAATTTTTATTCTTCGTACTCAACGACACAATTATGAAAACTTGTAACTTTTACAGCTAATTGATTGTTAGGCTAACTTCGCTCTCATCTATGAAGCGCTGTAGTTTCTCCGTGCATAGCACATTTCGAAATTCATAAATAATATATTTCATGCGTGCCACAGGGATGTGTTTTAGTGCCTCTACACTTCTTGATATCCAGCCTAAATAGGAACCCACAGTAGAAACAAAAATACCATCAACTAGTTAATAAATAGATGAAAAGATGGGCAAGATAAGAGTCATAACATAGAAGGTCTCTCTTCAATCAGCGAAAAATAGTTCACGTACTTTGGTTTTACACCTATTTCAAATCATCATTACATCAGTCAAATTCATCATTGGGCATACACAATAGGTGAATATTCCGGTCAGCCTTAAAGGAAATTCGTTTATTCCGACTGATTGCGGGTAAATTTAATAAAATTGTAACAGAAAGGTAGTACTTCGCTTACAATAGGCCAAGTTTGGAATTCGTGGAAGTATTTAGGATCCATAGGAGAAAATATAAATAAAGGGACTGAAAAAATTAAGAGCGTATTCGCTAGATAAAATAATTATACCAGAGAAGAGATATTTGCGCTGTAGGAATAAGGATGGATGGCAATTGAATTATGAAATAAACAGAAAATATTAAGGCTTAAGGAAGGTAGGAACCACACGAGGTCGCTAATGAAACGGAGGGGAATATTATTGGCTCCCCTCCCCTCCGATTGTATTGACAGATTGAATCAACTGGATGAAACATGAGAGCTATTGTTAAATTTTTAATAAAAAATGTAATAGTTAAAGCTCTTCTCACTATTTGAATTTCTTCTCACACTATTATTGCAAGATTCCAATACAAATGTATGAGTTTTTGTATGATTTAGTGTAGGTGCAGAAAAGTGCATGTGTGGAGACGTGGAGAAGGATGGAAAAGGTGCAATGGACATAAATGAAAGCAAATGTGGAAGTGTGATGCAAGTTATGAGTGAGGAGATTATTGGCAGAAACTGATATCGGATAGGAAAAGTGAATTGCGCTTTATAGAAATGATGGACAGAACTTTATGATTGACAATAAAATTTGGAAGACTTTGATAGAGGAAAGAAATTTAGCAAGTGGGAGGAATATGATATGGATATTGGACCGAATGAAGAGAGCAAGGAAGTATCCAGAATACATTTAGGCAGGGACTTACTGTAGCGAACGATTTCAGGTAGAGCTTTTGGTTAGTGTTGGGAATAGGGGGAATGCTGTATAATTGTTTTTGAAGTGTCCATCCAAAACCTACCTTAACGGGTAGAATATCTTCAATATTAATTTTATATTTTTATATATTTTTCAAATTACTGTAATAATTACTCTCCTGTGTTCGTTCTTTTTAGTGTTCTTAATTGATTTCCATGTGAATGAATATTTTTTTGCCATATGGCGGGTTTTCGTGTTTGAATGTATTAACTTATATATATTTTGTTTAATTTATTGTTGGTTAATTAGTTACGGGTTAATTAGTAGCTATAGACAGTGATATCTATATTCTATTTTTGGTTGTGTTGGATGTGGTAACAGCAATAGGAATCATATGGAATTACTTTTAAAGAACTGGTTGACTGAGTGAAGTAAAATTTTGAAAGACACCAAAAGACCAAAGGGAATGGGAGCAGTGCCTCCATTACGACTATTCTTTTAGGTAGTCGTCCAATTAATATTCTTATTCATAAACTGTTCATAATCAGACTGCGCATTTGAGGGTAACAAATGGAGATCAGGATGGATAGCGGTAGGAACAGGATCGATCATAGATGTGAGCTATAGCTTATCCCATCAAAATTACACTACGAGAAATGATAAGTTGATTTGGTTTGAAATAAGAATAACTGTCAGTGAGGAGGTAGTAGGATTGGATTTGCAGATCTGATAGCTTTCGTTAACCAGTCAGCTGACAATATTTGATTCACTGTGCTAGGTCTGGGTCGAATAATTATAATTACAAATAATATGTTGTCAATAGTAATTAAGAATTAATTGATGATGTATGTGTTAAAATGGGAGAAAAAATACTACATCTACATAAATACCCTGCGATCCACCAAAAAGGTGTGTGGCAGGGGGTGTAGCACCATGAAGGAAGGGTAAGGGTTGAGGGGGTTGGGGGTTAGGCGAGGAAAGGTGGGGGAACCTGTAAGAAAAAATAGATACATATATATATATATATAGTATATACAAGGTAGTATATATGCACGCACACACATATATATATATATATATATATATATACATATATTAAAATATCTGTGGAGAAGAATGGAGAAGGTGAAATGGACCGAAAGGAAAACAAATGAGGAAGTACTAGAAATGGTGGGTGAGGAGAGGGGTTTGTTGAGAGAAATCCTATGGAGGCAGGAAAAATGGATGAAAGGCGTATTGAGCGGTAGTGGAATGTTGAAGAGGGTAATAGAGGGGAGAATGTTGGGCAAGCGAGGTAAGGGTAGGAACAGGATAGGGATGTTGGACGGGATGAAGAGTGGAAAGAAGTACACCGAGATGAAGAGGGACCTGATATAGATTAGTTTGCTAGGTAGGGTGTCACAAAATGTTTATTTGATAGTTGTGTCCATCCAAAAACCTACCTTAACCGGTAGATTACCTAATAATAATAATAATAATATTAAAATATGCATACATATATATATATATATATATATACACACACATACATACACACATATCCTCGCGCAGTCCCTAACCTGTACGTTAATACTTATTGTAATGAACTATGTTCTGGGGAATTTCGGCTACAAGCATTCTGGTCCCTTATCGTTCTTGGAAAAAATGACATTTTAAACCTGTCACTCTTGCAGTCTATCTCTCTAGTCTTATATTCGTGATCCCTTCGACCGTAATACGTTGGGGTTCGTATTATATCCTTGATGTCATCTAGTGGAAGTAGGTGGATTTATATGATAATTTGAACGTTATATTAATTGAAATATGCGATGTAGTTTAAGTCACCAGGGATGGAACTGAGTTTGAAAAAAAACAATTTACAAAAAGGAGTATAGTAATAGTAGAGTGAAGAAATGATATGTTGGGTTTTTTATACTATGTTGGGTTTGTATGGTCCTTGAACCTGGTGTTTGATAAAATAGGTTTGGAGATTATAGTCTCAGATTGTAAACCTCTGAGGCGATGTGTTCGAGGAAGATGGATAAGGTAAACTGGTTGAGAGTAAGACAAAGGAACATTAGGCATTGGTGAAGATGGGAAGAGAGGATTCTGTTGTTCGACATTAGATTAAGACAGGGAAATGAGTATTGAGTGGCAGTTAGGTGTTGATGACCGTGGTGAGAGAGTGCTAAAAAACCGATCAAAGATGGAAACAGATTAATTGCGGAAGGCATCAAAGGTAGTGGTAAGGTTTATAACCTGAAGAAGTAATTTAGTGTAAAAGGCGCTTATGCGATTTAAACTTCCGCTATGATGTAATTGGCAGTCAGACGAAGGCATACTATATACCCCTAATCTACAATCGGACTCTACGCTATATATTCCTATATAATAATAGAATTCAAACAAATATTTTCTGCTTCCAAGAAACTGCAAGAGTAGAGTAGGCTCCTGGATCGTGTTTTGTTAGTAGTCACAAAATATTTATTTGGTAGTTGTGTCCATCCAAAACCTACCTTAAATGGTAGATTACTTAATAATTACTTATTATTTTCCTTGATTCTCTCGTTGTCCGAGTCTTATCCGTTCTGTACATTTCTTCAAAGTTTCCTAGTTCGTCTAATTTATCTACGAGGTCTAATTTATCTACTATTTATTCGTCTAATTTATTTACCCTCGTCAGTTAACCTCCTAAACTCATTGTTAAGTTTCCTGTACTGTGTTCTTCCATCTTTGGAAGAGTCTTTTTTTCCATGTTGTACGTTCTTACATTTTATCTAGCATACTCTATTTAATTCACTCTTTTTTATTCCTTTTATTTTTCACTTATGCAACTTCCTTCTCGCAAAGTCTTCAGAATTGTGTTTTGAATAACATTCAATTTCACTGTTACAAGCATAACTACAGTCTGTCTTACATGGACGAGTTTCTTTTCGGCAATTTTGGAATACCTCTTCCAAGAACTGTTAATTTTCAGCTTTTCAACATCATAATTTTAAAGCAGCTGCCATTTCACAACATGCTTCCTCCTTGTTTGCAAGCCTGCCACAAGTTATGGTCCGTGTCAAAGCTCGCTCCTGAGAAGGTTTTAGTATATTGGCACTGTTTTTTAACCCTAAGTTAGTAGTAAAATATGTATGATACCTGGAAATATTCTTCACGTATATTGTCTTCGCTGATGATTGATAAATCATCTATTAGCTATCCAAAAATCCAAATGTTCGCAACAGTCTGTCAATTATCCCCTCTACCATTTTTCTGGCCAAGGTCTTGTTCTCAAATTATATTTCTCTCTTCTTCCTTTTTCTCTAAAATACTCCATCAACCATCGTTATCGTTCTCAATTGTTTCAATTGCTCCATACTTAATTTTATCTTTCAATTTCGTAATTTAATTTTAGATTTTTAACACATCTCTTGTTGGTACTATTGAGTAACGTGCATTTTACACTTAAAGACTAATGAGAGTGGGTTATAACTAATGATGTACCATAATGATGAATTCGTAAATGCATACTCATTCTTTATTTTTTCTGTCTATTATTTTTCGTCCTGCAGTTTTTCCATTTTCATCAAATATTTTGAATCTGAAATGCTAAATATTAGTTCTAAGAAATCTTACACGGAATTATCTAAAAAATTCCATCAGTAAAAGTAAATTTTCTGAAAATTCTTTTCTGCATTAACCATGCGATGTTTTGCATCAGATTTATTCATGCACAAGTAGTCATATAGTTCATTTTATCGAACCCAAAGTTAACACCACAAATAACTATTCATTTCGATAAATTATAGTAATTACTAGATTCTGGGAGAGATTTGAATTAAGAGATACCTGCCCTCAAAGAAATCTTTGACCTGGAGGAGAAACTAACTAAAAATTACCTTGCCCTTTTAGGCCTGGAAATGTATATTCTGGGCGTATTCTGGGTCATTAAGTGTATACTGGCAAACATTAATTTTAAGAAAAGAATATCAGTGCAGAGAGACTACGGTTTACTCCAATTCAAATTGATGGGGAAACAAAAATAATTCATTTTGGTACAGTTATCCCTGCTTTATTTTAAACTACAGGCATAAACAGCGTACATTGCATATACCAACACACCTGTACCAAACAAACATACCTGAATGTTACAGATTGGACTGAATTTGTTTCTTCCTTCTTCCGTTGAATTTCTAATGGATAAACCAGTACCAGCATTCGGGAATGCAGTAGCTCAGGAGTAAATAATGTTGCACATTTATAGGATTGCAAGGTTTAGAATTTGCTGGGCCTATGTGTTATCATGGGGCGATGAGTGAAAAATGAAGCGTAGTGTTATGATTCAATATAACATATCATAGTACGTTATAGACAAAAGTTTGAATTCCTCTCCTGTATAATTCGAATAACTAGTAGCATTTTTCCTGAAATTTTATTCTGAAATTTGCATTATTCTGATCATTTTTGTACGCGCTCTATGCTTTCGCATGCATGTAAGTAAACTGAATTGAGTTCTCGTATTGTTTTATACAATTCTTCTTCGAATTATCCGTGGTACCCGTGGCACTTAAGGTGTGTATCCCTGGGAATGAAACCAACACACCATTATCGCGATCCGCTCAATTCGAGTGGTCCTAGCAGGGCCGGGCGTGGTGGCGTAGGTCGTTCAACCCCTTCGGCGCCCGTCTTCTCCTCCCTCCCCCCAGCCTCCACCCACGGTGGCCAACGAAAATGTGACTGCGCTGTCTCGGACTCGACTTTGAACTGCATGAGGGATGTAAAGAACGAAAGGAAAGGGGCCATGGCGTAAAATATGGTTTCCTCGTGGGGTGGTAGGGAGGAGGGAAATGGATGGACGGACCGGGAGGGGAGGGTTGTGATATAGAAGGAGGGAGAGACGGGTGGAATAGTTTTCTGTGGTGAGAGAAGAGTCAGGTGCAAGTGGCATTGGATCGAGTGCAAATGGAAGCGGTGCGGGGGAGGGGGGGAAGGTCGGCGTGGGAGGGCGGTGGAAAGGGGGAAAAAAGGGAGCTGTGGAGGGTGGGAAGGGAGAGGTGGATGGGTGGGTGAGCGGGTGGGCCTCGTGATTTACAGCGTATTGGTAGTAGCACCTCCTGGCCGAAAGGGTAGGGAGGGCGGGGGCGGTTAGGGGTCTTCCGAGGGAGGAATGGAAGAAATGGCAAAACCAGGGATTGGGAAGAGGGCGCCGAGGGGTGGATGCGAGAGTGGTGGTGTGTGCGCTATACTTTTCCGAGGAGGAAGCTGCAGAGGGTGGAGAAGAGGAGACGAAAGGTATATAAGGGTTGATAAGGGGAAGGGAGGGTTGGTGAGGGAGGATAGTGGGGTTGGTGGCGAGAGGAGGATGTGTGAGGGAGGATAAGGCTCAATTCACGGCTGTCTTATCTCGGTCGGCCTCCGTGTGTGTCCCTCGCGCGCCTCTCCCAGGCCCCGGATTCACACACTATAGTCGGAGCCGCTTGACGTGGCGCCCTTTCGCTCGGAGGAGAGAGCCCACTCCAAGTTTATGGCCCAAGGGGCGATGCTTCCTTCCAATCGGGGAAATGGGATGTTGTATCTCCCGGGCGAACGGCGCGGGTCTGCCGCCTCGGAGACCGCCGCTGTCCAGGTTACGCGCCATTCGAGACCCCCATTCGGGCGTCGAGTGCCGACGTGTGGAGGCGTCATTATTCGTGGCTCAGTGGGGTCAGCGGCGGATGAAATGTGCGTGTGTGTAGCTGAGGTCGCCCGGTGACGACAGAAGCACCCTTTCCGTGTGCTATTTTGAGGTGCCCGGTTGAATGCGGGAGAAGCATCCGAATTTCATGCATGTCTTTAGCCAGTGTCCGCATATAAAATAGGTTCGTTCGCTCTGTTACAACGGCGATTTCGTTAAATGGGGAGTCACGCACTACTTTCAGCAAATTCTGTGGGGCCACCGTTCGGATGTCGTGGACGTGTGTGTCGTGTCAAAGGGACCGATTTCAAATGATGATGAATGAAGAGAGAATGCCTTAAGCAATGATTTATAAAGGACTGCGGGTCGGCATCTAATAATGCTCTATCGCCTCGACAACAGTTTAACGGCTCAAAAAGACTTCCAAAGCGTTCGAAAAATCGGCACTTATCGTACTACTTTTGGTAATGAGAGCAAAAATCTGAATTGGAACAGAGTGAATAGCTGGAGGAAAGCAATCTTTACGGCTAATGAACTTTAAAGCAACGTCTGTAAATTATATGTTTTGTGGTTTTCGTAATTTGATGAACGAATACGGATTCCATTCTCCAAAATTGATGAATTTATTAAAACACGGTGGGGCTGGGACATGAAATTACTTATAAACTGTAATAACTTAATAAATGTAAATGGATATTGAGGTTATGATAAATATCTTAATAACAATAGATGTAGCTTTTTGCTCTGAAAAGAAGCTACCAGAACAACTTCTGAAATAACCGATACATATATTTATTTATTCGTCTTGGTCCGGGAAAGGCATTTTTTGGCCTTTACATCGGACAACAATGACGACACAAAGTGACAAAAATACAAACATCCAAGCCCTTAGTGGAAAAAATCACACCCTGGCGGGAATCGAACCCGCGACCCTTGAATTGACAGAGAGGGAGATTTGGCGCCACCGGGGCCGGCCGTGCTATATTTTCGATATATAAGATATACTAATCAAATCGATAGTTCTCTGACGTCAATTTATGTATTATTACGATGAAGTTCTGACGTGCGATTTATTTTAATTTGCTCATTTTGAATTCTGGGAATGATAAAGTGACCTAGTGTTTTAAAAAAAGAGATTCAAAAAATACAGTCAAGTTTTCGTAAAGGCGGAGTTGCATAAAATAAGTCGCGAACGACTGTGTAGTGATAGTCTACAAAAAAGTTAGTTTAATTCGTTTCTGATGTTCAAACGTTAGACTTTTTTGGCACGCCTTTCTCTCTAATGGGAATCCAGGAACCTAGGAGCCATTGCTTTTTCCAAACAAAAGTACCGAGCGAATGGATTTTACATTACTTTCTCAGAAACATTAAATTTTGTTCTGTCCTAAGACTTCTTATACGCACATAGCAATGACAGCAACGGGACCACAATGAGAGAACTCGATGTCTTACTCCAAAAATTTCGCTACAGAATAAAAAGATCAATTTAGTTTCAAAACAAATTTCTATTTGTTTGAAAAAATTAAGTAGTTGTTTATTTACGTTTTTTGTTTGCTATGCTGGGCGAATTTCTCCTTGTTTCAGTAATAGCTTTAAAGCTAGCTTTTTTTTCCCTCTCTTTGTATATTTTGATTAACTTTACATTTTACAGAAAAAAATTTTCTAACTTTATGAAATTGCAAGAATATATCAATTGTGATTACTTAAAACAAATAAAATGTAACGAAAAATTGAAATTGACATTTGAAAAATTAATTAAATGTTTTCGTAAAGTAATCATTATAAGTTCCAATAATTAATTTCACTCAGGGACCATGTGGAAAATTTCTTATAACTTGTGCGGTTCAGTCAACAGATTTTGTATCCCTCTTGCCCTTTGGGTGATTGGTAAGACCTGAGGAGGTGTGGACGCCAGTATTTATTCCGACCCTGGTTAAAAAATAATTTCCCCTGAGTCACTGAATGAAAATTTCGATGCATGCGTGATTAGTTTGTAAAAGTTTTATCTTATTTGATAATCTTATAAATGTTGAAATTTTACAAAATGCTTGCTGTTTAGCGCCAATTATTATTATTATTTTCGCGCTTCTACCTGTATGATAAGTTTTGGATTGACCCAGCCGAAACATTGGAACAACGATACATTGACTTGCCTCTTCTAACAAAAGACAACCTGATATCTAACACTACAGTAAATCTCTATCCAATTCCGCATACTTCCTCCCTTCATTCCGTCCAACCTATCCTATTTCCCCTCCCTTTCCTCGTTTACCTGACTTTCTCCCCTCTGTCGCAGTTTTCAACATCCCATCACCATTCAAAACGCTCTGAATCCATCTCTTCTAACTCCTTTGAACTTCAGCCAGCAATATTCTCTCCTTCCACAATTACTTGCTTAGTACTTCCTCGTTTTTTTCCCCCTTCGGTCCACTTCACCTTCCCAACCCCCACACTCACATTTCAAAAGCCTCCAATCTATGCCTATCTTGCTTGAATGATCACGTCTCCGCGCCGTATAAAACCACTCTCCATATCAAATTTATCTATTGTTAGTGAATGGGAAAGAATAGCTGAAAATGATCTGAACAAAACTCGTAAACTTTGAAGAAATATTTTCCCCATGCGCTGGGCATCTTTTCAATTTACATTAGGTCAAAATATAATGTTGAAGAATAGCTAATTCCGATTTTATTCCTACGTTTCCTCGATGTTTTGAAGTGAGAAGTTATTCCACCAATTTTCATTTTCTTCGGTTTGGTTTCAATTCCGGAGAAACGTAACTTTCGTTTCACGAAACCACCTTTCATCTGCTGTCTCGCTCGAGAAGTTTGGCATTGACAAGTAGGAATCCCACCAGTAACGCAAATTATGGAGTCTCTATTATTTGCTTCAAACATAAAGGCAAAGTGCCTTTCACTATTTTTCATTTGTACTTTCTTTGGCCACATGAGGTCTTGGGAATTATTTCCCCCTACATTTTGTTGCATATTTATTTAAATATTTAGTTGTTTGCAAGTAAGAAAGGAAACCCTTCGCAAGTTTTCGTATTGTAGGATGGAGAGGGGCAATAAGCTAGTAATCGCAATGCTGGAGATAGATTTTGTGAATGAATGAAGATTCAAAATGGATTATGGTGTACCGAAGAGAAGTAATGAAATAGCAATGATGGAGTACTGTGCGTATTTATATGATAACCCATTTGATCTGGACAAGGTTGCACAAAGGATTTTTTAATAAAATAATAAGACAAAATAGAGGGGAATGTTTACATGGTAAGTCTAAATACAGATTCTCAGACCAAATAAAAAGGAATACAAGGCAGAAGAGGTCATCAGAGTATCTCATCACCACATACACGTCACACCCTCTGATACATCAGATTTGCATACTGAAAAGTGTGACGGCAATAGATATCATTCGGTCAATTTTTAGATATTTGGACCTGGATTCACAGTCCGTTTTTGCATCAATAATTAGTTATTTAATAACTATTAAATTATTCCAGTGGCAAATAAATTTGGATATTTCCATCAAAATTGTTGAGATAATTAATCTCTAGTTTATTCTGAACATGTCTTTGGCGACGGAGGGACAAGAATTTGAATACAATGTTGTGGTTGCGTCTCTCTTGTTGCACCGGGATGGTCTATTCTGCCGATAAAATCTGTTGCCCCAACTAATTCTTTAGTTTCAGGACTAATCTCTAATTCCCTCAATGTTTCATGTCGTGGTCTCGCTTACTATATTTGTGCTCGGAGGAATTCCCGTCCCATTTCCTTAAATGCGTAAAACTTCAACGCGTGTATTTCATATCTTAAAAATTATTCACTCATCTAGCTAAATTACCTTAAAATTTATTTCATTCCTTCAAGTAACATGTTCATAGGCTGTGTTTCCACTTCATTATTTCTTAAATGTGGTCTTCTGGCTGGAAATTAAAAATCTACTTGGCTATTGCCACTTCTATGCACGAGTATAATATATGCAAAATTACGTATGGCCCCCACAATGAGGATATTTCATAAAGAGGAACTCTCATTTTCTTCTTATGTGTGATCTCTATGAAACACTCGATATTACGGTACTCGTACTTGGTTTTCAAGTTTCTTTATTCGGACTAGTATTTGTATACAAATTGCCGTTGTTCCACACCCGTTCCTACACGTAAAAAAATGTGGGGAAGAACGAAAACCTTCAGTGGTCTATTTTTTTGGTCGAAATATTGTTGGTACAATTCTAACATGTATAAATCTAGTTATTGGCTTTTAAAAGTCTTTCATTTTATTGCCAACAACTCAGTAAATGACGATTTAAGGTAGTTTTTTTCCTAAGAAATTCTCATTTATCCATTATTCTCTTATTATCTGCCCGCGGGGAACAGCTTTGTTTTAGATTTTATAGTTTCACTGAGAATGATGATCATTTTTAGGTTTTAAGAGTTTATTTTTATTAATTTACTACCTTTGCTTTTCAGAGTCTTATAATTTCTTTCATTAATAAAAGTACTAAAATTTTCAGGTGATTTTCGATGGAAGAAATACTATACATTCAAAGTTTTCCGTAACGATATGCGAAAGGATGCTGTAGAAGTTGAGGAATTGTTTCTTACTGCTGCTCCAATCTCGGTTGAATTTCCAGAGAAAATAGCTCCGTATATGAAGGACTATCTGGACGTGAGAGGAAGGTAAGTGCAATATTTTGTCTACCAATGTCCTCTATCTGTTGATTGAAGCCGCACAAACTGAGGAGTGAACCCACGAGTTTGAAACGTTCTGACATCCCTTGTGCCTTGAATTATTACTCGTGCGCCTGACAATTTTTCAGGTAATTAATGAAGAAGTAATCACAGTTTAAAATTACAGTGAACGGAGATCTAGTGCTTTTATCAAAGATGTAATTCGCTTATAATGTCTTTTTGTCAAATTTTTCTCTTACACGCCAAATTCGTAACGTGTGACTGATATAATGATGGTTCAATGATTCTATGGAATGACATATAGCCATAATTAGGCATTTAGAGTATTCCTTATGAAAAATTATATTCTCATTAGCTAAAAATAAAATCGACATCATGGCATCCTTGTGAAGTGTGCTTGAACTTGTAATCTTAGGGTAAACTGGTGACCAACTATTGATGAAACCAGTGCAAAAATGAAGCTCTGCATGAAAAAAATCACTACCAAAGATTCCTTTCTGCGCTTACATGGAGGCTGTGTAATATTTTAAAACTCTCGAAACAAGAATTTATTTTAATAAAAATTAAAGGCAAGGATGTTTTGTACAGCTAATACGTAATAATAAAAAGTATTTATTTATTTTTCAAAGTTTATAACAATCTTCTACCCTTAAATTGCTTCGTTTTTACTTCTGCTTCAAATGCTGATAGGCTTTATATATGGGGACATATAGTATTTGAAAATCGCTTACTAGAACCGTAATTGACGATAAATTATTTGACATTTGAAGCAAAACCTCTATTCATCATTTTTTTGCATTTCCCATCATCCCATATTGTTAGCAATTAAAACCGTTTTTAGAACGTGCAAATTTAGCAAATCAGCAATTTTACCTTCCAGGCAGTACACTAATTAGACATTTTCAGCAATTAAATGATAAACGATCAGGCGTCCTAAACCTACCGAAAATCTACACATTAGATTCGCTTCGACCACCATTTAGGACAATGTAAAGATCAGTTCCATCATTCGACACCCAGCAGAAACCCTCACCCAATAGTCCACCAACTTATTGTGCATGACCCTCACCTTGTGCTTAATCTCCGAATAATTTTCATCCGAAACCGGAGGTCGCATTCATTTATGAAGCCCACTCGTGAGTGTGATGCATAATCCTCAGCGCCTGGCAACAGCGAATGGTACCCACCCGAGCGCTCTGATCGCAACCACTAACTCGCCATCGAGCGTTCGAAAGCTTCCACATTGTGGGAGGGAAAAACTCGACCTCGTCTCTTTTTCACTATTAAAGGACGGTGTGCTAATGAATTGATGCGATCCCAGCAGATGCGTAACGTTTCGCGTCGCTCTCTCTTCCGCATCCTCCAAACAAAATCTCAGTTTCGTCTCATGTGGCCCCTCTTCCAATCCTTCATCGTCTCCCCCACTCTCTCCGTCCCCCACCCCGAGCGTCCGATCGCCCTCACAATATCCCCTCCGCATTCGACGCATTACTCTTCTCCGGCCCTTTACGCAAGGAGATAACACTGATCTGTCGTCGGCGGTGCATTGTTGCCGTCATTATCGCTTCACTCCACAGGTGCGGAGGTCCGTGAGGTGTGGGCATAAAGCGAGTGGGGCCATTGGAGGGGTTGGGGGAGGCGTGGCGGGGGCGGGGAAAGGGTTGGGGGGGTGAGTGTATAGGTGTCGTTTGCAGATATGGTGTGACATTACGGCATCCGATGTGAGATGGGTCGTTGACGGGGACGCGGAAGGTAATAACGTGACGTCGAGTTTTGCGGAGGACGAGGCTTTCGTTTCTGAGCCACGTGTGCAGATGCGTTTGCGAGAGTTTGCTTTGGCAGGTTAGGTCACTCTGTTGAAAAGCTATATGGAGAGTCGTCGAAGGATTTTAATAATTCAACACCGTTTTCAATATTCTCAGTATCAACTTATTTGACCTAGGCATGTAAAAATGAAAACCAGGCTATTTCACCGACAGTGAAAGTAGACGAACTCATCGATGATTAGTGAGCTGATATCTAATGCAAATAACCAAGAGGGCTTTCTATACTGAAATTATTTTGGAGTACGTTGCGTGACAATGTGCTATAATATATGTTTTCTATGTAATCAATAGGTTTGTCATTGCCTATATCATTCACGGCCTTCAAGATCCTCAAAAGACATGAATTAACAGAGATATTTTAGGATGGTTTGATTTATCATTTAAATTATTGCTAATCATGCGTTGAAAAGACTTTTAACAGTTATTAAAAGATATTTAAATAAAATATTTAGTTTTTCCATGTTTCATTGCATACCTAGAAAACTAATTTCCCCCAAGACCGTTACTGTTTACCATGGTTTTATTCCGAGGTTTATTGAATACATTTCCGACTATTTTTTAAATTTAAAACTATCATATGAACAATTCAAAGTAGTTTCTTCGTATTCGTTCATCATAAATTCCTAGAAACCGACAACGCGTACAAATATTCCACAAAATGTTTTTCTATCATAAAAATAGATACGTAACAGACACGTCTAAATGGAATGTAAATCATCCTATTCATCGTTTTCTGTAAAAAAATTATTGTTGATATGACTTCATGGACAAATAAATTATATATATTTTGTTGATAAGCGTAAATATTACCAAGGAAAACTAATAACAGTAGCATTCCTTCGTTTTCATTACACACGGGTTCATTAACTCCATTTGCCCAAAATTAATTACTGATATTTTTTTATTATCAGCTGCCGTCGTTCCACAGATTTATTATTATCCTCATGAGAACAAAGGGATCATCCGTAGGTGGTCTTCATATAAACATTTACCATTTTGCACGAGTGAGGTTGCGTGGTTCAATCAGCTCTTGGGATTTTGTCTAGTCATTGCTTTTGAATACAGATGTAGGTTTAATTATTCATTGTCGCGCTTCATTATTTTGACGTGCCACTTAATTCAACACCTATAATTTTGAATTTTTATTATACGTACGCAGGCGGAGCGAGTGACATCTTGAGAGCGCTGAAAAATGATTTATAGTTATTATACGTTTTGCGCCTGGTTAGTCAGCATGATTAATTATCAAAAACTGCACCCAGCCTTCGAGCGGACTTCAGTCGCATGAATGATAACATGTTTCGATTGAGTGCACAAGTCGGTTTTTGCCGAAACGTTTCTAATACGCCAGAATTTAATATAGAAATGGAATTTTTTCCATTCTGGAATTATGGTATTTTATCAGCACACGAGGTATCATTGTTTTGAGGTGCTACGCTATTTGAAAACATTTAGACAATAATTTTAAATTGTCAAATCGGTATATATTTCAAATTGAGTAGTTTAAGGCGTGATGTGGTGGAATTCGAACATAATAAAGAACGAATGGATAGTAACAATTTTCAACAGTAAACATTTTTTTAAATATTTCAAAACATTTCTTAACAATTTTAACAACAAATTTATATTGAATTTAGCGGGAAATTATTACTATCCGTCCTTATTGCGGTATATATTAATTTCCTATTACACTATGCTATCCTATTTCGATTACATGCATTAGCATGGATGTCGGGAAAATCCCGATTTTCATTGGCACGCGCAAGGAAATATACAAGATGGCAGGTGGCGATCTATCTCCCCGGGTAATGGATTTTTGCCCCCAGGACCCTAAGAAAACAAATGTAACCGTTTAAGAGGTCGGTTTAATCTGAAATTTCTCTGACGTAAAAGACTGTCCCGTCAGCGAGAGACACTTGGCAGCGGATGAGCCCACGCGCCTTTGCCCGATCCCTCACCCGTCTGTCCGTCACTCTTGCGTCTCCCGTCAACTCGTGTCGTGCACGTCCCGCGAGACAGGACGGGCCGGGAAGGAGGTTGAAGGCGGCGCTAATAAGGGCGTCGGACGTGAGTGCCGCTAATGACAAGGAGGAGTGGTTTTCAGGTTTTTCACTTATCACCACTTCATCGCTCCGATGGGACGGGTTGAAATATTTGGACGAGTCACACGCCCGGGGATTGCAATACGTCTCGGGAGGTAGTCAGGGATGAATGGATTGATTTGCCTTTATCTCTGCCCTTTTTTTCTTTCCTTTTCGTTGGGTGGGGAACGATGCTCCTACTTGTGTTCCGCCGTGGAATCGTCTCGGCTTTTCATACCTGTGGGTTCTAGTTTCTTCGCTCCAGTCACGTTTGCCTCCAATCCTGGACCCAAAAGTGGGTTCCAGGATGCTTTAGGCACCCAATCTGCTCTTTGAAACTGGGCTTTTAAGTAACCGCCTTAATGAAGTTTTCCTTAGATATTATTGAACGGGATCGGCTATAATTCCATGGGGTGTTGTTCATCGGTTTTCATGAAGGTCTTTGAAGCAGTCTACTTCCCCCTTTCATCAGTTTTCTGTATCTTACGATTGATTTTCTTTTAGATATCTTTCCAGCGATTCTCGGTAGATTCCCACACGTCAGTTGCATCTGGAATCGGCTTATTTTCCTTCTCGCTACAGTTTTCCAGGATACCACCTTTTTTAGACTAACTTTCTCCTTTTGTTTACTGTACGTGACCATTCCATTTGGTTTATTTTTGCGGATCCCATCCGTTACTTATTGCGATGAATGCATGATTCCATAAATTCTTTCATTTCGGATCTTTTTTGCTCAAAGGTACCAACCGACGGCCTCCGGAATTCTATCTCTTTAAAAGTTGCAGTTTCACATTTTTCCTTTGGTGTCCAGACTTCACATCCATATGATGTAACACTTCTAATTATGGCGCTGTGTATCAGCTGTTTATTACACTTTGATATTTTTTTGTCCCAGAAGATGATATTCCTAAATCGTTTGGGATATCGCTAGCCTGCCTTGATTATTCTTCTCTTATTGTTTATATTTAATTAAATATCGTGCGTAATCCCAGTAAACCCAACCGAACGCTACACCGCCCCAAGGTTGGCTGGATTTGTCAGGATAGGAACATTTCCTCCTGTTAGTTCATTGGTAACGGGTTCTGGATCTCCCTGAAGCATGGCTCTTTCGTAAACTAAGGTGTTTTAGCTATTGAGGAATCCGCCGATGGAAGAACGCTTTTCTGAGTCCCAAGCCATTCCTCATACTTACCTATTCTCTTTTTCGCTTTCTCGTGCCCCTGCATTCTTTCCTCTTGACTCACTGCTTTCTTCACTTTACTTGCTATTCTCGCTCGTCAGTCCCCATTTTGAGAACCATAACGAGAATTGGAGCTAAAATTAATCTAGGATTAAGCTATAAATCCCAATTAGTTTGCATTATTTAGAGGTACGCAATTCAATTTACTGTGTCCAGGGCTTTTAGGGCTTTTTCTCTCTCACCGTTTACGCTGGTGGAAAATATTTGTAAATATCTTTAAATTTAAGATTATAAATTAAAAAAGAATATTTTACTATGGGAATTAAACGACGTACAACTGGAATCCAATGTGAATAGCACCAATTTTTTGGATCGCTTTTTCACGCAGCTTTGGCTCAGTTAGCTGCCAGCTCGATTTTTTTTTCATTTTTTTTGGTCTCAATTTTCATTCATAAATATACGTCCGGATCCTTAATTCTGTGTCTGGACTATTTTAGTGATTCTTTTGGTGATGTATACGTTTTTCGTTAATTTAAACACCATATTTAATTTGCGTATAACTTCTTCAGATTATTTTATTAATTTCAGTTTTCCACAGGATCGCTCTTGATTTACAGTACGTTTTTTGGCAAAAGGATGTTTTAGCCAACGTGATGGTTGTGAAATACGATGAGTTAGCTCTGCATCGCGATTGTTAGACAATGGACAAGACTCAGAGGCAAAAATGGAATATTCCACCCGGAAGATCGTGGAAATGCCGTGATTTTTTCTGTAGAAGTAGAGGAGGCGAGTGAGAACCGCGGGGACTCGGATTTGCAAGACATCCACTCTGCTATCGTCCGACCCATTTGCGCGTCGTGCCGATGTCCCATTTCTTCCGAGAGACTTCTTTTGTACTTATTCTCTCCCCAATATCTTTCCCACACGAGTCGCATAAAATGCTCGGAAGTGGTCCTTAAAGCGGATGGGAGGGAGGGGTACGATCCATCCCGAAAAGATCGCGTTCTGTCATTGATGTGGGCGAGAGAGGGGAAAAAAGAAGCCTGGGAAGGGTAACCCGTTGAGGAGGGAGAGACCGTCTGGGGTTGGGGAGGGGGCGGGGTTGATCGGCCGGTGAGCGCGAGCGAGAGAGGCGAACTGTCAGTCACGCACGTAACACGTGTCAACCCTGCCATCTACCTTCAAACGGACACATTCTCCCCCTCTCCCTCCTGCCACACGCAAACACCCACCCACCCCCTTTCCCTCAACGCACTCACACGCCCAGACACAGGGGGAACAGGAAAACAGGGACAATCTTAATGTTGATTTTTTCCTAACCCCCTCCTCCCCACCCCCCGCCGCTCACTTTTTTTTCCACCCCTCTGATATAAAACTCCCCCATTCCTCGGCGAACTGCGCCGAACCCCCTTAGACACGCCTCCCATTGCCTTCTCCGACACCCTCCCCATGATCATCCGTGCACACACACGCAGGGCCTCCGGCCCCCGCCCCGCCCCCCCTGATGCATGACCTCGGTGACATCTCCTCAAAATAAACCAGCTCCGGCTCCTCCTACTCATCGGATGGCCGAAACGACCTCTCTCGCTCGTCTTTGCACCGTCACACGCCCAATTCATTGCCGCCCGGATGGGATTAGTTTGAATGGGATGGGAAAGTCATCCCCCTCGCCTGTCTAACCCTCCATCTACTCCGTGCTTTTTTCTTCTCTAAGGCTCAAGAGTGTTTGTGCTTTACCGTAGGACGTACAGCATGAAAATTTTAGCCGGTAGGCCACGTTTTCTTGTCCGATGGCGAGTCGTCACACCTTTTGACGGTAGGATCCCATTCCGCCGCGGAGAATGTTGATATAGCGGCACAAAGAGGGTCGGTTTTCCGAGCAGCAGTAATCCTGTGGAAATGCAAAAAAATGTACTGACATGGTGTGCAGTTCACCACGAAATTAATTAATTTGCATATTTTTTATTGTGTTAATTGAAGACACGCGGTGGTATTGAGCCGTTTCCACGGCTTCTCCCCCTAACCGATTCCCCCGGTTGAGAAGGCCAATTGAAGAGGGCCCCAATCGACAAATCAAAAAGGCCCCCGGGTATATATATCGGGGAAAAACCCGAAGAGCGGGCTGTTTGCGAGAGGGAAGCCGACGGACTCCACGCCTCCGTCTCCAGTCGCCGCCGGTAGCACGGTATCTCCCCCCCCCTCCTTTACCTTACCTTCTCCCGGAAGAGTCCAGCGCCCTCAGTATGAATAAAAGTGCTGTTCATCGCTACACGTAAAGGGATGTGAATTAAATAAAATGTTTTAAGCCAGACATTCGTTCTAAGATCGTTTGACTCTTCCCCTCCATTCTTTTTTATTATATTTAATGTTTCAATTCGTTTATTTATTGGCCCACCAAAGAAAGTAGTACCTTTTGCATTTAGCATAGTAATGAAACGTAACAAAACAACAGTAATGGAATAAAGGAAGAGCAATAACGATAGACATGACACTCAAATATTTTTTCGCATTTTCACACCCATGTTCCTTCACAAGTATTTCGTCTAGAGTCTTTCTTTACTTGCCCTTCGTATCTGCTTCACCTGCCCTTGATTTTCCTTGTGACGCGTTCCACTTTATTTTCATTCCTATTATGTTAATAACAAGTTTATCAAATGTTAATAAAGTTGATATGTTTTCATATTTCGCCAGCTTTCGTTCTCTTCTAGATGAAGTCAAGAATCTGGTTCTAACAGAGCGTGATGTTTTCGTTCGTTTTGCTTCGATGAACGCTAACAAATGGATTTTTTCTTCTTTCTGCTTCCCAAATGGTTAATTTAGATTTAATTTCGCTTCAGAGCTGAGGTATCGTTATTCTTTGCCTCTTTATTACATTGTTAAGTGACCCCTGTCACAAATAGATCAAGCGAGGAAAGAAAGTATTGATGACTTGTAAATGAAATCATCTCGGGTCATCCAGCAGCTCCGATCGCCGACGCGAACAGATCATATCTGCAGACGTTTTTCACGCCTCAGAGGGCTGAGATGATGAAAGAGGAGCCCGGGCTCTATGGAAATTTCAAGGAAATATATTGCAGTTAAGGGAACTGTAAACCAAGCACTCTTGGGCTTTGATCCCTTCGAATTCTCGGACCCTTCGTTATCCGTCTTTATAGATATCCACACATTTGCCTGCAAGCCACCCAGAGGGCGAGTGGCAGGCGGTTTTAAGTGACTGTCCAAGAAATTAATTGGTGATTTCTGGCATTCCGTATGATTTTATTCCGGGAAACTAATATTATTGCCCTCGATGCTCCATACTAGTAGTCAGAAATTCAGCTAGAAAAAAGGATTGATAATAGTGATCTGAATGGGAGTCAGTTTTCCTCACTGAGCTCTTGTCTAGCCTTCATGTGGTGCAAACATTAACTTTTATTTTCCTTAAGCGTTAAATTCGACTCATTTATTGTTTATCTAAATATGTTTGTCGTGATTGTAATCTTCTTCCGTGGTAACAGCCAACTATGATTATGAAATAATAATGCCAGGTTCCCTGATTTTTCACAATTATCCTTCAAAAAACGTCTTGTTCAATCCGTAGTCATGTCCTTTTGGGTATGGTTCCAACCAACCGACGCGTATTCAAGGTGAGATTCAATAAACAAAAAATGTCAACTCTTTCTTACTTTTTCATTCGAATATTTCCACACCATTTAGTTGATCCAAGGAAATCAAATTAAGAATAGCCATAGCAGAAGAGGGATTTCGTAAGAAGAAGACTGCGTGGACCTTTGAAAAAGGAACTGAGAATGGCAGAATGTTATAAATACAGGGTCGCACCCAAAAGTGGTAAAACTGATTTTATCTGGCGCGAACGGAGCGGTGGAGGGGGGTCTGCCTGGCAGGGTAAGGTGAAGGGGGCTCTTAGCAACAGACCGACACCAACCACAGTCGCCTGCGGGCTGTCGTTGAGTGAGGACACCGTTTTTAGTGAATCAAGGTTTTTGTCCGCGTCGAAAAACAAAATGAATCTGAATTTAGAGCAACGTTATTCCGTGAAGTTTTGTGCGAAACTCGGGAAGACGGCAACTGAGATCCTCGATATGATCAAACAGGCTTATGGGGACACTGCTTTAAGCCGTTCCACAGTGTCACAAGTTGTTTAAAGAGGGTAAGGAGCTCGTTGAAGACGACCATCGCTCCGGACGGCCGTCGACGGCAAGAACCGACACGAATGTGAACAGAGTGAGGACACTGCTGAGCACAGACCGACGCTTAACCAGTGAAGAAATTGCAGACCAGTTGGGCCTGTCTGCATCCAACGTCCAACGCATTATTTCACAGGATTTGGCCATGCGCAAGGTGTGTGCCAAGATGCCGAAAATTCTGAATTGGCGCGCTCGTCGTCAGACAGCTCCTGGCCAAATACGGCGTTGCCACGTTGCCGCACCCGCCCTATTCTCCCTATCTGGCACCACCGGACTTCTTCTTCTTCCCGCTGATGAAAAGACAGCTCAAGGAACGACCTTTTGACTCGATAAAGGCCGTTCAAGAGGCTTCGACGAGGGTCATCAACGGCATCCCGAAAGAAAATTTCCAGCGGGCGTACGGGGAATGGGAGTAACGTTATGCTAAGTGTGTAGCAGCCCAAGGAGCATACTTTGAAGATTGTTAAGTCGATGTAAGTATATCGTCAATAAAATTCTTGTAAAAAAATCAGTCTTACCAGTTTTGGGTGTGATGTCGTACGAAGTAGGGGGAGAGATGGACTTTGCGGAAAGAGGAAGTAAGAACACAAGCTTTTGAAACGTGGATATGGAGGAGGATGGAAGGAATTAGATTGGAGGATAGAGCAAAGAATGAGGAAGTGCTACGAAGGATTGGAGAACAGAGGCAATGGCTAGAGAAAACCAAGAAAAAGAGAAATGATTTGGTTAGGACATTGTATAAGGAATGAGTTATGTTAATTTGGTGGCAAAGGCTTTTCTCTGAATGCCGTAAAGGTATTTTTATTTTCGTCTCTGAAACTTGACCGATTCTATGATACTTTATTTTACTGAATGACTTGAGGTCGAATTGAAGTACAAACTGTTGCTAGAACTGAAATACAAGTTTTTAAGGTATTACTTTACGATCATTTTCATAAGTTTTCTAGATTAGAAGATAGTCAAAGCGCCTAAAGACAAAGGGTAAGTCATTTTCCGGTCCTAGTCCTTAATGCGAACTTTTATGAATCTCCTGAAGAATAATTACAAGCATTCAGTTGCACATGAACTATTTCCGACTCTCACTTATTCGCACGGCGCCCATATCTAAGGTCTACAATGAATAATAGGCGTAGGCTCTCTGATCTCACCGGCATCGCCGAGGTCCGAATTAACGGCGACTGAAATTAACGAGATGCAATTAATTCCCTTCCCTCAAGCAGGATCGGGACCCGAAGGAATCAAAAGGGTTGAGGGCACGCGCTCGGGACACCCCCATCCTCATCCACTCTCCCGCCCGTCGTGTCAGCCCATTAGCCCGCCGAATCCGCCCCACTTCCCACCCCCAAACCGCCCGCTTCCTCCACGGCCAGCGAGCGGCCCTGTGTCCGGAGTCACACGCCGGCACCCAGCCCTCGCCTTTTTCCCTTCCTCTCGAGCGATGGGCGTTCTCGTACACGCCTTATTTCCCCCCCCCCTACCCCCGGTGTCGCATTCTCTCCCCCTTTGGGGGCCCCAGCCCCCTCCTCCTCCCCAGACATCCGCACGGTCCCTCCCAAAGCGAGGTCATTAGCGGGGCTGTGAGGTCATTGCAGTGGGCGTCGGGACAAGTTGCCGCGGGTGACCGCCTCGAGGGGACGTCTCCCGTGAGCTCGATGAGGTATTATTCTTTTGTCCCACCCGCGTGGGGAGGTAGTGGAGGCTGGGGGTCGCCGTGGAGTGTGTGGAGGCGGGTCGGGTGAGGACAGGGGGCGGGCAGGGGGCGGACGGCGTGGGAAGTGGGCTTACACCGCCCCGGACGACCACGTCACGTGAAATCAGACGTCGTCGCCTGATGAGGAGGGCGAGTGGAGAAGGCGCTCTCCCTCCCTTCATGTATACCTTCCAGGAGGTCCCGTCGTCTTCGGCTTGAATCGCGGCCGCCGCCTGGGCGTATTCCCGCGACAAGTGAGGCTGCAGTGAGTCATTGTCCCCTTTCGAGTTCGATCCAATGCTCACTTTCTGTTGGGATCCAGGGTGAAAGAATTATGTCATCACACGGAATCAACACCAAGGCCTTCGAGTGGCACACGCGATGAAACGCCTTCGTTGCTGTTGGCGAAACATTTAATTTTTGGAATAAATCAAAAAGGATATGTGGCATGTAAATTTCCAGTGGCAAAGTAAGAGTAGGGCATGGGGAAAAAATAATAATTGCACCTTAACTGTGTGTAACAGCAGCAGTGGCTGGGCTCATTTTATCAAGTTACAACATTACTAGAGTCAACGGCTTTCGTGCCTCGCGAAGTACGGAAGAAACGGCTTATGAGCGGTAATCTTAGCTCAAATCGCGTTCAAATAAGCCTTTCGTTGTAAAGTAATTCAGTTGTAAGTAATTAAGGTTGTTGATTTGGTTGTAAAGTAATTACGTATTGAGATATTTTTGAAGATACTTAATTCCAATATGGATAAGGTTATATGTATCCCCACACTCAGACATCCACACATAAATCGCATGAAAACGAAGGTAATAAGATGCTCAAGAAAGAGGAAGGAAAAAGGTAAGCATTTAAGTTGGGGAAAACATAAATTAGAATAGGTGGAACATTTCGTCCATTTAAGAAGTGTTTTAGAAGAAGTTAGGTGAAGAAGCAAGGATACTAAAAGCATTCTGTTAGCTAAGGAAGCCAAGAAAAGACACGGGAATTGATGACAGGTACCGTTTAAGTAAAGTCATAAAGAAGAAGAAGGTATGATGTGTTAACTTGAATATTGAATGAAATTTTTAAGGCTCGGAATCTTGATCGTTGAGGCAAGAGGATAAGCGTAGAATGGAATCTTTGAGATTTTGGTGTGGAGAGGAATGGATAATATAAAATGGACGATAAGGAAAACAAATGTGGATTATTCGAAAATTAGTGGAAAAGAGACGATTTTTGTGAGAAAGTTGAAGAATTCTTGATACCAAGATGCAGTTAATTTTGACTTGCGATGGAATTTAGAAGATTATGATCAAGTGGAGAACTTAAGACGTAAGAAGTTAGAGAAGGAAAAAAAATAGGTTAGGTGATAGATTCCGGAAGGAAATGGTATATTGAAGACGGTAATAGATGGGATAATACTGGGTGAACGATTCAGAGTAAGAAAAATGATAAGTATTATGGATGGAATGAAGGGAGGTAAAACGTTTACAAAGTTAAGTAATGAGTTATTGTGCAGCGAAAATAATTTCGTGTGTAACTCAATGTACTCTAACAGTAAATAAATATGGCCTGATTATAATAAAAATTTCACTCATGATGTAGCCGAAGTTACGAATCAGTCACGAAAGGGTTGGTAAATAAATGCAGATAAGTATAAAAAATGTATATATTACTCCATCTTCATGCATTCTGGTTTTAAGGATTGGATTTAAATGCAGTGAACAATTTCGCGTTCCTAAATCTGATCTTGGCTACCTTATTTTAAGATTTTAACGGATTCTTAAAATCTTGACTCTTCATTACACAGACTAAGGAACGTGAAAGTAGCAACTGAGAAAACGTTGACTCAGAGAAAGAAATCCTATAAAAAGACCGTGACATAATATCTTATCGTTTTATGAGGATTTCAGCGACACCGGACAATGTTCTCAGCATGCATTATATTCAGATCGTACATTCAGTCTTATATTAAAAATAACGAAACATAAAAATTGGAATGGCTCGCCCTACGATTAAACTTGGTCCCGCACGTAAATAAATCGTGATTTTTTATGCTCCGTATTTACTCGTGGATATCAAATCAGACATCTAGATCGAAGTGGCACTTAAGAGTGTTTCTCGAAATAATTGATATCCCGAGGAAAAATATTCTTTGCAAGTAGTCTTCCCAAGCAAAATATTATTCTTATGGTATATCTATCACCTGCTGCCCGCCAATTTCTTCGCATAGTCCTAGGGCCATCGAAACATGTGATTAGGTCCTCCTCTCCTAATTCATCGTCTACCGCTTATACCGAATGGAAAGTATCATATTATTATTTTCTCAAAGGGCATCACAAACGTAAAATCAGGCGTCGAAGTCGAATGACACCTTTAGTGTATCTGAAAATAATTGATATCGTGAGGGTTGCGTGGTAATATGATGGAGGACTTTGAATTTCTGCGTGTCATCCTGCCTCACATTATTCTTGCTCGGACTTCCGATGACATGTTTACATATACAGACGTCACCTCTGAGTCATGGTACATAATATGTCTCTTTTGCAGATTCTTCGTATGTTTTATTTGATTTTGGTATGAATCCATCATTTATGAAGTAAGTTAAATGATACGTCAAAACTCTACGTTCAGAATGAGATTAGTTACACGTGAACGTGAAGGACTCTAGAGCGATGCTGAAGTGGTATACGTTTGATTTATACTGTAACAGGCATCTAAAGTGTTGTTGCTACAAGGTTTTGTTGTGATAGTTTTATGTCTCCCAGCGAGGGCGTGACTATAGCATTCTCTGTTATAGTGACGGTATTCGCATCAAAATGGGATTATGATATTTACGGATTTTTTTAGCTTATGGAATTACTTTACTCATGTCGACGTTTTCACATAAGTATCAAAGGTACTTTTAATGATGATACAAAAATCTCGAAACCGATGAAATATTTCAATAAATGGCGTGGGAATTTATCAAGTGCTTTGCAATCGACATTCTCCTTTTTTCACTGAAAATTCGGGATCATTTCAAAAGTGAAAGTTTAATAAGGTTAAGTACGTCAACAATGGTGATGAAAGAACTTCAATACTGCCTGGCATTCGTCGGACGAACGTATTCCATGCACCCGGATTATAGAAAAAGGTGTCCTTACACCACATCCCATTTTCTTGACGGCTAGTAAGGCAGAGGTCGATGTAATTGTGTAAGCCTGCACGTTAATGTTATTGTTCATGATCATAATTGTATTTAGCGACCTTTTAGTGTGGAAAAACCTTTCTCGTTGTCGGATAAAATTTTACTGAGCAGTAGTCTACCAGTCAACGTAGGTTTTTCAAGTACACAAGGACAAATATTGCTACACTTCAGTACTTTCCCTCACACGACACTAAATATCCTAAAAAACATATTAAAATTGACCATTTTTTAACTCGGAATACTTTTTACCTCCCTTCATTCCGTACAAAATACGTATTTCCTATTCCCTCTCTACCTTGCTAATCCAGCGTTCTCTCACATATTAAAGTCTTCGAGATTTTAATTCCAATCAATACACGCATTCCCTGCATCCCCATTACCTGCCTCCTTTGAATTTTACCATGAATCTCCTCTCTCCCCCTAACATGCATAGGACTCCTTTGTTTTCATATTTGTCTATTTTATTTCTCCATTGTTTTCCCAACTTACCATCTCAAAAACCTCTTCTCTCAAATTATTCTATCACCTCTAAGCCCAAGTTTCAGGATAGTACAAAACTATTCGTAATTAGATTATAATCTTATCTCCATATCTTTATTTTTCACAGGTATACATATTTATGAAATTATTACGATTCATATTTTATTTTAGTAATTTGTTTAAGTCCATGTTTCCATTGTTTCAATCATTCTTCCCCTATTGGTATAACGTGCTTGTTTGAATCTGTATATTATGGTTGTGTTCCATTTCGAATTATCAGCTGCGCGGGTGATCCACGTGCCTGAGACATCGATTGCATTATGTTGCTGAACCGACGAGGAATGTGATGTATTGCATGGTATTCTAAACGCAATATAGTGGAAATTTTGCAATATTCCATTGCCAATATCCACCCTCAGTATAGCACACACAGAAGAGACGAAGGTGTTGACTGTCTTTGTTCTATGATATCATTATCGGAGTTACAGGTTGTATTTATTTTTTAATAAAACTCCATATAGTAACAGTTGCAATGTCAATGGAAATAGGCCAAATTAGTGAAAACTTGAATTCGTATAGGAAAGCTAGCCTAGGAATCGCATTAGCGGATTTTTTTTGCAAGCATCCGAAAAAAAACAATTCTTGCCCGAATAATTTTCCAGAAATAAAACAATGGTGATTTGAAGTAGTGAAGTAAATAATTTGTATTTTTACCCAGGAATACCAGTTATAACGGACAACGTTAGAAAACGGGATAACTTTAGAACTAAGGCATTCATTTTTCAAGAAACTGTAACAGTAACTTTAACGGAGTCACCCGCTATGTGTGCATTATAATGCAACAATTTCAGAGAGTAAAAATCATTCGCTTCAATTGGTTAAAGCACTCGGCCGGATATCGAGGGATCCGGGTTCGAATCCCGGTCAAGGCGAATGATTTTTACGATCTGAAATTGTTGCGTTATAAGGCATTCATGTTACGAGTGTATTTCAACAATAATGCAAGAAGTCCTCCAATAATTTTTTAATGTTTTTATCACCTTTAGTGCATTATGGAGCGTTGGAACTTTGTATGGCACAGAAAATTGATCATTGAAGCATGCAGATGACCGTACATCAGCAGATTTTTAGATAATGGAGCACAGTAACCATAGAAAAAGTCTGTCGACTAGCTGTCAAGGGACAGAGAAACTAGTTCAGATAGGAAGGCTTAAAAAGTTTTAAGTGCTGTTTGGAAAGAGAGAATACTTGTAGAGGAAGTTTGAAAAAGTTAGTGTGATTGGCGGAGATATTTAAGTATAACGGAATACGGACGGGCGAGAGGGAAAGGATTAAATTAAATAGAATGAGAATACGTAAAAAGGTGGTTTAATCACATTCCCCCTTTCACCAACTCATCACTGAGCTCACAGGGGTAACCTCTACGGATAAAATATTCATTAAATTACAAACAAGCAGATGAACCTATTTGGGTTGGACGAATTATCATAACTTCAATGCAAGAGCCGACCATAAGCATTTAAAATCATATATTTTATTATATGATACATCGAAACAGTTGGAAATAATCTGTAGTTAATTTTAATTATTTAAATCGCAATTTCGTTAATAATTTAAATTAATTTCACTTTGCGTCCCGAAAGGTGACAAGACGGTTGACAACATCGTGCTATAATATACGCATGAAATCTGTTCCAGTATTCATTAACCATGTAGTTACTTGTGAGAGAGATTTTTGATTCGATAGATCTTTCGATATATCAGTTTGCATGCGTGAAAGGAAAGTTTCAGAGATATTTTTACTACATTTTAAGGAGTGGTGCATACACTCTGGACTTTTCCGCTGTCAAATATGATTATTTTTTTTCCTCGGGACCACCCTCGAACTGCTAAGCATTTTTTGATGTTCCAATTGTGATGCGACACTTGTACAAATTTCCAAGTTTTTCTCCCCGAAAAGCTCAAAAGAGTCCTGGAGGAAAGCAATCATTTGGCGAACAGAAATTTTCGGGAAATGTTTGTTTCGTTTTAGATCATTAAGCCCCTTATTCGATGAAATATGGATCCTCCCTTTTTGAGGAACATTCAGATGCGCGTTGGAACATTTCCTTACCACTCTCCTCCACCCCTCCCGCACCACGCCTCGGAAGCGTTGCCCCGAATTCTCCTCCCGCCCCCCATTCCTCCGCATCTCCAGAAGGCCCTTCCCAGCATCCCTCGCGCGTTCGCACCAGCCAGCCGCCCCCTCTGGGCCTCCAGAGTGGGCAAATGATATGCAGAGCGTGGCGGTGCAATTTCGGTGTGGGCTCGTATATAACTTCGCAGCGCCTCCGCGAGAGGGCGACACGGTTGGAAACAAAAGAGGTTTGAATATGCGAAGGAGCGAAAGAGAGTGGGGGAGGGGGAGACTATGTGGGAGGGGTGGGCGGGAGTGTTGGTCCCGGGTGAGGATAGGGGTTAGGTTTTTCGTGAGAGGGGGCGCGGGCGAGGAGTTTGAAATAAGAGGTCGAATGGCGGGGTGGCTGTGTGTTCGTGTGTGTGGGAAGGGTGAGATGTGTGGCTGGGATATTGGCGATGGGGGTTTGGGGTGAGGTTTAGTTTTTCGTTGGGGGAGGGGAGGGAGGGAGGCGGGGTCGTTGGATGGGATGGGGGGTTTGGCCTCGGGTGTGTTTGTTGGTATTCCGCCAAGTAGGGTGCCTCTCCTCTCTCTTTCTCTCCTAAATTATTCCAGAGCAGCGTCTTCTCTTCCATTCCATCCGAGTTTCTTTTTCATAAGTCCCATTCCACGCTCTCCCTCTTCCCCCAACGTTCTCCTCGCTCTTCTTTATCCCTTTTTTATTCCACTCCCTCTTTCTCTCTCTTCTCTTCCATCCTCTCTTTCCCTCTCTCCTCCTTCTTCCTCCGTCCTTCTCTAAAGCCTGCCGCACCAATAAAAAGCACTTGTTACCCTCCCGCTCCCGTGTTTTATGGTTACGCAAGCTAATTTACGCTTAGTCTTTCCATTTCCATTAATGCTTCCGCTAAATATAATGACAGTTACGAAGTCCAGGATCCGCGATGTCTGCTGTGCGTCTAGTTGGATTTTTAATGGCAATATATGGTTGAGGTGTTTGGAATTCAGATGAATCGATCTGAAATACTTGTGCCAAAATCACTCCAAATCAATGTTCCAATAATCTTTCCTCATCTCATTACAAAAATTCGAAGTTTTACAAATGTCCACGATTTTTTAAAAAAATCGCAGAACGCACTCCTATAAACTAAAATGTAGTCAATTGTTAGAGAATTATGATTTCCAGGTTGCCATCCAGAAGGTCATCATGCAATTATAATAGCGTTTGCATTGATTAACTCGATTAGTAATGCTAAAATATTTCACTGCAGGAAAATGTTCACACTCTTCTTAGTAGGATGAATAAAGGGTCACGAATGCAAATTTTTAACTTGTGGTGCATACTGGTTAATGAAGAAGGAAATAAAAAATAATTTGTGAATCCCACCAATAAATATTCCAAAAACAAATTCCACTAATTTTCAGAGCCTGTCTTTCAACACTTCATATCCTTCGAAAAAAAATGTCGAAGTCTCTTGGTTGGGTAAAACTTTATTTGCGGTGCTTCTGGTAAGACGTCCTGTTGATATCGAGGTCAACTACTTTCATTTATCATTAAGGGTAGAATTTTTTGATAAAAATCTCTAACGATGGATTCTTAAGGGTAAAAAGGTCGCAAAGTTGCACAATCCTTGATAACATTTTAAATGTACTCGTGAAGCAAAACATGGGCCCCAGAATTTAAAAGTTTCGTCAAAAACGTATATTTGGAACTTCTCTGCGTGGACTAATGAAAGGTGAAAGAAGTTTGAAAGCAAAGGAAATGTGGGCCACTGATTTCAATTAAAGGTCAACTGGAAATATAAAGATGTCGACTCACGAAAGTGTTTTACAAAGCGCGGGTAGATGAAAGCATCTTTAGACTATGCTGTAAACGTTTAAGGTGTGTGAAAGACCCTGTACAGGTTTACTGTACAGACTCAAAGACTGTAAAGACTGTGTCACGGTATCTTCTTGAAAAAAAGTGTAGAGAAGGAAAATGAGAGACCCAAATGAGATGCAATTAGTAAAGCATGGAAGTGAAGTAATCTTGAGATTATTAAGTAATCAGGTGAGGTTGGTAGGTTAGGCAATCACTGGTTGAAAGCTTTCTTAAAATTAATAACAATTCATCATGGTGAATCCGAGTAGTTTGACGTCTGGAACGTTATTTGTGTTTATGTTAAGAAGTCATTTTTTCATTTTTGTAGGTGGGATTAGTTTTTAAATGTTTCAAATTATTATCTGTCAAACCATGAAAAAAAATTCTTAAGAGTTAAGAAAACTCTTAACTCCCTGGTGTTTTCCCCTCATTCCATCTGCTCGCGTTCTACCTTTGAAGTCAACTGACCATTCCTTGCGATGGAATTTAAGGCATGAGTTTTGGGGTTAAATCAAAATTTTCCTTTTCCCGTAGTCCAAAGAACATTTAGTTACTTCCATGGAAGTAACTTACGTTAACGTAATGCTGCACGTGAACTCTGTCGAATTCTCGAATTTCACCGTGGAGTTAAAATAATCTACACTGAGAGAATTTCCTTTGTAAATGAGGAAGGAGGGAAAGGAAATAATGGAAATGAATTGCGCAAGAACCCTGTGGTCAACCAGTCAGATTCGAGTCAACCGATCTCCGTAAAACAACCAAATGCCAATAGTCCGCCTCGTGCGAGTAGAATCGATCGGTTACGATCGATTCTACTCGCACTCGCACTCAATGTAATCCTTTGTGAGCGTAAGTGTAATCTTTTTATTTTTCGCCTTTACTCCTTCGTCCAGATTTCCCTCCGAATTTCTCCCCATCGAGTTAATCAGAGACGGGAAGTATTCCATTTGGGAGAGTCGGATGAAATTTCCTTCGGTGGGCATTTTCAGCGGTAGCGTGAACTGAAACCGGAACTGTTTCCGAATATTCCCGCCGCTCTCCCTCTCATTAAAAACGCATCACATTTGGATATAAGTTGGAATACGTTAGCGGTGATTTTTCTTCTCTCCGCATTTATATTTCGTGCACGACGGAACATTTGAACCCATGTTATCATAGATTATTTCAAAGCAAAAAATATATTTTTTTCCGTGTCGCTCTCTTTCGCTCAAAATATATATATTTCTAGGCCACTCCACTTGGTGTTAATCGATAGCTCGATTTCTATAGCACGGAACATGCTATGCATATCTATGTGTTTAATCCACTTTATTTGGTTTCCATTTGAATGCTCGAGTACGGGCCGAAGGCCTCCGGTTAAGGTACTGCCTCTGTACATTCTCGAGGAAAAACAGCAAACTAAGTTTTTATGCCACAGAACTTGTCTAAAAATCCCAAGTTTAATCATCGTTGGTCATATTACGAGGTGAACTCTACCCCTTTCAAACTGGTCTATGGGTTGTAGAATGCGGTTTGATTTACATTGATATTTATGCATTTCAAATCAAGCTAATGTATATCAATTAGTACATGTTTTCCTCTCCTAGACACTTCTCGCCGCATAATTCATCTTGATTCCAATCCATGCAGTAATTCATTTGGCATAGGAAATATTTGCACAAACATTTTCCTCCCTGATGCATTCATATCCGGTGGATGTGATAATTGTTTTGATCGATGTTTGCCGGTATTTTTGAAGCCTTATCTAAAACATTTTAACGCCGCTTAAGGTATAATCCGTTTTTAATGGGAACTTTCAAATTAAAGATGCAACCATACTTTGACACAATGAAAACGACAGTCAATTGTCCACTAGAGTTTTACTTACCACGATAAGTGCTATTTATTCAGGTGAGAAAAGATGTTAGTAGCTTTTGTTATTGTAAGTTCACAAATTCAAAACGACTTTCAACAATCATTCCATATTTTTTTATTGGCGATGAGTGAAATTAAATTTGTATCTCTTTCACTTTTGCCTTTAATTGGTCACATCTTCAGCCCTCAGGTAGAAAGTGTAGCCATCCATTATTCCCTAATCCATGATAATTCACTGGATTTTCTGCCCTAAGTTCTCTTTATTTGTTCCACATCTCTGTCCCTTTGTTTTCCCCGTGGGACCTATCCCTCTATTTTCCCTTCTATGGCACTGTATTCTTTACAAATTCGTTGTGTCTCAAGGTGTGAAAGTGTATCTTATTTTTTCCTTGAGGTGATCATACCATATGATCTTCTGCTTAACTGTTCTTCTGCGCGCATTTTCTTTTCTTATTTCATCTGTCTAGCAGTCTTCAGCATTCGGATCAACGGGAAGTTTCGAAAGCTTTCATTCTCCTCTGGTCTATGCCTCTGATAATACCACACGAATATCTTCACAACCTGCCTTCTTGTTTGTAGTCGAATCATCTTAGAGTATATGAGTTTCCGAATTCGACTTCTTATCTTTAACTATTTTGCTGCTGACGTCATTTGAGCCCCTTACATCCCATTTTTGAGTACTTCCGAGGCAGGTGAATGCTTTTACTTGTTCCAATTTCTTTCCCACCAGGACCTTAATATTTATCTTAAGATTTTCTCTTCCTCAAATTAGGATTTTTTTCTCCTTCTAATTTATTTTCACAATTTATTCATGCAATACTCGACCCACTTCGTTCCGAATCCTGCGTTCGAGAATACTGACAAGTTTTCTTATTATTTGCTATAACCGAGTGGCATCTGTGAAGTGTGCTATGATAATTGTTTCTCCATGGTATATGAGTTGATAATGAGCACCTAGTATTCCCAGATACTTATCTCAGAAGCTGACTTAACATTCTATATTAACATTATGAGCGAATTTAAAATTTGTCAAATTTTCATTATTTATTTCATATTTTAATATTTTATTATTAGGTTATCTACCGGTTAAGGTAGGTTTTTGGATGGACACAACTATCAAATAAATATTTTGTAACTCCAAACAAAACCCAGTCCAGCAACCTAAACTACATCAGGTCCCTCTTCATCTCTGTGTACTTATTTCCTCCCTTCATCCCATCCAACATCCCTATCCTGTTCCTACCCTTTCCGCACTTGTCCAAAATTCTCCCCTCTATTACCTTCTTCAATATTCCACTACCGCTCAATACGCCTTTCATTCATTTTTCCTGCCTCCATAGGATTTCTCTCAAGAAACCCCTCTCCTCACCCACCATCTCCAGTACTTCCTCATTTGTTTTCCTTTCGGTCCATTTCACCTTCTCCATCCTTCTCCACACCCACATTTCAAAAGCCTCCAATCTACGTCTATCCTCCTGCTTCAGTTACCACGTTTCCACGCCGTACGCTCCATATAAATTTAATCTTTTATATGAATAGAAAAACTTGTTATGCCCACGCCTATATTCTGAATTGGTAGGAATAAGGAATTAGAAAGAAATTAAGGGTGCAAGTGATTCCACGAGAATCCAATATTAGTTGTCATTTTGAACCATCAAGGTCTGCCACACTGTTGCGATCGGTTATTTGCGGTTCGTCACAGGGATTTAGCGATATCAGCTGAAATAACACTCGTATTCGTACCTAATGGATCGCTTCAGTCAATGTACTTTATTTCTTTAAATTTTGGAAAGGACTTTGACCGATTAAAATGCTAATGCGAAGGGTTGCTAATTTCCCTTGCAATAAAAAAGAACTCCCGAATGAAAAAAAAATCATAATAAACGGATCGCTGAATCCAATTCCGTAATCCTTGCAGAAAGCAAAAATACAAGGGATATCTGGGAAGGATAACACCAAATTTTCTTCACTCTCAGCTTTTCAACCCTCTTCCCGGAATCATAAACTTCCAACTTCCTCCCAACTCTTGAATTTCCCCCAACCCCTTTCCCCGCCCTCCTTTTAATTAATTCTTAACCCCTCCCCCCAAAACTCCCTCCAGTTGCTTCCTCCCCTCCAATTCCTCCTCCTTGTTCCGCTGGATTTACCTTCATCCCTCCCCTTCCTACACCTCCCTCCCCATAAACCCTAACCCACTCCACGCCTCACAGTCACCTCTCAACCCCCTCCCCCCCCCCGCCTTGGAGTATACACGCCTTCCTGTTCCGTCATCCGATTCGCATGCCATAATAAAACGAGCCCTTAACATTTGCAACGGCGTGCTTTTCGGGAGTACACCCACAATCCCGCATTAGAATTTCAATGGAATCGGTTTGAAGATTGTCGAGGAGGAGTGAGTGCGGGGGAGGGAGGATGCGGGGGTTGCTAAGCGAGAAAGCGAGTGGGGAGGAAGGGTGCGAGGGTTGGAATGAGAAGCGGTTTCCTTTCAGATGGGGAGGGTGGCGGGGGAGGGTTCTAGTTCGGGTAATGAAAGAGGTTTTGGCCCACGGAGTTACTCGAGCACATGCAGAAGATGCAGTTTGCTAAGTGAAGGAATACTTGGCGGAATTACCTCTGTGTCCCACCAACAAGTACGTTATCGTATTTTTCTATTTATCAATGTTGAGATTGATTCTTTGGAATTTTTTTTTCGAGGACATGCTGTTCTCTTTATCCTGGTGCATATTTCCCTCTTAACTGTAATTAATGTAAACCTCTTGTTGTGAAAACAAACTACAGAATGTCATGCCCGAATTTTTGTTTCTACTGTATCAAAGTGGGGGATGCATGCGTTCGATAAGCTCGTATGTTTAGCTGTGACACTTGAATGACTGAAGGGAGAGCTTGGTTGACTTGTTCAAAAGGATTTCATAATGTATAAGTGATCATTGGGTGGTTTACCGGAAAGCATACTTACGAATGTGCATTGTATGTGCACTTATGGCTCAGGCTCTGTACTTTGGTTTATGGTTCCGGTGTACTTGAATAATTTGGGCGTGCTTGGGACATTGCCCCTTGTGACTTCGTTCTAAAAATGTACCCGAGCTTTTAGATTTGGGTAATTGTCTTGTGATATTACCTGGGTAATATTATCACAGTTCATCAATCCATGGGTTTGATGTGAATCTCCTTGCAATTATTTTATGTGGTCACGTCTTCGTGTCTACATACTTCTTCCCTTTCATGTCGTACTTTGTTCTTCAACGCTTTACTCTCTTCAATACTTTACACTTTTCCTATAAATGACCAAAATTTAAACTTTTCCATATGAAATTGACATCCTTGTTCGTTTATTTTCCTCAAAATGTATCTTGTTACTCTCTCAGATCTTCGACCGTTAGCTTTGAGGTCCATAGAGCGAATGCTTTCATTTGATATCGATCTCCTCTATCTTTAATCCACTATGCTTTCTGTAATTTGGGTCAGTCTTCTTTTCATAATTCTCGATTCGTACAATCTTTATCGATTTTGTGGCATTCTATTTGATGCCTCCGTTGAACTCTACCCTCTTTTCACGATCTCCTTTAACGTATTAGTGAACGGCGTTTTCCTGCCCAGCAGCTATCCTAAATACCTCATATATTTTAGATTTGTTCCAAATATTATCTCCTCATCTCCTCTCCACCTTTACCTTCAATTTGATTTTCACCCTCCTTGTTTCGATTTGTATTGTATCCCGTGGAGTTTTCTTCCAGGTGGTTCGTGGGCTGCTTTTAATTTTTTGTGTGCCAATTTTATTAGCATTAATTTTAATAGTTATTCATTAATGCCTGTTTAATCTTCCTGTTGCATTCCATTTCTTATAATCTGATAGCATTAATGTTTTTCTACATTTTTTGAGGTCTCGCATCTACTCCTCCAGTTGATTATCGTGCTTCTTCCGTAATTCAGGACTTTCCTAATTTTGCCACCTCTCTAACGTTCATTAATAATGGCGTGTTTTTCTAAATCGAAATATTTTATATTCCGTTTGGAAGGGAATCCTCTTTAGGGTTTCTTTCAATTCTGCTTATTGTCTATCATTGATTAATTTCTTGTTTCTTGAACTTAAGTTGGATCATCCATAATGACTGATCACTATCCCTACTTTGTCATTTCTCGAATACTGTTTAAAAATCTATCCAGTAAACGGTCGTCCAGTCCTATTCTTTTTCCAAACATTTCCCAAAGTATATCGTCTTCGGCGGTGATTTTCAAATGTGTTTCCCAACACTCATTTACTCTATCCTCATAATTCCTTGAGCCTTTCTCATTTTTATTTTCCGTTTCTCGATTTATGTATCCAATACTTTTCATTGGCATTCCACTAAAGTGCTTGATAATGTTACATAGCCTTGGATATCATTTTTACTTTTCTATCACTTACATGTTACCGTCACGGACCTCTTATATTAACCGCTTAATCTACGTAGGATGTCGTTGGTTTCAACACTAAATGGAAATATATCCTCCGATAACTTAGTTGATATCTCAACCGCGATAACTTCTTAATGAAGCTATTTGCTCCAACTCCGGCATTATTCTGAAATATTTCTACAGTTATTCATTTATGTTTACAGATCAAGTGTGACTGATCTAGTGGGCGCCGATCCATCAATCTTCTAAAACTCAATCGATTTCACTATTTCTCAAAGCGTCCAGGATCATTATTCGCATTTCCACTTTCAGGTTTTTAAGTTCTCAAAAGTTCGAAAAGATTATTCCTTGTGGGTTAATGCCATTAACTGTTCCCCACGCTCGCTATACTATCTCGGGTAGCGTCCGCTTGGAAATGCGGTTGGGGAATTATTAACTTCCGGAGTATTTCGCTTTCGAGCGTTTTTAAATCAGTTTTCTCTAGTATTCCATCTATAGATGATATAATTTAGCAAAAACTGAGGTGAAGAGCTGCCGCTTATTGAAATAATAATGGCGTTGTTTTTGGTGTGTTTCCAAATTATAGTTACTGAAGCCGTTAAAAAGTCAGAATCAAGTCGCTTGTACTTGGACGAGCACCAACTCCCACCATTTTCACTCATTCGGATAAAAGACTGCTGTTCTTGACATCACGCAATCTGAGGATTTTATGTTAACAGCTTTCAGTCTCCAAGCTCAGCTCATAGTACCATTACGAACTATCGTGATTAACCGTCATTCTCTTGAATAGATGAACAGATACTCCGTGTTCCGACTGTTATTGTCCACGCCAAGGAGCTTCTTTGGCGAATTAAAACATTTCCCCTTCCTCCGACACCTTCGGACATCGAGCCACCCGGGCATCAATCAGGGGCATTTCGCACAATTTCTTAATACCCTCTTTATGACCCACAATCGGAAAGTCAATGAAGAAACTGTAGTCTTAAGCACAGCCCCAAGAAAAGAAGTGTCGTACGAAAATATAAAGTATTCAAATTGAAGGGAGCCGACCGACGGCTGAGATCATTTGCGCCATTAGGGATGGGTGCGAAACGAGGAATGTTGGAGAGAAATCCGGGGTCGGCATAAGCGTACTCTTAACGAAAGGCGCCAAAGGGTCCAAAGTTCAGCATCCCATCCGACGTACGGCGTACTCACTTTTGTGCGCTCCACCAAGCACCTCAAGTCGGGACCGGGATAACAGAGAAAAATATCTGACGCCTCGGGGATTCGAACCCGGATCCTCTGGGTGAGAAGCCAGTACGCTAACCACCGCACAATGCCAATCCACTGAATCCTAAAATAAATTTTAAAATGATGACATGGTGGTGTATAGATCTGCAGATATCACTCTATGGGACGGATCAATCGAGACGGGATTTCATTGCGCAGAGAGGCTGGTTGGCTCAAAAAATCTGTCTTTTAACAACCCCGCTCGTCTTGTCGTGAGGGGTGCCAAATCTTTCCGATGCGTCCTCGGAGACAAACGCCACCGGACCACTTCGGGCGGGGGTCGACTCCTCAGAGACTCCGTTGAGGGGAGCAGAGGGAAGTGAGCAGGGAACAGCACCGACGGAAGAGTGTGGGGGAGGGGTGGGTTTAGAGAGGGAGAAAACCAGAAACTGCCGCGCGGAACCTCTTTAGCGAATGAAAACCTCCCTCCTCTCCGCCACCTAAACTCGCGGACTTCAAACTACGCAGCCATCCCTTTTACTATTAAATCCCTCACTCCCTGCACCCTACCTCCAACACCCCACCTCCCCGCGAATTCACTTGATAGGTTTTGGCATTAATCCACGCCTCGGGGTGGTGGGAGAAGGGGGAGAGAGAGGAAAGAACGTGGTGAATAGGTGGGATAAAGAGATCGGAGAAGGTGGGGAGGGGGTGTAAGGTTTTTCTTCCTCGAGGAATTCCCATCTTTGAGAGTGGGAGAAGGAGTGGTGGGATCCTGCAGAAAAGTCTACTCGCGGCGCGGGAGGGGGGCGCAGGAGGTGTTCCCGTAACCCTCGTCGGCCCTTCCCACTGGAAGACGTATGGCGAGATGGGCTTTTTGAGAGAAACAGCGGATCTAGAAGGAAGAAGTTTTTGGGTTTTTCACTCCATCCAACCCCTTGCGGCTCAACCCCCTCCCGTACGCCAGCCATCCTCCAACCGGCCCTGCTGGAGTTTCAACCCGCACTTCTTCCTCCTCCCTCCCCCCCCCCCCACTAAGGCACAATCCCATCCCCATAACCCCTCCAAACTCCTCCGCTCCCAACCCACCCGGAGAGACAAGCTCTTTTCGCCAAGCCATCTCATTAATTCCTATACATTTCCATCGCAGAGCGCTTTTCTTTCGCTCAATTTTTATTATTTTTTCCTCCTTCCCGCTTCCTCCTCCTCCACCTTCCTTCCTCACTCCCACCAACCCTCCTTCACCCTCGGCCACCATTCTTCTTCGCGAATCTCTCCCTCCCACCCTCTGGGCGGTTTTATTTACTTATTTTTTTATTTTAATTTCCTTATTACGACTCCATTTCCGGGTGTGAATGAAAAATGGATGAATATTATTTCGTCTTATTGTTTGTGCGAATTTCGGATGCGTAAGCATTCAAATGTTTATTTTTTTATATTACGGAAAGCGCGAGCGATGGCGATTGTTTTTTTCGGGGAAAATAATAATCCTGCGCATTATTGCACGTCTTTGTGTCCTCGCTCCCAACCTCCCACGTTGCCGGATCCTCGCTCGTGAACCTGGGAAAAGTTCGCAGTGTCCCAGAATTTAATAACCCCTGTCTCTCGGAGTGGCGAATTTAATTCGACCTTATTCTTGTCAAGTCGAATCAGCTGACGGCTCTACCCTGGGTAAGCTTTATGGCGTGATGCACCAGGCCGTGCACCCACCCGTGAGTTTGCTAAGTGGTCAGTTATTCTTATCCGAAAGAATTATGAAGCAATGAACCCTCATTATGTGTTACTCCCAAGCTCATTTCCAACTCCTCAAGATCGGATCTAAACAAAAAAAATCTCTTTGGCGAGATAGACATTTTTATCTCTTTTTTTAAGATACTTAAAGAGAAATTTTTTTTAACTTTACAACCCCTTGATTTTTTTTTACTTCTACAACATAATATAGAACAGTTTAATCGAACGATTTTCACCGTAGGGCCATTTTTTTGCGTCCAGCCAATTCAAGCCTACTTTTTCAGATAAATTATTTGATTGAACAATGTTCAATACCTTAATGACGATATCTCTCTGGGGAATGTCTTATCAATCCTCATTGGACCTGAATTATGATTCTTGATACATCTCTCTTGCAAAAGAATACCGATAGTGTTAGTGAGATAACATTCTGATGCAATGTCAGCATTGTGAATGTAAGAATAGGGTTTACATCTTCGTAGCGTCCAATAAAATCAAATATGATTTTCAATTAAATGTTTTCTCTCGTAGCTGCATGGTTTATAGTTTTCTTAATTTAAGAATTTAAGAGGATTTTATTTATTTTATGAATTATTAAGTTTAAACAATTTACACCTTAGGTCAATTGGAAATTCGATAACTGGAAAGTATTTAGGATAACATCCTTTCCTTGACCTTACGATATGTTAATTGGTGCGTAAATGAAATGGCGTCATATTGCTTCCTATATATTAATGAATACGGGAATTTTTCAATTTGTTTGCTTTTAAAATTTTATTCTTGTCGATGGACGATGCGTTTCATGGCCATCACTTCCATTAGGCGTATTTGTTATCCCGTCAACTATTGGGCGGATACGCTGAATAGTTTCCAACTTATTTCACGGTGTCAGAAGCAGTGTCTTGATACCGAGAGCCCCAGAAAAACTTTGTAGGAACTTCGCCTTCTGATTTCAAGTCCCGCCGCCTTCAGTTCAGCGCGTACATACTTAAAATGTATCAATAGTTTGTAGAAGTTTTCGATAACCTAAAAGCGGAGCTCAATTCCATTACACTTGTTTGCGCCCTAAATTCTCAGCTTGCGAGAATAAAAGATATTTGAATTATTCAAACTACGCTCACTTAAGTAAGCTGTACACCAGTGAATATTTTTATCTTCGTCGTTGCTCCTATACTTCCAAACTATTCTTCTGAAAATCGTCCTTTGATTTTTTAGCAAGTAATCTGATGTTGAAAGTTTCGTTGTCTACTCATAAGAAATTTTATACATTTTTTTAATAATTTGTACATTTTTAAATAATTTTAATATTTAAATCAGGGATATGGATAATAGAAGGGATAGATTTGAAAGGACGTTTTCTTCCTCTTAACGTAAGAGATCAAAAGAAATAGGAGCTTAGGTAAGACGTTCATTATTAGTATTGGTAGTATATGTATTTTGTGTATATTCTTCATGAATTTCAAATAGACCCATCTTCTACACCTACATAATACACAGCAAGCCGCCGCAAGGGCGTGTGGAGGCGGGTGTTAGGTCACCACCCGTAAAAAGGAACAAAGTCACATGCAAAATCAACAAATACATGCAAAACTATACCCACAGTGGCGTATACACTCATGCAAAAATTCTTATATTTTTGATAAACCTCCCGTAAGATTCGAATATATCATGTTATTGACTATTCTGGCAGGTAATTACTTTCTTTCGTGAGATTTACTTTCTTCCATTGGATGATCAAACCAATGTTTGTCTAGAGGTGTCATGATTGTGATGGTGGATGCAAGGCTGATCACCTAAACCTCCCCGCCACGCGTATTATGCAGATGTATTCGTAATAATGAAAAATAATTTGGTGAATGATGGTGCACATTCTGCTTAAACATTCAGTGTCGTAATGGACTCGTATCTAGTCTTGCGTTGGTTTATGCCGCTAATATGTATTGTGAAATTGCTAAGAAATCAATAACAAACGAGCTGACGTTAACCAATTACAACGGTCATGCATGTATACTATATTTATACATTCATTGAAACGACTATTGGGTACCATATTCCCTCCTTTCGTGCCGAAATATTCCAGGACGTCTTCCGTTTAATTCAATGCCAGCCACATTTGGTCTCTCTTCAGGGTTTTTTTTTTAAAAAAAGCACTTCGCGAATTCCACCTTGCGAATTCTTCATGCTAAAGTGTTTTTCATGCTTGAAACGAACCACTCATTAACCCGAGTAAGCTCTTAGCTGTTAACATTCGCTCATACATAATCTCTCTCACACCTCGCATGACATTTAAATTTCTCCATGCCTCCCTGTCTCTGATTAGACCCAACGATCTCACGTCAAAGGTGCCAAAAGTTAATGCATATGTATGATTATTCCGCGTTTTCTACATTTTTTTAAAACAAGTGAAAGGAGGAGGATCGCTAATGATTTCCGGTTCGAGCACCACTTTCCGAGAGGGCCTTCCTCTTTCTCTCTCTCTCTCTCTCTCTTTCTCCTCTTAGATCCGTGGGAGTGGCCGTGTTAACATATATTAAACGGACAATCATACGATCTGGCGTGGTGTCACGTGTTGTATCGTCGTATTACTTCAAATCTTCTGTATCTGGAACAATTTTCTGGCAGCAGGTGTCGGGAATGGGAGCGCGTCGTGCATTTTCCTCTTCCCGACGAAGAGAAATAGCCTCTCTTCCTTCGCTGCCAACACGTGGGCATACGGATTCGCGCATCTGCTCATCCGCGGTAAAGGAAAAACCTCCCTCTCTCTCTCTCTCTTTCTCCCCCCCGTCATTCTCTCACCTACTCCGCTCCTTTTCCTTCCTTCCCTACCCCCGTCTCTCCATATCTCCTCTGCTCTCGTAGTCGTTTCCCTCCTCTATATTCTTCCCCTCCCTCTCCGCCCGACCGTGTCCTCCTCACCTCTCTAGAAAAATCTCCCGCCCTTTCCCTCGCATCCCACCGTAATGGCGGCAGCGGAGGAATCCAGGAGAGACCACTGGTGCCTCAGGTTAAGGAGAAAAAAGAAATGTGTCTTTGAGCATCACTCATTCCACGTGAGGCATTGCTTCGCGGGATGAAATAAAGAAAAGTGGTCGTCGTACCTTGGGAGAGAGAGAACCCTTAGTGCTGCTACGTAGAAGTGCGCTCTCATTTCAATGCTCGCATGGGCAGCTGCGGATGGGTTGGGGGAAAAAGTTGGTATCTTCGTGACAGTTCATTCCCTTGCACAGTGTTGTGAGTTGGCTGTGAAAATTTCCGAAACACCTGAGGTGATTTGTGATTCAGTGTTCCTTGTACACCCGTGCATCGGTTCAAGGGTAGTCTGGTGTGTAATTACCCCCTGCCAGACACCCTAGCAGTGGCTTTCATGGTACTATGTAAAACATTAAAAATCTATATGTAAAAAAAATTACGTATTTACATTCTAATATCCCACCGTGATCTTCATCCAGCGGGCGATAAAATTGCGGAACGAAGCAGTATAAAATATGGAATAGGGGGAGAGAGAGGGTAAGAGAAAAGAAAAGGGAGACCTTCGTTCAGAATGTTATGAAAATGTATAATTTTTGCACACGTCCTAGCCAAAATGTTTTTTACACGGTACGTTACTAATCATTTCGTTCTCTCTGAAGTTAATTTTGGGTCCAGTTTTCTTCAGATCTCAAATATCTATGGAACTTAATGTGTTTTTTGCATGATAAATATCGATTCGCTTGGTTCAATCTTAGGAAGTGGATTTAAGTTGAAAATCGCGAGCGTTTGAGAGATTTGAAATTCATGCATTCTTTGCTTATTTTTTCTGGTTACTCTTTTGTGAAATAATTTTTTCATTTAATTTTGAGTTTTTAAGATTAGGATTGTGAAGACGCTTGAATATGAACAAAAATAAAAGTGAATAATTTAAAATATTTGTGTACTTTTCGTTTTGAGACAAAGGTTTTGAAATCACGAACATTCTAGCGAAAAAATATATTCCTTACGTAAACTCGGAAATATTTCACGTAGGTGTAATTATTATATTCAAATCATTATTTTGCTTAATATTGTTATAACTGCGGACTGTCTGTTTAAAAATGATCATCTCAGTCAAAGTCATTATCCACGTAGATACTCCCTTGAAAATTAATCGAGGCGATTCATATTTCTCAAGTAACGGTAATTGCGAGAAAAGAAGCTCAGTACGTGTTACGCAATTGTTACAAATGGATCTTCAACACCTACGGAATTACTATTTGATACGAATATTATTATATTACACCAGTTATCTCATTAAATGTATTACACCAGTTCACAAAAATCTATCCTGGGATTCAAAAGATACAGGAAAACTGTCGAGAAAACATAATAACAAAAATAATTTGTTGAAAGAAATCAACTTCGATTTGTTTTCAGTTCAACGAATAGAATTATTATTATAATGAAGAGTACAGAGGACATTGTAAAATAGTCCCGAAGGTACAACGGATGCTTCGCTGTTATTATATCGATATCACACACGTAACTTTCATTAAAGATTTGATCAGGTTTAAACCTTTCTTCTCCGGTAACTTCGAAAAGCCATGAAGGTAAAGTAATATCGAGCTGATAACTCCAACCTCCGCCCATGACACCGTAACATTGTTTTTGGTCGGAGGTCATCCGAAAATGTTTACCTCAACGCACATCCTCCGGGCTTTTGCTTCTGCGATGTGAATTATCAATCACGAGACAGCATGAAAGGTAAAACTCTTATAATTAGAGAGAGGCTAAACCTAAGTGAATTTATCACTTCGCCATCATGGCCATCAACATTCTTATCCTATCCCCTCAAGTTGGACGTTTTTGTTTCCGATTTTTAAAAATTTATTTCTCGGTCGTAAATCCACGTTCCTCCGATACGTATTGGCTCTTTGGAGACCAATGGACTGCTTACCCCTAACTCAAACACGAGCGCACCTAACGGCCAATGGGTCAAATTAAAAAAAAAAGAAAGCGACAGAGCGGGAGTAAAAAAATGACAAATGCCGAACGAATAAAAAAGGGAGAGAGAGAAAACGAGCCTCGCAAAACGAGTAATTAATTCATCGGAAGTAATTTATCCACTTGAAATGTATAGGAACAGCGAGCGGCAAGGGAGGAAGGGGTTGTGGGAGATGAAGGGGAGAGGGGGCGGAGTGACGTTGGGGGTGTATGGGGGAGAGGGGAGAATAGGAAGCGAATAATACGTCGCAGGGAGTGGACCAATACGCCAAATCAGATTTTCCATCTTCATTTTTTTCCTGGGACCATTTTCGTTTTGTTTGTTTTTTAATTCTCCCCGCGCTTTTTTTGCGTCCCCTCTCGTTCGTTTGTTTTATAGCCCTTATTACGGCTTTTACCTTTCGGGGCCGTACGAGGCACTAAATATTCTTCAGCTGAATTGGAGACAGTTTTGCGTGCATTTTTTTCAGGCAATCACAAATACTTTCTTTGTCAAGACACTAACGGTTTGAGCTTGGTTGGTCGAGGAATGATGTACGTTCGTTGAATGAGGAGGTTGGACCCAATTTATAAGAGCGTGATTGTTTCATTTAGGACACTCATGCGCATATATTGTTGGTAGACTGGACGTTTTTACGACGCGCGAACGGGAATACAATCCATGACATAACACATTCGCAAACAATGTGAATGAATCGATTGTAAGATTCGAGCTGTTTCCACTTGCGGGATGGTCTTTGTCAATAAAATTAAAATCTGCCATTACTCTCTCTCATTTATATGATACTCTGAGGATGAAATCCTTCATGACTGATTCTTAAATGTGTTCGAATGGTGAAATTGACGTACCCGAATAAGTTCATTTCGTGCCGTAAAAGAGTTACCTCAAGATAGTTCCTCCCCCGGCCTTAAAATCTGGCGTTCATTCTTGGAGTTGATCCTGTCGTGGGCACGGCAATAAACGTGAGATTCTCCATTGTCGCGAGTTAAATTACCGGAAGGATGGAGGGTAAGCATCGTTTCGCTTTCATAAGCCAATTGAAAGTGAGGAATGGTCTGTCGCTGACGCGGGGAGGCACACTCATTCGACCGACAATCCGATTTGAATCACAGCTGCTGGAGTGATTTTATTTTTTTTCTTGGTATTCGATCCAAATCAACTATGATGATCCGGGGTCCGTCCCCGGAATCTAAATTCCTCATGTTAATAACTTCATGGTTTCCTGTTTCACAATGATTCCCGTAAATGAGTGCTAAAAACCTATTTGGTGTAGTGCAGCGGTTTCCGAACGATGGCATCTGAGCCCCACTGTATGACCAGATGGATTTCCGGTATCTTGGCTATAGGTGGACAATCTGACTGCTTAGAATTTTACCCAGAGATTAATTTATTTAATTTAGTTTTGCTTCTCTACAGGATCTTCATGTAGGTTTTTACCATTCTGGAATTATCGCGTGAAAAGCTGAGCTTTCATTTGTCCGTCCCAAATAGAGTTCGATCTCTGTTATCCACAGTGTCGTAACAGCTGTTATGAATTTAACTTACCTCAATTCCGAAATCATTTGAAAATTTTTACTCGATTAAAAGTATATTTTTTTTAATGATAGCTGCTGGATAAGTTTCACGGTGTTTAAGAACTGATTTTGTTGCTTCATTTTTATAACTTCAATTATTTTATTTGATATTTCTCCTTTCGTAACATTGGAATAAAAACCGTTGAAATTACTCGTCTCCCAATCATTAGGCCAACTTTACTCCAGTCGGCATCAAACGTTAATTGGTTTTTCTTCACTACAAACGAGTTTCTTTTTTCGCATTTACCACGGCTGAAGCTCCTCCTCGGTTCCCATCCCTTTCCCACCTGGTAAACGTCATATTGAGGAGGGAATTCCTATGATGAGTTTGTTGGCCCAACCATATTGGCATAGCCTACGTAGGCAGATTGGCATAGCTTGCGTGTGAACACACTTTGGAAGGGAAGCGTGAACAGAAGAAATAATTATGCGAAAAACGTAGAACATCTAAGTTAGGTGAGTTTACCACGGATACTGAATTAAGAGTGACTTATGTCGTCTATACTTCCTCTCCTGATTTCCAATTACCCAAACCTAGATCTACAATGGCAGAAAATTAGCACTGTATAAGAAAGTACAGGGTTCGTCCGGAAAATAAGTGTACTGAGCTCAGGAAAAAAAAATTATTACACTTTTACATGTCTTAAGCTAATATTCCTCAAAATAGGACCCTTGTGAGTCGATACACTTGTTCCAGCGGCGTTCCCATTCCTGGAACGCTCCCGAGAAGGCACCATCGGGAACCTCTCGAAGACACGTCGTCACGGCCTCTTTGACGGCGTCCAAAGTCCCGTATCGCGTTCCTTCCAAACTCCTCTTTATCTTCGGGAACAGAAAGAAGTCCGGTGGTGCCAAGTCCGGGCTGTAGGGCGGGTGCGGCAGCGTTGCCACGCCGTGCTTGGCCAAGAAGTCCGACACGACAAGCGCGGTGTGACACGGCGCACTGTCGTGATGCAGCCACCAGATGTTTTTGATCGCTGACCGGACGCGGGCGACTCGTTTTCGAAGCGTGTCGAGCACTTGGACGTAAAATGCAGCATTTACAGTTTGTCGTTCAGGTACAAATTCGTAGTGGACGACTCCCCTTTTGTCAAAAAAGACAATGAGACAATGACACTTATTTTCCGGACGAACCCTGTAAATCATACCCTAGGTGTAGAGATCAGCAATCGGAGGAATGCTAGTGGAAATTGGGGAAGAGAAGTCAATAATTCAGGAAGAAGTGGTAAAAATGTGAAGAAAAATTAAAGTTCGCCAAATCTTCTTTTGAATAATTTCGTTGATTAATTTCGTTAGCTTTTGTTTCATTAGATAGTTTTTACCTACGTACTACGCGAGCCCGTTTGCAGTTAATGCATCACGAACATGTACGTACGCTGTCTTAAAGATATTTGGATTCATCGAACGAATCGTGGGGAATTATTCAAATAAAATATTGGAGGAGTTTTTAAGGAGCATTTAAGTATTATGTTGCTTTGGTTAGACCGCACTATGAATACGATGTGAAAATTCGGAACTCAGTTAATAGAACGGATTAATTTCGGAGCTAAATACTAATGGTGAGTAATGATAATGAGAGTAAAAGAGGTTCGATTCGTGTAAATTCATTTAAAACCAACGGAAAGTTTCACATAATTTGGATATCCTAGATGGGAAGCAACTGGAAACCCGAATTATACAATTGTTTACAATGTCAAGAGTTCTTTTTGTTACCCCATCACAGTCGCTAATCAAAAACAGTGAAAGTATCATGCAGGAATAATCGGAAATCACGTAAATAAAAATGACTCGGAATGCTCTAGATTGCTCAAATGGCTGGTAATCTGACACTCCCTGGCAGGTGGTGGGTTAAGGTAGATAAATAAAATACCCCCAGACCGTTTACAATATCAGTATTGCCTTGAGTGACTGTTCATTTCAATTGTTTTGCGCAGAGTATTACTCCGACCCACGTCACAGTGGCGCTATATCAAAAAGCCAAAGAATCAACAGAAGTATGCTCCCAACTGAATTTGCCTCGATTATAGTTTTTCGGTGGATATCTTACTGTCCTCAAGTCTGTTCTACGAGTATCTCTGCCTCTCACCTTCCACAATAAAATTTGAACAATGCCAATGTTACCTACCACATAGGGATTTGGGTTATTAATAAACCCCCCTGCCACACACCTTTTTGGTGGCTCGCAGGGTATTTATGTAGATGTAGATGTAAACTAATTACAGTCGTTTAAAAAATAGAATGGAGTTTAAACAACAAAAATTCCGCAAATTTTCCATCATGCAATGTAATCAGCTGCTTCGATTCCGACCTAGTCTTGATAAATAAGTTGTAAAGATTAAATATTTAAGGGCACACAATTGGAATTATTTCACTTGGGCGACTTTACATTGAGGTTTTTCAGTTTTCATGAGCCTTTACTGTATTACGAAGGAGTAATCTGGTAGCGGTAGTAAAAGTTTAGTTTACCCTTGCATATGAACGAGCGTTGGACTACTGACCGGAGGGCCCGGGTTCGATTGTCGAACAAACCTCAACAACGGGTACCAGATCTTCCTGGGAAACCATAACCGGCGCAGGGAAAGGAACTGGCTCCCTACCTTGATGTGTGCCTTTCACCCACCGTCAGATTCATTCATTAACATCAATATTCATCCAAGTGAAGCACCTTCATTCCCTCTTGTCACTTTTCATAGTATGTATTGCCGGCTCGTAGATGGTAACGAGGCCTGCGACCATTTCAGTAGTGGATATTCGTTTGTGAAGGAGTAAAATGTCTTCATTCGGCTCCCGTGCCAATTTTTCCGCGTCTCAGCAGGTTCATTGGAAAACGAGCGAACCCGAAATAAGAAGTTCTCTCGGTCGAGAAAAAAATATGAAAGGGGAGTGGGTCTAGGGCGATAGGAGATATGAGGGAGGAATGAAGAGAGGAAGGAGCGTCTTGCCTCGCGGAGTCGTCATCCCTTTTCGCCACCCTCCTCCATTTCCCCTCCCTCTCCCCCCCCACCGTCCTCATCCTCTCATTGGCCAGAGGAGACGGGAAGAAGGTGCGCGTGGAGAGGCCATCAGCGTGTCGTAAATTACCCCCCATTCCTTCGCGCCCGTTCTTCTCTCCCGCCCGGCTCCGAAGCCATTGACGTGCGGGAGATACCGGGAACCTCCGATAGATGGCTCTGTCATACACTTTTCCCGCCCGCCCGCCGAGCGGGGGACTGGCTGCCTCCAGCCGCGGCCGACGACGACGACGCCGCCGCCGGCCGCCCTCCGCCCTCGCCCCGGTCCGTTTCTACGGGGCAGGAAGCAAGCTACCGATGAAGGCGAGGCGAGGGAGAGTGTGGGGGAAGGTGGGGCCGTAGTTGCAGGTTGCGGGGTGTTAGGGCGAGTGCGAGGAGGGAAGAAGATATATTGCCGAAGCCGGGTCACAAACTGTTAGTTGGTCATAATTGCGTATATTGGGGAGGTTGTTGGTTGGGGGCGAGGGGCTAAAACTCCGCTCGCGTGCTTGGCCCGAAACACAGGGAAGGGGGGGGGGTGTGAGAGTGACATCTGGGATGGGCCGGTTGGAAAAAACTTGCGAAAATGAGGGATGAGGTCTGCACGCGTGAGTAAAAATCGGTGGAAAATATATATCAATATCTTGCTCGTCGCCCTAATCGGCTAAATAAGAGAGTTTCGAAAATGGCTCTCTTCCTTGCAACCGAATAACTACACGCCGTGTGCGTGCTCGCGCGCGTCTGCGAAAGTTGGTTGGGATGAATGAAAGTTAATGGTGGGCCTAGAGGTGGAAGGTATGGATCCAGATGGGGAAGGAATAGGGAAATTATTTTCGGTGTAGGATGCGTTCAAAACACGCTCAGGTATTCCTTTCGTCCTACTGAATTCTGTTTTATCTTCCCCCGTAATTAGTTGTGAATTTTCGCGAATCTTCATTTGCAGATTTGAAGATCAACAGTAAAGGTGTTAATTGTTACTTTTCCATATTTCACAACATTATGAAAAAAGGATAAACGCTACGTTTGGTCTCAAAGAAGTTTTTAAACGTCCCCATGCTTTTGGCTTGTTGTAATAATTATTCAAACGTTTGCACGGTGCAATCCCTTTTATCACCGAGTGAACCAATTGGATTTTCGATTGAATTAATTTTTTAATTGTTGAATTTTTTCAACTACGAGCTTTTTCTGACATTTGTGTCTATTCTGGAAATGCAAAGCTTCTTTGACTTCATTGACATCAAGCTCGAGACAATATTTTCATTTGGTCTTCAATGTCAGTATTGACTAGGCTAAAGTTTCAATAACCTCATAGGTATTTGCCAAGATAACCTTATTCTTGTTTTGTTATTGGAAATGTATTTTTAGTATATGAGTCAAAAACTGCCATAAGAATTTGTCACTCCATTTATACTCCTTTACTTTTTCCAATGACTTTTTCTCCCTTTCTTCTTCACTACATAAAAAGTTTAGTGTAATATTTTGCTCTGGGCTGAGGAAAGTGTGAACAGATTTGAATGAGGAAAAAAAACTAGTAAATACAAATTCAATTCGATCTCTAAACAGTTTAAGGAAATCAATCGAGCTTTATCTCCTGTCACCCGTTTCAATTTCTTTGTTTTCGTGCACCCAAGCGTGAATTAATATAGTCGTATGTGCCTTAAATTTGATTATCATTGAAATATAATTAGGTATTTTTCAGGTTCCTGGTATTAGTTCAAGGTATCGGTTAATCTTAATATTCAAAGTATAAAATGAGGTAATATCTGCTTGCTTGAGCTTAGTTTGGAAAACGCGGGTAATTATTTGAATGAAAACTAAGAAGAAACGTCTTCTCTTCACATTCTGCAGAAATTTTTAACTGCTGCAATACATATTTTATGTATTTTGTATAATTCTTATTGAATCGCCGCTAAAGTTTTTCTGCTGACATTAAGAAAAATCATACTTCAGCTTGAAAATTTGAATGGCAGAATTTTATCTCCAATGATTACGCGATGATTCATACACTTAGTAAAATTAAATCAAATGAGATAACTTTTTCAGTTCATATTCTTTTAAATAAAAAATTGTTTATGTGAACTCTTCAAGTATTTCTGAGCATATCTCCTCCGTATATTATTTGAAACTCTTACAGGAATAAAATTTAATGTTAAACTCCATTCATTTAGTTTTCACTTCGTGATGGTTTTGAATATACATCCAAAATAAGCATGATATTCCGCAGAAATTTCATTACTTTGTTGTTTTAAGGTACATTTTCTTTAGATGTTTGCTTTTTTTTCAACGGAGAAAATTAAATGTTATCTATACTAAACAAGATATTTCACTCAATTCCTGTGCAAAGCGTTGCGAGTGGACCAAATTCTTACTACTAGTGTTGACCAGTTAAGTGTAAATGTTTGATTTTATTGGACATCGTAAAGGGGATCAAGTTCATGGCGCAAAGTGTGAGAGTTATTCAAAAACTCTTACCGAATTTGGTTCATATGCTGAATGAACGGATACCATTTTGTATCCCCAGTGTCCTGTGATGCATCGATAATGTTCTACAAAGTAAAATACTTACATATTATTATTATATTGAATTTTTGATACAATAGGATTTTATTTCGGCACCAATTAGAAATATTTAATGAGAAAATACCTGTTCAATGGCGGTCGTGTGTCTACGGAACAGTGGTTGGATTTCTGTCAAGAGTTGTGAGGAAAATTATTTAATTTTGACCAAAGATAATGGATTTAAAACAATAAGCTATTGTTTTCGTGAGTTAGGAGGGGATTACCGGCTGGCCGGGCTCTTTGCGACTTTCAATAAACGCGAAGAAGGCTCGTGGGCCCGACCATCCGGCCGACGAAGCGTTTTGACGTCCTCTTGAAAATTTACGCCCTCATTTCCACGGGGGACTCGTCGGCTGGCGAGTCGCCGGTGGTGTTCCAACGCTCCGCTGGAGCTGATCGGACAATGCGGCTTGCGTTCCCCGCGACCAAAAGTCCTCCTCCATCCTCCAGAACGAAACTCGCCGAAATAAACAAATTAAACTTATTTCGATTAATTCGGGACCTCGCGCCGTTAGGGCAATTGCTAACCCACATATTATTCACGCCTCGCCTCCTTCTCCGCCTCCGTCGACCGCAAAACTCTTTCGCTTCCTTGCTTTCGATTCGAGAGATCCCTATCGATGTGCTCATCAATAAACCATTCGCTGAATTTCATGCGTCCAATCGCCTTCCGTTGCTCGGGAACAGCCTTGTGTATCGTTGACTCTACGGCCGGGACTATTTCAAGGCTTGGTGGGCTCGATATTTACATTAAGCGATTTGGAGATAGGAGTTCTCTTTTAGAACCAGGTACAAGTCTTGATTTTAATGCGTGGAACGGGAAGTGTATTATGCAGTCATGTGATGAATACATTTGTGAAAACCATCTGTCAATTCCATTCGCGGATATAAATGAATATTTTTCAATTATACTAATTCAGATTCCTCTTTCTAATTCCCCCCAGATAACCAGTTAAGTATTCTTTAAAAGTGTTAAGTTGTGAATTTATTTTATGCTAATGCATGGAAATAAATATTCAATCTCTCTTGAAAACATCTTTAACGAGCAAAATAGGGTGCAAAACTGGATTTTAATGCTTTTGAAATTGCATTTTCACGAAGTTAAAGTGTGTTAGAACCGTTTAATGCAAAAATCTACAAATTTTCGAAACTCAATCTCTTGATATTTGCGTGTAATAGCAAGGGAGTGCATGACAATGATTGCTCATGGTATACCACCATTGCTGATTGTAAGTAGAATGTCTCCGAAAAGCTGTGAATCACAATATAATGCCTATCAAAAGACGTGCTTCATTCTTTTAGATGCCATATCGAAGGGATTATTCAACTAATGTAACAAGCAGCAACTACATCCAATAAGTAATGGTTTTAGCTTCAGAGTGTTTTTATAAGTTTTTCCTTCAATTTGAAGTGTAAAATCTGCCCTAATTCTAATCTTTTTGTAGCTTTGCATTATCGATAAAACATACCTGATGTGTAATCACCACCTGCCACACACCCCTATGGTTGATTTTAGAGTGCCGCAGATTCAACCTGTGTAAATATTTAGCGCACATATCTTTCCTGGGTATTACAAAAATGTACTCCTCACCGTCCTTTCTTTAAGAATCAATTCCACATTATGGTTATTTCTCAAAGAAGCAGATGGTTTATATGGCAATTTATTAACAAGTGAAAAACCTAAGGGCTCTGTAGGAGTATAATTTCACTTGTAAATGAGCGCAATCATTTAACACATTTCAAATTCCACCAAATGAAATGATTATCCCCTCTGAAGGTTTTTCGAGGGATTGAGGGAATCAAATCCTTTTTCGTTGCGCTCAGTTTCAATGAATGCGTAGTCGCAGGGATACATAAACCATTTATCCCTCGTCGCGCGAATTTGGTCATCAAAGTTGAGCCTTTGTAATGGTGAAATCGGGATCTAGAAATTGATCAAATGAATCTCTGTAATTTTACTCACCTAACTGCTTTCATTCCTTTATCATTTCCTTTCTCGACCTCCCTTCCATGATATGTGTTCCACCCAGGCTTGGTTCCTTACGTAAGGGTTTGGTTTTCTAAAACCAGGGAAATCAATCTCTTACATTTTATCTTGGTCGTACAACTACAGGTACCACCCAGTTGTACCTGTAGTTGTATTCACTCAGGCCGTACAACTACCTGTATAACTAGACTTGCAAAATATTTTGTTTTGTTTTTCTACTTTTGCAACTATGATCGTACTTGCGGTGGTATCTTCGAGCGAATAATCCTCTGGCTCTTTAACCAGGCACACCGGTTTTCGCAAGTTAATTGTCCTCGGGCGAGCGCGTACGAGCACGCATCAATTGTGACCGGAGCCCTTCGCCGCATCTCAATCTAAACGTATTATTCAAGAGCACAATAGTCGGACAGGATGTTATGCATAATGTGTCCTTTAATACATAAGGCACATAATGTAAGTACTCTCACTACGTGCAACGAGAAAGATTATCCAATCGATCCGAATCAACACTGAACATAAAATCCATTCCCAATGCGGTTGGTACCACATAGTCTCTTTTCAGCACTCAGGTGGTTTATGTCTTATTTCAGTAATAAATTTGTAAATTTAAGGTCAAATTTTGAAATTTTTCCTCAAAAAGTTCATTTTTAAGCATTACCCAAATAGAATTGGTGACAATTTTGACGGTTAATATTTTAATGCGTTGTTCAAATGAGTTCTTACACGTTAGCATAAACACGGCTTGACTTTTACATGAACTTGGGAAGAGAGTGTCAGGGCACCAGCCTTTAAATATTGTAACTGAAAGGATTTATTAATTTTTCGTAAGCGAGCATGTTGGTAATGGCGTCTTTGCATCGAATATATCGGAGAGACAACCCTTGGTTTAATTTTGCGAGGATAATATTGGCACGAGGGTAGGTCTTTTTTTCTATTAATCATTCTATAGAGTCTAATATGCTGTATAATAGAGAGACGGCCGTTTGTACGTACTTTCTTTGGAGTCGAAAGTAAACGTCAATGCCATGCAAATTTATAATGGTCACGCAGACTCTCTACAAAGCTCTAGATTAAGCCCATAACATTTTTAAATTCATTTTCGTACGTTTTTTTTTAATTCTTGGTCTTATGGGCAGAAACGTCAAAGCTCAGTTTCGGCTTGAGATCTGCGGTTTGGAATGAATGAAAAGTGCCCGAAGCACTAAGCAAGTTTCTATCACATTCAATCTTCTTTACCTAAATACCGAGGCACATACATGATTACACACGTGTATGCTTAATCACATTCACTGTTGCTTTTATTCATAAAATATAAAATGATGAGGACATTGTGATTGAATTCATTTTCAACAATACAGTTGCAAAAACGTGTGTGTCGTTTTTTTCGCGAAATTATCACAATAGAGTTTTTCGTCTTAAAGGCACTAAATTAACCGTTTGAAATTCTTTCTTTTGTCATTTGAAGTAAAAACATTCCGCCCAATCGCGCATCCTCTCGAGCTCACATACATTTCTTTGACTTTTGAGGGAATGCGCTCCACTGACAGCGGTATATATATATTTTCTCGATTTCACGGTTTTCCGCTCGGGCCCACTCCCCGCCCACGTCAAAGAGCTTCATCCACCTCCCGCCAGGCGTCTCCGGATCCGTTTCGGAGAGATCGCTCCTCCCCAGAATCTCGCCATCAATCAGATGCCAGGGTATTGATTGGTAATGACAAGTTGTCCCCGATTGGTCCATTTCCCGGCGTGTTTTTAAGGCTCGTTCTCTCTCTCTCTCTCTCTCTCCTACTTCTTCGGCCATCCCAGCGTCGACTCCCAGCGGCAGACGGCGAGGGATCTCCGACCCTCACCATTTAAGGCCCATTCTATCTCTCTCTTTCTATTTCTCCTTCTCTGCCCTAACCCGTCCCCAACCCCCTCCCCCGGACGCATAAAATCCCTCCACCCACTCCACGCCTACTTCGCATCATCAGCGGCAGATGGCGCTGGCGAGACATCCCTTAAAGACGCAGTTACACTTTCAACGAGGCCGTGAGAGTTTTTGCCAACACACACACACGCACACGAGCACGCTCCCTTCTCCCCAGCCGAGACTTTCCGTTGGATAAACAGCATCGGCCGTTCATTTTTCTCCCGCTACCGAACGCTATTAAGCATTGTCTGCTTTTTAGGATATCCAACCTGTCGGTTGTTCGGTTCGGTGGCGTCATTTACGGATATGTATGTGCGTGTGTGTGTGGGTTGGCGTGCATTTAGGGTATGCGATACTGATTGGAGTACTCTTCTTTCTCCGTCTACTCCCACCAGCACCGCCCCCCTTTCCAGTCCACCGTCCCGCGGATGGCATCCGCCTCTTCGCCGTCGCTATTCCGGTCTCCCGTTTCCCGATCGCTGCAGGAGTCGCCTCGAAGAGGAGGCGGATTCAAGCACATCGCATTAAAGGCGATGACTTCGCCATCTTGAGGCCGCTCGGATGAAATTTCAACGTTTACATAATCGCGGGCGACTCTTGAATGGAGGAGGATAGAATTGGTGCGTCTTGCAGTTTCATTCTGAAAACGACGATTGATAAATTTGCATTTCCAAATACTTGAAGATTTTTCGGCAAGTGGCTTCAATCTCGAAGCCCCTATTCCAGTTCAATTCTTATTTTAATGTTTGGTTTGGTGAAAAAATAAGTCTGGCCATTACTTTCCTTCAGAGAAGGCTTTCAAGAAGGGATTGGCTATTTCTCTTCTCGTTCTTTTGTTCTATCAACTAATTAAATATGTAGCAAATGAACAATTTCCAGTGTTTTTTCTAAAAGCATCGCATACACACGGTGGGTATCTAGCCTTGGCGATGTCAATGGTGTGAAGAGTTCAAATATAGAGATAAATAACCTTAAAAATTAGCAAAATCACGAGTCGAATTGAGAGGTAACTGTTGTCTTATCATCTGAAATGTTTTCCGAGTACCGAGAACCATATTTCGATGGCCGTGGCTTTTTGGGACAATTGGAATAAATTGCAAGATAAAATTGTTTAAAGCGTGCTTTTAAAATGCCATAAAAATCATATTTTATTGGAAAATATTTAAGATAAAATATAAACGGCTGTTAAAAAATATTAGCCGTAGATTCCTAGCGAATTCCAGGCATAACAAACAGCTTTTCCTTGGTCAATTTTCTAAATATATCCCGAAAGTCATACTGTTTAATTTTTTAAGTATGTCGGCAGTAGCTACCTGAAATTTACTGCAATAGGATTTAGAATCGATAATCCAGACGAAAGGATTAGGTAATTATTATCATATTGCTGGATCTATGATGAAGTATCTCGGGTCAAAATTGGACGGAAAAACATTTCGTGATATGAGTGATTGAATTCCGAGTTTTGCTTAAATTGCGAAGTGGTGTCTCTCGCAACTGCATGTGTGGTTGAAAATAAATGCCTACTTCATATCAGAAGTGTGAATGTGGAGTGAATGCTGTGACGGAAGTTACTGAAAGGTTTCATTCTGGTCTGTCCTCGTTGAACGACGGTTCGCGCGGGTTACTCGGGTCTAATTATAGGAATTAGAGAAAGTCTTTTGATAGCACGCGCGAAACTTTGAAGGGACGAGTGAAGAATGAAGTCAATATCAAGCAGTGATGAATAAAATTGGGAATATAAAATTAAGAACATATAAAATCAAGTCGGATGGCATGACTATCATAACACTTCATTTCAATAGTTATATGGAGGGATCAGAAAAAATTAGTCCCATTCAAATAAACTTCAATAGAATTTACTTCGCTTGTTAAGTTAAAACGTTTGTTATCTGTGGAGACTCACTGTGAATCGAGTAAATGTGTACTGTTTTTGATGTCGGTTCCCGTGAGTACAGGTATATTTACAATAGAAACGCCAAAGGATCTTCAAATGCCTCCAGGTCCGCGTAAATTCGTCCGGTTCCTATTGCAAGCAGGTATAGTAGTAAAACCAGCCGCACAGAATGACGGGGATTAGCGTGGAAATCTACCGGCGTTCCTCCTTGTCGCCAAACCCTTGAATTCATGCTGGTCGTAGTTTTACCGGAGCTCAATTAGAATTAGACCCCAATTCCCCCTTGGAACGCCCGCGACACTATAATGTGACACCCACTTGGTGAGTGGAGAGGGGGAGTGCGGTGGACACGTGGGGGGTAGGATGTGGGTTGGACGTGAAGTTGAGGTGCATGATGGGAAGGAGAGCCTCGAGGGGTGTGGGGAGGGAAGGTGGTTTAAAGCACACGAGGTACCCATAGTGTGCACCGCGCCTCGCCCCTTTGTTCACCCCCGGGTAAGTAACGTGACACGGGTATCACAGGGGACCGCGCGTGTTCCGTGCCTCGGAGTGAAAGATCTCCTTCATTTGGCTGCTGAGAGGAGGGCGGGCTGGGAATAGGGCGGTGTTTCGGGACCGGGTTGAAGGAGGGAGGAATTTTTTGAAGTGGGCGGGGGAGGAGAGGTTTTTGGGGGGCGAGGGGGGGTAAAATAATAGAGGGGGTGAGGGTTCAGGAAGGATGGGCAGGGCAACGTGGGCGTCGGATCGTAGGTAGGTGCACCGACGGATCCCGCCACCCCTCTCCCGCCTCCCCCGGTCTCTTGACAACTCTTAGCGCGTGATGCTGCGTTCTTTTTGACAGCGTATGTGCATGTACAGCAAAAAGGAAAGGCGATGGAAGACGGGTCTTAACACGGGACTGCATAGGGAGGGCACAGACTTTCACTCAACTCTATCTCTCCCCCTCGCCTTGGTGGTGTGGGAGGCGCGAAAAAAATAGGTGTCCAACTATCCGACCACCCATATTTATGCATATATGTACCAACGCTAGACTGCAACCATGGGATCGTACATTTGACACCATGGACCGGTTATAGACCGAAGTGTTCAGAAACACAGTCACGAGCTTTGGGTAATCTCCCTAGCGGTATGGCGTACTCGAATTTATTTCACGACATTATTGGCGTAATATTTTATTATCTGCATCTCAGTTGCAGGTAGGTGCTTGTTCACGGGCTGTTTTTTCCCCCTGAATAACCTACCTTCAAGGGATTGGGGACGCGGTTGCAAGCGCTTGCGTTCGTTTAAAAGATTATTTAGCCTCTGATGTTGATTGGGTGCTGGAGAAGTTTCTAGATTTCTGGTCTCCGAAAGAAAGTTTTCAAGGATAGCGTTTCAAGTGGCATTTTGCGTGCATTGGGTTTCACTTTAATCTTTTGGCCAGCGAGAGAAATTTATCGCTTAAAACTGGCGGCCACGTGAGCTAGTCCTTACGTTAGGGGAAGCGAGGGTGAGAGGCGGTGAAAATCTAGATAATAAGTGAGCTATGATGAGGGAACACAGTGTAACGTGAGGCATGCAAGTGAGCTTTCCGGTACTCTCTTTGTTCCGCGGGCCAGAAAAAAAATGAGCACCCGGGGAGTATGAGTAACCGATTGTCCACCTTTACTTCAGAAGATTTACCGATTGGTAATATCTTCGTTCCCAAAATGAAATTGTATAATTTTGGATTTGGCGGAATGAATCGTTACGGTCATATTGATTTGTGGATTGGTTGCATTATGTCAAGTGCTATAAACCTGAGTTTTTACACTCAGATAGTAGTCGAAAAGGTTAAATTGCCGTTTGAAGTCTGAAATAACTATATAGAACTGCATCAAAAGAAAATCCATACCAGTGATCTCAATAATTAGGGTTTGTTTCTTTATAAATCATCTTGAATTTAATTTAAAAGTTATTTGGAATAAAATTATTTGGAAAAAATATTGACCCAATTCTGCGCTCAGCCCTACAGGCATCTTGAGACGCGTGGAAATTATTTGTTTAAATACGTTTTTCCCTGTCGCATATTCGGAAATAATTTGGCAACGTTTGTATGGACTAAGAATAGACAATAGTAATTGGCAGCCCGTAACCCTATTGATACCTCTATCACCAGATTTCAGGTTGCGTGAAAGGGATCAGCCTCATCAGCCCCCATAAATTTCGCAAACCTGTCATATTTTTAAAATTGATATTTAGATATTTTAGTACCCTGCAATCCACCGCTAGGGTGTTTGGCAAGGGGTGAATCGTTCGTGGAAAAAATGGCATTTGAAATCTACATGTTCTACACTTAATCCCTCTAATTTCATTTGCATGATTTCTCCTACCGTAGTACGATGGGGGTAATAATACTAAATTAACTGCTAAAGAGACATTCTTCCAATTTATGCTAGAGATTTAATCTGTAATTTAACCTTGATTGAGTGATTCTCAGTCTAGCTCATAATAGATATCATGCGATCCATAATTCTACTTATGCGTAATTTATTTTATCTTTTCTAGGCGTCATAAATTTGTATCACAAAACTTGTTTCAAAATTTCCAAAATCGTTCAATTGAGTACTTTAATAATTAGGCATAAAAAGAGTCGCGAATGAGCATTCTATACACTTAGGATTGCCGTGGAATATCGTAAAATGTTATTTATGAATATTTATTTTAAAGTGTTACATAAATCTCAAAATGTATGCACTAATTTCTTTCGGATAAGTCACAGGTCTGCTTTTCAATAAATCTTTGAGATACCCTTGCGATGGACTACTTGTAACTGACGGAATAATAAAAATTAGATAGGCTAACGAAATTTGCATATAAGACTCGATTTAAAATATCAATTATTGTTTATTCGTGGTAATATCCAATTTAGATGTAGTTGGAAACTGTCTACAGTCATATCCTCGTGAATTATTGATTCCGGTGAAGTCTGTACCGTGGACTTTTGCCTTTCCGTCTGAGACTTGAATCTTTTTCAGCTGCTGAATGTTTTTGGCTCCTCGGTCCGTCCCAAATCTTTTACCCCCCTCCCTTTTCTCCGTTTGACGACCTAATATTCCCCGGCGCCACTGAGAGAGCTTTCCACAAAACACTAACTAGCAGTGCATTCTTCCTTCATTCATTTCTGTCTTTTCTCTCTCCAATTTCATCCTTTGATATCCCCCAATACTTACACTCGTTCACGTCAGTTTATTTCAAATTTGCGATCTCCTTGTAAATTACACTCAGCATTGCAAAACTTAAGTTCATCCAAACGCGACACGGGATTCACACAACAACAAAGGCTCCAAAAAATACCACAGCAAACTTTGTGTTTACCCCAATGAACAAATCTTGAAAGTAAAACTTATAAATACTAGGGGTACCTCATTCCTATTTGATGAATAAAATTCACTATTTTGGCATTTTCCTTGAAAATATCATATCAGTGTTTTCTGGGGGTGATATTAAATTTCATTCATTATGACAAAAATTGCAGCTGACGATGGTAGTTTTTTGCAACAAAAATGTATATAAATTAATAAATGAATAATCTAATGACCATGCAAGAAGGTGAATACACATAAAAAAGGATCAACCTTAACGTAGATCACAGGCGCACCATAATTATTACCCCAAGGTTCTTGTCCTTTATTGTCGGTGACCACTCAGGAAGAAGTTTGTCTTCTTCGAATCTGGAGAAGTACCCTTGAGGATAGTGAATATCCTTTAGTTTTTCAATTCAATCAGGTAATATATTTTTGTTTTTAGGACGCTTTAGAATATTTAATGAAAACATTTTTCCAAAATAATGGTGTTCGCCACGGCTTTAGAAGATTTGATCTTAGGATCTTGAGCCTAGAATTCTTCCAAAACCATCGAAAGTTTCAGATATATTTTTTAAGTGGCTAGGCTCATTTTTACGACATATTTTAATATTTGTGATGACATGATGGTATTTTTTTAATTCAGCTGATTCCCAGAATGGAATTCTGACAGGAATAGGCATAGGACCACGCCAGGTCATGCTTTCATGAACGGAAATATGGCTTAATGTTGACTAATTTTTATAAACACAGCTTCCATACTAACCCAGCGACTTGGGCGATGAGGGATTGCTTTGTATTCACTAAAATACCCTTCATGGTCAATTTTAGAGCGAATCGCAGAATGTACCGGCCTATACATATGTTTAAATATGGATTAAATTAACCAGTTGTCGATCAATTAGCTAAAGAAACCCCTCCCTGCCTCCAAGGTAATGTTTGAGTAGTATTTATTGGGTTCATATGAGGAATTTCGAGAGAGTCGGTCAACTAGAGCGCATATAGATTCGTTGGGTCTTCCCTTTGCCGATTTTAATATTCATTGCCTCGCTGCTCGTATTTATTCTGGCAAGACGACGAAAATACATCATCATTTGCCAAGGATAAAGAGATGCAGATCAACTCCTTCGAAAACCGCTAGCCGATTCCTTGTCGGTGGGAGTGCTCTCGGCATCGGGGGCCACCCGGAGAGGTGGAGCCGGTGGGCCGGCGAGTCGAGAGCGGACGCCCAGCAAGGAGCGTGCGGGGCTCAACCGCCGTCGATGCCCCGGCGGTCGAGCGCGGACCCCGATAGTGGTGGCTCTCAAGGCGTCCGTCTGGGCGCGCTGTGATCGCCCGCGTCCCCGTGAGGGAGTGAGGAGGGAGCGGGAGGGGGATGTGCAGGCAGAGAGAGAGAGAGGGGCGTCGGCGTTGCGGCCGGGAGAGGGGTAGGGAGTGCCACAAGCCCCCGCCCCTTCCCCTCGCATCCCGGTGCGCAGGGTACCGCGGCGGCGACTGCGCAACCGGCCGGCCTCGGCAGGCGGGGTGGAAGGCTCCACTGCCCCACACCACGGCCCCAGCGCGGAGGCCGTTACCCCCCTCCCACCAGACCACGGCCATCGGAGGAAACGCCTCCCGACCATACAGCAGCAAGCCTCTCCTCCTTGCACCCCACCCTCCCGTCTCATAAGTCCTGGACTGCCTCTCCTACCCTCCCGTCTCGGCCCCCTCTCCTCCCGCTCTCCCTCCCCGGCCCCCTCCTGCGCCCGTGCAAGGCATCCGCGAGTCGGCTCCTCGCCCTTACCTGAAAGTTCCGCCCGCCCCGCCCCCTTCTGGGCTGGCCGCCTTTCTACTCCCCTTCTCCCTCCTCCGGACCTCTCTTCCCCCCCTTTTCCGCCGTGGTACGGCCCTTCGCCTTCGGACCCCGCCCCCCTCCCCTCCTCCGGTTCCCCTCCTTCTTCCAGGCCTCCCCTCCCCTTCCTCTCCGTGATTGACAGCTGGCAGAAGCGGTTCGTCTTTCCTAGCGCGAGGAGGTCCTTGTGGAGCGCCGTCGGAGCCTCGTTCTCTCTCTTTTTTCCCTCCCCCGTCGCCGTCGTCTCCTTTTCCCCAAACCGCACGAAAGGGAGTACTCCTTGTCTCTCGGAGCAACGACCACGGGGGGCTGCTGTCAGATTGACTGGTGGATTGCCCTCGAAACTTGCACGCAGTCGACGAGGACCGCCGGTGTTCGAACCCCAAGCGTGTGTTTACCTCTCGAAGGAAGGCCGCAGTCACGTGCCCCGACCAATTCTGTTCTGCCGCTGAGTCGTCCGTCAGTTTTTCGTGTTTTCGTTTTCAGTTTTATCGTTTAATTTTTTTTTAATTCGCGTCGACGTGTCCCTTGCCCTACGGCTTTGTCAAAAAAAAGAGAGAGTAAGAGATTATCGTTCCGTGGGTAACTGTCCGTGTGCTGGTATCTACCGTCGTCGCCGCGTTTCGTTTCCGAGTGTGTTCCAGCCGGTTTTTCGTCCGCCGTACCGTTTATACCCTCCCCGACGAGTCGGGACGCAAACCCATGCCGGAGTTGTTTTCGTCCTGTCCGTCTGCCCTTTGAAGCACGGGAGGAACCCGCGTAGAGGGGGAAGAGGTGTTCCTCGACACCGAGGCCTTTGGAAAACGGGAGAGAGAGAGAGAGGGAGAAAGTTTTCGGGAGAGAATCGTCCGGGAGGTGTGGTTGGTGCCGCTGTCCCGAACGGGAGAAGAGGATCGGCTCCCTCACCGCTCTTTTGTTTTTGCCGCTCGTCCCGCATCCCGCACCAACCTATCACCAGATCCAGGACGGAGTGTTCGTCTGTGTGTGCGTTTGTTCTTCGTTTGTCTGTGTGTGTGTCAGTGCTGCTGAATTCAGTGCGCGCGCGCAGCAGATCGACGTCCTGAAAAGATCCTCTCTTCCCACCCCGACACATCTCTCTATACTCGAAACCCCCCCCTTCACTTTTCCATACACTCGCCCCTCCTGACTACGTGGGTGCAAACCTCCCCCTCTCTTCTCGTACTCTCCGCTACACCCTCCACCCACCCCTTCTCACCAATCCCCTCCTCTACCGACGGTAAGGAGACACGGGGCAGCATACACACACTCCGTACTCTCCCCCTCCCCAACCACCAGTCGCCAGTACCACCCACACCCCATCATCCCATTGCAAACGCCTTCCTCATCTCTCGATCCGTCTCCGCGGGTGGACACCGTTTTCGTCACTCCGGGCACCGCGTGGTTTTTCGAGCCTTCCGAACGAACGGAGTGTGCGGACCGAGAGCGCGCCGTCGCCCGTGGCCAGACAGCAAGCGTCCCCGCCGGTCCACCCAGCGAGCCGGCTGAGCAAGCGCCCGGCCAACCCGGTCCCTTCTGCCCAGAGCTGCACACTCGCGGTATTCCCTTCGCGCGCGCCCCGGAGTCGTCGTTCGTTTTGTGCAGCCGGAGGGACACGCAGCGAGCCAGGGGGGAAGGGTCGCGGACGACACCCTCGATCTGTCGAGAGGAGCTGGGACGTCGTAGAACATCCCCCGTTTCCTCCCCCGACTCGTCATAAATTGTCGCAAACATCGGCGGTGCTTCGTGAGGTCCGGCCTTTTAGTCTCTTGTCAGCGTTTGACGTCGCGGCCTTGTGTTGATGATCTCAACCCAACGGCCCAGTTGGTGGTAAGGTGCTGAGGGGACAATTCGTCGGAGTAGCCAAGTCCCGCGGCTGTGTTCCAAGTGTCGTCCTGTCAGCGTATCGGTGGGATCGACTACCCAGTACCAGCTGACATCTTGGAGGGGACTAGATTTGTCGCACCTTGTTGGAGGAACGCGGAAAGACGGGGACCACAGGAGAACTGTCGTGGATAATCCTGAAGGAGACATGCAGCAAATCTTCTGAGACGGAAACTCACTCTGCGTTCGACTCTAGTGAAGTGTGGCCCTCGCCCCAGTGAAAACCCTTGTGGTTTTTTCAGATACCTCCCAAAGTATACGAAGGGGAAATAAAATACATCCGTACATAGATCCATCCCGGATTCCACCCTCTAAACATCTCGCATGCCGGACCCACCCCCATCCGCTAGTGGCCCCATAAAGCGGTAGTGGCCCCGTGGCGAGGGAAAGATTTGCAAAGTCTTTCCTCGGAGAAACAAAATAACCTCGCAAGTTCCCTTCCCTTGTGTCGCCCAAGGCCCTCCCCGTCCCAGGGGGAGTGGTTCCCAATTCTTATTGCGTACCCTGAGAGGAAGCTAAAGGCAGGAAAACGGAGAAGGAAGGGGCTAGCGATCAGTGCACCGAGTAAGGGGGAGCGTGTGTTTAGCCCTTGAGGGTGGAGTGTAAAGTGGCCCTGCACGGAGAATACGAAGTAGCCGGCAGGGCGTTCATGGCTCAGCCAAGGGTAAGTTGTTGCGTGTTGTTTCACCTGGGTTTAGCAAATTTAGACAAAAACCAAGAGCAAAGCCGAGCGTGTAGCACATAAAGATGCAGGCAGCGAAGTATGCATATGTATTATCCATTTTATTGTCCAGGATGAAGATTTGCGAACAGGCACGAAGCGTACACGAAGCGTACACCGTGGTTTAGGAACTAGAGGGAAATTTTATTCTCCCGCAAAATCACTAGTTTAAATGATTCTGACTTCTTGAGCCGATCCCAAGTTGCCGTGGCGAACTGCCGGCTCTCTTGGTCTCTCAATCAATCTTGTTATTGCGGCACAGGTTATCTATTTGTGATCGTCCGGCAGGTATCTCAAGTACGCGGCCGAGCGCCCTCACCCAAACACCGTCATCAGAAAGAACCCTTTGCCCATCCTCCACAGGGGGACAAGGCGACAGCGAAGGAAACGCAGGCACGCCCGTGAAGAGACGGTCCAACATGCGCGTGTCCTGTGATTGACACCCCGCCGACAGACGTGACTGCGGTCCCCGCGGGAGGCGTATCTCAGCGCCGCGCGCTCAAAGGCATTAGCCGCGACGCACAAAGGCATTCGATTCTTTCGTTTCCTTCGCTTGCCCTCCATTTCATTCCCTCGTGCTTATTGCCCCCTCTTGTCCAAACCCCCTTCGGTCCCGCATTATGCATCCTCATTCATTAAACTCCACGGGATGTCACCGTGCTAGGAAACCAGGGGTCTACGGCCCCCAATAGCAGGTGCCCCCTGAGCGTATTTTTGTTTCCATGTGATTTGTGTCTTGGAAAGTTCATTCCTTCATTCTGCGTCTAAGCGATGGTCTTACATTTTGTGAGATCGATTTGCTAATTTATCACATCGAGACTTTTAACATGGTGATATCATTTCCCGAGCAGTCATTCCTTCCCTGTAACTTTCGACACCTGAGGTATATTATGAATGGCGAGGATTGTTGCGAAATTTTAGGAACACTGTTAATAGGAAAAACTAATTTCTTTTAAAAGAAAAACTAATTTTACCGAAATAATTTGCGTCTCCCTCCTCCCTCATGATTTCATGTGGTAATTTGTTTTGTGTTTTTGAAACCAGAGGCTTCAATTTCAATGCTAACTACGGTTTTGAATGAAGTTCAAAACTTCGCACTGAAGAATACGTGAAAATAGTTTAAGTTTTTCATTATGCTTAAGATTTCGAAATTGATTCCCATGCTCTTTGAAACTGCTGAGTTAGATAAGAACCGTAGTTCTTCCCATGCAGCCGTTTCGGTTTTATGACGGCCAGTGTGCCTTCTTTAAATAAATAACATACACCCAAGTCAGTGTAGTTTTATCATGCTTTCCAATGCTGGAGGAGAAAGCTAAAAAATATTTTCATCAGTTGCTTTGTCGTGAATAAGCCTATTTTTATTGTATGACTTCGAGCATTCGTTCTGTGATATTACTTGCAACAAAATTTGAAACGCAAATTAAAATGCCCGTAATTGATTTTCAATAATTTTCCACTTCTCAGTCAATGTTTTTGAGTGATATTGCAATGTGGCGTAACAAACAAAATGTAAAAAGAGAAAAATAGTGATTTGTGATCAAAGTTCGGTGATTTCAACAGCAAGTAATCCAATAGAGACTTCTACGTCACCGACAGGAAAATGAAGGATTTATTGGCGGAAAGTCTGCCAGATTCTGTTGTACCGTGATGCTTATAGGATATAACTTATTAAATATCTGAAATATTTTTGGATAATTGCAGTAGCATCAGATAGTTTAATTTTTGTATAGTCAAATCCTTTGCTCTATCCAAATATTAATCATGGACATGCGTCAAGTAAGACCTGTGAGCGAATTTTTGATTGAGAAAGGCACTCCAGTACTACTGGTTAACGCGTGTGAAAATTAGTTATACCTCTAACCTGTTTGAATGCCGAGCGTTTGATACAGAAAACCTCCTTTCGCATGCATCGACACTGATTGACAATCACATAGGTATTTCATCACCGTTTATGTAAAGTCATTCGGGGGGCATCAATCACTCCTTGAAATGGCCGTGGCTAAAAGTTTTCCGTTGAGGATATCTGTGTTTTTACGAATTCTACGCCAACCACGCGACTGGTACCCTATTGTTTATTCTTCAGTTGACTAAAACTCTCTCATTAACGACTTTTTTTTAAATTTTTCGTCAATGTACTAGTTCCATGGTCCCCGAATGTTGGCATGCCCAGTTGGCGCAATGAAAGTTCTGTTGAGATGTTTCCGCCTTTATAAACTCCTCGGCTGATATTAATCGACGGCCATGGAAATATTAGGAATAGCCCGCCATTCGCTATTCCATTGACTAATTTCCTCCATTTTTCAAGTTAAACGGCCGAATAAAACTGAAATGGAGGCCGTAGTTGAGATTTAATGGACCATTTATTATTAGCGTCGAATAGCCGTAATGGCATTTACAGAGGTTTTTAAGACGCTCAGTTTCCACGGGAAAAATCATTAAGTGGAAGCTTAAAGTACTTAATTTTTGACTATGCGACATAACTCAGGTACTCGAGTTGAAAAAACATCGTTTAGCGTTGTACTGAAGTTCTATACAGCTTATTGGGATATGTTTGCCACTTTTACTTAAAAGGTATATAGTATGTTCGGAAGCTCATGACGAAGACTTAACTTAACCTAACTTGGTAACATATGCTTGTTCTCTTGTTGACTGTAAAGTTCAAGGAGAAAAAAATCTCGATTTTTTTATAATTACATTGATTTCGCCTTCATTTACATGCTGCCGCATCATTTCACATATAACCTTGCCCAAACGTATGGTAGATGGGAGACTATCAGGTAGAAACGTAATATTTATTTACATCGCTATTAATAAAGAAATTAAACGGTATCTAAATAATAATTATTGATAAGAATACATGCTAACCGAATATTCTTCTGGAGTTATCCTTAATACCGTCGATATTAAATTTATACAATTGATTATTTCTCCTCAAAAGTGGTTTCCTTAAAAAATTACGCATGGGAAATTTCACCACAGTGCTGACGCATCTCCACCTTAGACTTAACTTATCACATCCGTTACGCCAAATCATACTGTAACAATCATGACACAATTCTGCGTAATAGATTTTGAAATAAATCATTTATATAAGTTGCCGCTACGTTCTCAAGAAATGATAGAAGTGCGTTAGCTTGAATAAAATGTCTTCATCGGCTTCCCAACTTTAGATAGTGAGGAGTTTTCATTCTTTCATCCTTAGACTTGTACTTAAACATTTTTTAAACAATCCCGATAGTTCAGTAAGAGTTAGGTAAGATTTGCTCTTGGATTTTTTCTGTATAAATCGAAGATTGATACCGAATGAACTGATGTCATATTCGTACCTTATAACTATTGTATTTTATTTGGGTTTGTGCTGGATTACTTGGCGCTATTGCGTCAAGAAATTTGGTAGCCATATGAGTTAGTTATACCAAATGTGAAACTTTTGTATGCATTTAGTTAATGGGAAGAGAAATTTTAGAATATTGACTTAGCATGAGCAAAATATTTGGGAAAGTGACTAAAATATTTGGTTCGTTAAAAATATCATATTGAGGAATATTATCTGACTTTCATTGAATTTACCATTTTAAAGTTTTTTGTGTTTCATTCATTGTGCTTCATTTTCGTGGCTATTTTTCGAGATTTTGTGGTTATGCCCTTAATTTTGCTGGCATCTCAAACAGTTAAATTTGAACAGAAAGATCACTTCACTACCAAATTAATTGTTGGTCACTGCTGAACAGTTAATGCAGGGTCAAATACATTATTATTTTATTTTTCACGGGTTGCTTGATTGAATCCATAGTCAATATGATGTGTTTCGTCACGAATGATTTTGATTGTTGTTTGCATTTGTTTGCCTGTCAGCACTGATATGTACTCTTCTCTTTCCTCCTTATCGATATGAACATCGTCATGGTCCTCTCCTGGCCATCTCCATCGACCTGCGGACGCCTGCCTCCCGACTATTCGTCTACCTTTGGCCTTCTTCGTCTTCAACGCAACCATCGTCCATTCCCCGCAAATCATCCCTCCCTCGTCTGTCCGCCACGCTTCTTCAACCCCCGAAACAATCCCTTCGAACAACCTCCCAAAATCATCCCTCACGATCCCTGCCCAATGTGCACAGTACGATGACGGCATCCACCCGTACATGGAGGCCCCGCCGTCAGTCGGCGGGGGCGGAGGCGGGGGCGGCGGCGGCGGCATGTACGACCCCCGGGGGCCCCTGCAGACCCTCCCGGTGTCGCATCACTCCCCCGCCGCCCACATGAACCACCACCACCATCACCACGCCGGGGGCGGTGGGGGCGGAGGCGGGGGCGGTGGAGGAGGCCCGCCCCCGGCCATGCACCAGCCCTACCATCAGGGGAACCACGTGGGGGCGGCGGCGGCAGCCGCGGCGGCCGCCGCCGTCTCCAACCACGTGATGGGCGCCGTGCCGGATGTGCACAAGAGGGACAAGGATGCCATCTATGGGTGAGTCCGCAAATTTAAAAGAAAACTAAACGAAATAAATGTACACACACACCCAGGTATATTTCTTTTGAAAGACTGCGTGTTTATGCGATGATGATGCAGTGAAAAGTATAATGGTCTGTGTCGGGTGATGGGAGTTGGCATCGCCTCATGGGTCCGTCACTCTAGTCTGGGAAATTTAGTTGGGGAGAGGGGGGGTCTGCTCTGTCACGAGGGCCGCGTTGTCGCGAGGGACGGCGGAGGTCCCCCCTCGACCGCTGCCGTCATGAAAGTAATTCCTTCCCATTTATAACGGGCCGAATTAACGAAAGTCGTCCGGGACCGCGGTTGATGAAAACTGTCCACGGGCGACGTGCGCAGGATCTTAGCCGGGTGTTGAGCCAAGTGTTCCGGGAGGACGTTCCGATGTGGTGTGAAGACTTTCAGAGAGAGGAAAAGTGCTTCAGTTGAGCCGCTTACGATGGCCGGTCTTGAAGAAGTGTTCCCCAAAACGATGATGCTAGCGGATGTCCACAAACCCTCCCCGAGTCCCGGGAAGGGCATTGGTACTATTACCTCGTTGTTTTGAGCTGCTTCCCGTGGAGATTTACGCCACGACGGCGGTGAACCTCATGCCAAATTGCTTGCCGGACGATTTCGGTGGAAACGCGGGCTCGCGGAGCGGGTGACTTGGCCAGCTAGTATTTTGGATTGAAATGTGATGCATGGAAGAGTCGTGGAGAAGTATTGTTAGACGCTATTGGCTATAAATAAATCGATGTGTGCTCGCTTCCAAGGATGTAACTGAGTGATGCTATTCCTAAGTGACAAGCAGGTGCTCGATTCATGTATGCGTATTAATGCGTATGAAACATCCCGTTCCTCGGCGCGCGTCGTCTCTCTCTCTCACGTGAATGCTTAGGGTCGCTCGTAGTTTGCCTAAAACATGGGTCACGTTCCGCATGCGCATTGGTTAAATTCCCGCTTTGATTTCCGACGTGTGTTACGTTTGATCAATATAGTGAAAAACAATAGGTGTACAATCGATTGCAATCATTGCTTGTGCGCGTATGCGTACTTGTGAACTACTTTTTTCGTTAATTGTGAAAACCAACAGTTTGTACAAGAATGCTATAAAACATTGTAAAGAGTTTTGAGCTGCTTAAAATATAGCTGAACTACATTTAATTGCGTATCACTTGTGTTTCAACGGTTATCTTGGCCCTTTGTACACGATTTATCTCAATAAACGATCTTCAATTTATTGTATTATTGTTCTCAGTATTTCTTTTATTTCATTCGGAATGCTTTTGATATAAGACGCCTCATGGTGATTACTAGACCTCTATCAATCAGTCTAAACCTTCAGTCGCAATTAGGCATTCTAACCTGCGTAATTGAAATATTTATTTTCTTCTCAGAGGTAAAGTGAAAGAATTGATGTGGGGAAAGATTTGTGATGGCTCCTTGTAGCACTCCAACCCGTAAAGTGTCTAGGTGTAAGACTTTGTTTCATTCCCATTTCTCTTAACTTTAGTGTCGCCCTATTTTGGGACAACGTGGACGGTTTAGCTCTGAATAATCCGAAAGTATTCCGGAAACGAATTTCTCTCTTTTATATGTTTACCCTTTCACTCCATCTCTTCAGATTACTGCTTCCCTAAGAAAGAAAAGAATTGGCAAATATTCATAGTTATCAAAGTTTAAAAATTTCTGATTTTTTACCCTTAATCTCTCGGTTTAATTATTTCTTTATTATTGTGATATGCGGCATATTTATTACATTTTCTCCGTACGGATTCGATCTTGTCTTGAGTCAATAAGATAGCCTGTAGTCAATAGACCGCCCTTAAAACTGAAATGTTTAATTCATCGTATTCTTTACGACCGAAGATAAGATTGTTAGTAGTGAAGTGAAAAACATACTCTGTGAATGATTTCATATTGGTAATCATTGAGGTTAACTTGAGGATTCTCACGGAGATCTCGTAGTAATGGCCCGGCCGCGAGGGTCAGCCTAGTCCGAGATCCCGGCGACCGAGTTACCCGGGATGAGAGCCCTCGCCGGCCGGGACCCGCTCGACGCCCGCCCGGGGGACTCGTCCGTCGCCGGTAGCGGCTGTCCGTCCAGCCCATCCGCCTCTTGCCGGTTCTTCCTTAGACCTTTGATAATTCACCCGGTTAATTACAAGGGAAACCCAAACGCAACTCCCACACAAGCCTCCTTTTGCTATTTCCAACGGAGGGGCAAATGTATGTGCGTACTTACCCCCCTATTTGGAGCGCTGACACCGCGAGCGTAAAAGTCCGGAGGAGTTGAACTCCCGAGTGGGTTTATGGAAAATCTAAAGCCCTTCTCTCTCCCTCTCTGTTTCTCCTACCCCCCTCAATTTTCGAATTGAACCGCGATCGATATTTTTATTCGTTGTGGGGAGGCGGTTCACCGGCGGTATCATTCATCCGGTGCTCCCTTTCCACGCGAAATTGCGTGAGATCCGAACGGGAGATGGCCGGTGTGTCGGCGTGGGCCAGTCAGTCAGTCTCCCAATGGATTTTTACGAGCGGTGTATCAGGGCCGGGGGGGTTGGAACGGCGTTCTCTGGGGTTGGGGGGGCGGACATCGGGGCTCTCTCGAATGATGGGGGGGGACGAAGAGAAGGGTGTTTAAGAGGAGTGTGTGGTGGAGGTACTGAGAAAAGGCTGTCGCTCCCCCAGTGCGACCGACCCCACCGATATCCAACCAGCCCCGCGGACCGATAGGCAATGTGAATGCGGGAAATACGCGAGAAACATATTTTTAAAAACTCTTCCGTTCCCATCCGCGAATGAAAGGGGTCGAGAGATTTCTCTCTTTTTTTGTGGGTGAAAGATCGAGGGGGAGAGCAGGGGGGGAGGGGTTCAGTAATAAAGGCGAACGAGTTACCATCATTCATTAACCGGAGTGAGAATTTTAATATTTATGTGCTGTACAATAAAAGAGAGGAAACCGGGCGATACTTATCCTAATTAAATGGGCAACGAGAGGTTGGGAAATGAAAAGTTTTTCGGGAGCCGTCTTTTTTGGGGGTTTATGTGGTTCGAAGCAGATAAGAAGTTATTCCTGTAATTGTTTCGACTGCAGTAAAACTTTTTTGAGCGTGCGGCGTCATGTCAATATTGCAGTCGACCAGCGTGGAATCATTCAGAGATAAAATCAATGTTCAATGCATTAACCATTTGCCGTGATTATCATTTAGAATGAATGAAAGTTACGAAAATCGTGTTTTTCAGGGTATGGCCGTTTTCGTCTCAAACGTTTTGAGCTACCTTTTCCCGGACCTTGAACGGGAATCGAGCAAACCATAATCTGTCCAACTATATTTTGATTTTACCTTTCATAAAAAACGAATGCACATATATTGAATCAAATACTAGTCACATTTCATGCACGAATCGATAATTGATGAAAAATATAGGTGATCCTATGGCAATTTTCCTGTTTTAAAATGGCTCTAAGCTCTTTTTATTTTATGTAACGATACACTTATAGTTGTTTCTTGTTGCAGAATAGATTCATGCTAATAACTAGTCGTGTTAGTCGTTTGGAGAAATGTCTCGTTTCTCTTCATCACATCATCGACTTCACTGTTGTCCAAATCATGTCTTTACTTATGCACCATAATCTTCACATTCATCGTGATGACTATCAAGTGACATGACTGACATTTTAGTGTAGGAAAGTCTTGACATTTACCTTTCAAGCGATAGGCTAATTGATATTTCAGGTTATATAAAATCTAAAAAATTGTGGACTCTAACCTGGAGTTAGGTTACCTTTGATGGCTCTTCAAAACTTGCCACGTATGAGTATTCTACGTACTTGTGTTCCGTATCGTGAGACATCGTCTCCAATATCCTATGTTCCGTAACGGAGAACCCACCACGATTAAGCACTGAACCTAGTGGTGCATCTCGAAATTACCGCGCTTAAGCGCACTGTAATCACCTCATTATCGGCGTTTCCCACACCCATTCGTCGGTGATCAGAAGATGCTGCCTTTGCGGACGAATGGAAGTTGTTTTGGGTAGTATTTATTTCAAAGATAAAAGTTTCGGGAATCATGGGGAAAAAAAACAAAATATTCGAATTTGCATTCCCTCGACGGCGTCGATGAAAGGGAAGTCCCAATTCCGTTTCATATCTTACGCACCCAATGATGATAGAATGTCTGCGGCCGTGGATTATTATTTTTTTTTGTCGCTCAGCAGAATCACTTTGGACATACACCGATGGCCACCTTTGGCCAGAGCCGCCGCCCCCTATGTCGCTGCGGTAAGGGTATAAAAAAATGTAAATTATTATTCGGCGCTTCCCCGGCGGCAGCGGGCAAGGTCTCCGCAAGCGGAGCGAGCGTCAGGAGGAGGTGGTGGTGGTTCAAGGGGTCTAACGCATTTTGGGTCGATTGTCACTCCGAGTTCGACGTCTCCTGATGTTGACGCGAACGGACAGTGTATCGAACCTATCAGCCCGCGTTACATTCAACGAGCAAGACCTTCCGGGATCAAGGAAAAAATTCCATCGCTCCATCTCTTCCCTGGGTTCTGTTCAATGATTCGATTGTCCCACCCCCTTGAAGAAAACATTGTTTAAGGCGTTCAGTTTTGAGCTATTGAGTGCGTCTTCGTAGAATTGAACACTTATTCTGCTCCCGTTCCTTTCTTTGAGTCGTGTCTTGAAAATTTTGTTATGACAGTTTTTAGCTCGGAAGTGTTGAAAATGCACCTTATTTGCGTGGTCACTTCAATCATTTTTTCATTAGGAATACGTTAGTGAAACGAAAAATAGTGAAATTTTCAAATATTCATATGAATAAATATATATGTGCATAAAATATATGATACACACATTCGTATTATCTGCTGATGAATTTTTCTTTATTCCCAAGAGTTACCTTTTCAGCTAATGTCTTCTTCCAACTCTATCCAATATATTTCAGTGTTTTTCCAAATTATGAGAGTCACGGCCTCGTGTTGTCAGGTTGGAAGTTTCAGAAATGAATAGGATGTTGTTTAGTAATTTAACAGAAGCGGGAAGACTTAGTGTGAAAAGTGTGTACGTGTTTAGATTGGAATTTCCTCTACGGTGTGCATTTGTCAAATAAACGCGACAGAAAATTCCTTCCAAACACACGCTCTACGTAAATTATATAACGCCGAAAATTTAAGAATAAATTTTGTTAAGGTCCATCTTTTTGAAGGTTTCTCAATTATTTTTACTTAATTTTTTTTGAGAATACCACAATAGCTTTATTTTTTCGCGATGAGATAAGCCAATCAAAGCCTGACCTAGAGGATTTAATTGAAACAAAAAATCTGAAAAAAAGGAAAACCTCCTTATTTCACGTTGTTTCGCACACCGTAATCACCACGCGTTGGCATAGCAATTAAATTGTCATGATCTCTGTATCATCCGAACGTATCGTCGAGGAAGTCATTCCCAAATTCTTAAACTCTACGCTCTTTGTTGTATCACGGAGTATTCTCCAAATACCTATTTAATTAAGCGATTACATCAACATTGCGTGGGGATCGTCATCTGTGCCCTAGTGTCGGGGGATAGTGATCGAATCGTCTTTTTGCATGTGGCCATGGATATACCATGTACCAAACGATTCATTTGGTTGAAAAACAAGAACAACCACGGGAAAGAAAAGCTTTTTTCGGGGGCCAAGCGATGAACAGGGAATGATACCGAAAATCGACAATGCATCCTCATCTTTCTCCAAGAACCCAAGGTCTCTTCGTGTGAATGTTATCTCTTAAGATAAAAGCCTATTCGGCCCATGTATAATTTTGATTGGCTTACTATTCCGGATATATTTCTTTCAAGAGTTTTGAGCATGCATCGACGTTGATCTAACCGCAATATGTCTTTACGCCTTAAAATGTTTGATATTTTCATTTTCCATAGTTTCAAAACGGGGCAGAGGAGCGAAACTTTTTCCGTTGTTGTTTTACTTTAGAAATCAACTCATAACGAAGTTTGAATGGTACTTGCTCTCAGGCATACAGTGCAAACCGTACTTGGTAGACAATACAGAGAGGAAGCAAAATATTTTTTTTCTTGAAATCCCCGAAGTGGGCTCGCATGAGTTTGGGTCGGGTTCCGCTGATAGTCGCAATTATACGATCCGAGATCAGGCCCATTGTTTGGGGGAGGGGGGAATGTGAAATTGTTGCGGAGGCTCAGGGATTCGTGCAGGAAATTTCCATGCCAACTGTCGTGCATTTCGATCCGATGCGAAGGCAAAGATTACAGATTAGTCCTTTCAAGCTTAAAAGACCGGAGTGCTTCAGTTTCAAATAAATTGTAAGGGAGTCGAATCTAGTACCGGCACGCATGAGGAGATTGGCTGCAGGAGATCGGTGTCCAAATTTTACATGCAACCTATTTGTCAGTACATTGTGAAACTGTTGTCTTACACCGTTTTCCCTCCACTCAGGACAGCTTAAATAAATACAGACCATAAATACAAAAATATATATTTATACATATATATGCATATGTATATACATATGTATATATATATATGTATATATACATATATATATATATATATCCTCTTTGAGTGCAGATCATAATAGATATTCATAAATGGTTAGCACAACGTTAATGTGAATAGCGATTGGCGTAATCTTCACCCCAGCTATCAAAAGTTGGGGGAAAATGAGACCCTTCTGAAATGAAATTTTTTGCCGCGACTTTTGTTAACGGCGGACAGTCGTGGATTTGAGTCTGAAGGAAAGCAAGCACGAGTAACCGCTATTGCTCAGACGGAGACACTTTTAACCATTTAGCTCCTCAAATCAGGCTTAATCCTTAAACATAATTGACGCTAAGCTACATAAACAACGGCGCTCCAAAATACGTAAAAGTCTCCTTGCTGCAAGGCGGAGACTTTGGTCCGCGTTTATTTCCCGAAACTGATGATAAATGGGCGCCGGATACAAGGGGCAAGGCGAATCCTTCCCGGATCCCCGGACCTCGGTGAGTTCGTGCGGTATTAGGTGCGCGGCCGGTCTTTTCCCATTGGTCCTTCCCGTAGGAATAGTTGCGTCGCATCTCACGTTGAAAACCCCTCCTTAAGCCAGACTACGTAGAGAACCATTGAGATTTAAGCTTTTAGCGACGGGCAGGGGAGGCATTGGGAAGAGGACAGGGGAAGGGGGATCGGACAGGGCCAGTAGACAAGGGGTGTTCGGGGGGGGGGACGGCGGCGAGAGGGTGTTTTAGCATTGCCCTAGTTTCATAAAAGGGTGAGTCAGTTTTACGGTTGAAGTTAAGGGAGGCGGAGAGGTAAGATAGTGCGACAATGGCCGAGTACGAGTTTAGTTATCAATGCCACCATTTTCTCTCCGCCTCCGGGGAATTTCTGCAGAAGTTGTGCGGTCAGGTATTAGATCAGTTGTCGTTGCGCGGATGTTCTTTCAGCCTGATCGCCCGCTCTTGGCCGGACGGTCAACCGAGGGTCATTCGCGGCTGAATTTCCTTTGCATAAACAACATTAGCGTTGTAATCCTTTTCAGGAAGATGGAATTACTGCACACACCAGCTCATTTCTGTGGCTAGTTGAAAGTGTGGCGCCAAGTACCCACCATAATACGTCGTGTACCCTGCAGGCATTCCGTTGGAAATATTTCCCTGAAGTTTATTCTTTTCATGAAAATAAATTATAAAATAATTTCCAAATCGTTTTATTTTTGATTCAACAGTACCAAATTTATTTAACAACCTAACCTTACCTAACATTTAATCAATCGTAAGTCGACGGGGGTGGGGATCAGTTGCCAAAACCAATGTTATAAGAATAATGTTCCAAGAAATAGGCGTATAGCCGTATCGTTCTTCTGGGAACATTCGATTTTTAAGAACTCTTCCTTTGATGGTCTTTTGAAAGTGTTTTCCCATGCCTTTCCAAGCAAAAACGAGAAATTTGTGAGTAAAAATTGACTAGGATATCAAAGAAAGGGGTACTTAATTATATTTAATTATTTTTTAAAGATCCTTTTTAATTGAGTCCATTCGGACTGATTGTTGCTTCCATTTTTAACCTAAAATAAATATTCGGCCCCCTTGAGAAGAATGATAGAGCCTCTCTTTAAATCTCCTCGATAGTGCCACTGATTTAGTCAGTATGTATTGAGTTGTTGCAGGATTTAAGCGCCTCGGAATATTTTCTATCACTTCTTTCAAGCATTTTCCAAGCATCGAATTCAGCGCGGCAAGGCGAAATCTATTGGCTCACGAGTCACAAGCCACGGTGGTTTATGCGCTCCTAAAGCGACGACAGTTCAGAACATCGCCGCTCGCCTTCGCACTTCCATTGCAGATGATGATGCTTCACCCGATTTCACACGGGAAATACGACGCTGGAGGACTCGCGTGCGAAATTTGCAAGCCTCCTCTCGTTTTATTAACTGTCATTTCGGTGCACATGTTGTGATCATTCGCCTACAAAATACTAAGTAATAGGATGCGATCTATTCGTTTTGCATTAATCGCGCTCGGGATAGGAATAGTTCTGGAACGGTACTCTTAGTGACTTAAGCGGATGGAGAAATAAATAAATAGGGTTATCGAAAACTAAGTATAAACGAATAAAACACCTTATAAAATGTTCTTCGGGAGAGGATTTTTAATTAATCCCTTTGTAATTCCACAAAGACGACTCTGATCCGGGCGAAATGACAGCTTTTCGTCGAAGGATAAAAGTTCGGGATTTAAAAATTATTTGTGGGATTGCGGTGGTTCGAATAAAATCATTTGGTGCGCGATTAACTCTCGGCGTATCCCTTCTCCGAAATGTAAATTAGACTCGGGGAGACCCCGCGCGAAGCGAGATTGGAGTTTGCCATCACGGCGCGTGGTTGAGATGAAGTTAGGTGTGGGAGCGAGGTGATGGCTGTTGGAGGGCAAAGGGGAGCGGGGGAAGCGTAGTCAGACGATCGCCGATGAAAATAAAGGGCGCGGGGGGGTTGTGGAGGGCACGGAGATAGGGAAGGAGGGCAATGGTCGTAGCAGGAATTGTTGGTAGGGAATGGGGAAGGATGCTGCGGTGTGGGATTTTAGTTTCGGGGGGACAAACGTATAAAAGGGGGGGTTGAAACGGGGGTGGTATTGGGTGGTAGGGATGCGGGGGGGATTTTACGACGAGGGAAAAGGGGACCGCGGGAAGGGGGGGGGCAAACTATCGCCAGAAGAGAGAGAGAGGAGGGTGTGAGATCGGCCCATAACGGATGTCGTCGACGAAGCTTCATTTCAGTTGAATCGAGTCGTATAGGCTTCCTTTTCGTCTCTCCCCGCTTCCTCCCAATCTCCCTCGTCTCTTCCCGTTACCCTCTTGCCTTCCGCCCTCCTTCCCTATTCTCGTCCCTTTCGGGAGTACGCGAATTCTCTCCTTCCTTCCCCGTGGGACCCCGGGGCTTCCTCCCCGCGCGGAGTTTCTTTCGTCCTCCCGCGTCTTCCCCATCCACGAGAGTCCGCTCGGCCGCCGCGACCGAGACCCCGGCGGGTCTTGGATGCTCTGGCACTCCCCGACTTCCCTCCCCGCTCGAGAGCTCGCTCCGCCGTGCTCCTCCGCCTCTCCTCTCGCACTCCCTTTGCATTGGACACATTTCGAGTCTTAATTCGCCACTGCAGTGCACATCCTTCTTTTGCGACCGAAGGTAAGAAGTTGCACGAACGAAAAAAATGGCGAATGAAACAAAATTTTGGGCATTTATGCAATTAATACAAAATGAATATTGGTTTCCGTTTGACTCTCAGCAGTTTTTCTGTGAACGTTCGACCGACGCGTATCAAAAATCGAAATACGTAATGAGAAGAGGAATAACAGTTGTCTGACATATTATTAACCTACACGTTCCTTTTTGGAAGTTTGTATAGTTTTGCTTTATTTAGATCTGCATTAGAGATCCTGGGATATTTGGGAAAATATAGAAATCTCGGATTGCTGTCAAAGACATCGCTGTTCCATTTTAAATTCGTTTATATCATATCCGTTGCGAAATATTACCTTTTATAGCATTCACATTCGGCATTAATATATTTATAAGATACATGCAGAAAATATTGGGTGAATGTAACTTGTTGTTTTCTGGAAGAATGATATATACGCCGTGACTCTTTCCTATATTTTCATGGCAGGTTGCTAGTAAAATGATATACTTCTGTGTTTTGATTTTTTAAACGTATTTTCTGTCGTTGTTATTGTGCCTAACAATATCAGAATGTCATAGGGAATCGTAATTCCTAGGTTATGACATTCAATTTTATAAACTTATAAATGTCTTCTTTCCAAGGAGTCATATTAATCTTTCGTTTTTGATTGTTTTCACGTTCGGGAAGACCTTCACCGTGTGAACATAAAATTAATCGTGGGACTCATCCTTCGGGATTCAAGCTCCAATCGAGCTGCTTGCGTACTCGTGTGTTTCGTGAAAGCGAGTGGAATTCACTTCCCTTAAAAATGTTCAGTTCCAGTATTTAAATGCAATCAAGTATTTCTATATCCTGTTGCGCTGTCGTGAAAGAATTTTTTGCCTGGCAACAACGCCGGAGAAGTGGAAACGTTTTCCCATGTCTTGATATTTACGCCGTTTGGTCATTTTTTTGCGCTTTTATGAAGCTTTGCTTCACCTATTTATTCTTCTTTTCCATCTCAAAAATTTATTTTTCATGGCATGCAACGTTCAGTTCACCAGTCACAAACCTATAACTGTTATATTTAACTGAGCTTAATCTTTCCTTTCCCGTGCATCGCAAAGGCAATTGCAGTGCTTTTTTGATTTTTTGATAATTTCAACGTTTTTACCGTGCAGAACTTGATTGATCTCGCTTACGGGAAGTGCCGTTTGCACTCAATTATCATAATTTATTTTATTTATTTAAATTATTGTATATGTTATTATTATTAGGTAATCTACCGGTTAAGGCAGGTTTTCGGATGGACATAACTATCAAATAAATATTTTGTGACTTCTAAGAAAATCTACTCTGCATCATATTATATATACACACACACGTACAATTTGTGTAGTTTTAATAATTTTTGTAATGTAATCTGATGTTTATAATCTGAAGCTTAAGCTGGAATTTATTTTTTCTGAATATTATGAACGTTGGCGCACATTTTTTAAACTTAATTTTGATAAAACTGACGGTCGCAGCAAAGGTCATCCCTGAGACATGAGGCAGGTTGATAAGAACATTACAGGGCAATTCATTCCGAGGGCATTTTTTAAATGTGTATTAGTTCCTCGGAAGGCTTGCAATAAAAAGAAATCACTGCTCTTCGAAAGAAATGTTGTTTGAATTATCTCCTTAGTTCACAGAGACTGTACCCTCAAGAATACTTTATAGAAGTTACTACCTAATAATGGCAAAGGAAATTTACTTCGATCAGAATATTTTGATTCCATGCAATGGTGCATGGATACCGTGCTGGTCTTCAAGACCGGTTCTTTTTTTCCCCTTACCATTCCATTTCACGGAAACTTATGAAAATCACGAATCATTCCATCGCACTCCGCACTAACGAGAAGTTTATCCGTCCATCAAGCATTACCTCAAGTCTTTTCAGCCAACGAGAGCGTGAGAAGAGTGTTGTCTCGCTATTTCAAGGAAAATCAATCGCTATCCAATGACCAAAAAGGCTCTTCTTTTGCTTCACAACTGGACCACCTCGATTCATTCCTTCCTTAGATTTTTTTTGCTGCCGCAGAACGCCGTGACGAAGACTTAAGAGCAATATTAAACTGAATTAATCGGGCGGAAACACGGAATAAAACGGCAAAGGAGGCATAAAAGTATGCACGCAGCTCCCAAGGAGCGTTCCCATCCGTGAAGCGTGCTTAAGCATTTTCCTATTTTTTTCCCTGGTGCATTATTAGGGGGTAAAAAAAATTAGTGGGAGATTTTTTTCACTCTCCTTTCATTTCGAGTTAATGCTCTCCCTCTCCACCGCCCACTCCCCGTTAATATCCGCGTCTGGAATTGTGGGATATGGCGAAGGATGGAAGGAAGGTTGTGGGGTAGGGATAAGACAAGTCTGGGAAGGAGGCTTTTGGCTAAAAGAACGACAACCGGGGTCATTCTTGCGGTAGCCCTTGAAGGACGCCCGACGCGGCCCGAAAGGCGCTCTCCTAATTTTCCGCTTCTATCGCTGGCGATTTTTTGAATGAGGGAAGGCCGCAGCTCCGGCAGACTTAAGTCACTTGTTTTCGCCACTTAAACTTGCCCTCCACTCCTTCCTCATATGCTCCCTCCCCCGCTGTTACCTCGGATATGTAGTCCGTCTCTACCACACAGCTCAATGGTTTCCCTGTTTTTTTCCTCATCACACCCCAGTAAGGTTTAATTATCAGTGCATGTTTTTGAACAGGGACAACCACGGAATTTTTTGTGAATTTCGTAAAATTATGAATTGGTCGTTGGGACGATGTCTCTCTCTCTGGTAATCTGTGTTCACGTGAAATTTTATTTAGTACGCCTAGTCGGAATATGGCTTTGTTTCTCGTCGGTAACAGATTTCAATCAGGTCTTTGGATTCTGAGCTCAAATTTTCGTGATATCTGAAATATTTTTCGCTATTTTGCCATTATCGGATTTTGAAATCGGGTGTGATATTGTTTTCCCTCGGGTCAAAGATCAACTCAAATTCGTGGCTCGAAGGGGTCCCCATTTTTAATTGGGCGTGTTATCAGCTAATAGTTTTCGGGAACGACACCTGTAATTCGTCTGAATTATTCAGGCCCCACCCACCAAAAAGGAGACATCCTCTTGTACGTTAAGCTACTTGGTTATCTCTTTCCTAGGAGAGTGATGTCTTGCTACTTTTCAGAGTGACAAGGCAAAAATCGAACCCGGGGACCCCGCCCATTACTCTTTTCGTAAGAGGCTGAGTTGTCACTCTTAAATGTCTATTTTTCGCATGTAATGAAGTTAAGTGTTGAATAGAAAAGTCTCCGTGACAATAACAGAGGGTGCCATCTATCTCCACATCAGATGATTTGCATTTACCTTTCCCGTTCGTAGTTGTTAAATGGCCCGGGTTACCGACACGCGGCACGGCCACCACCTCGGATTTACAGCACCGTGTGTGTGACAAGCAAATATCGTCCGACCTGCATTTATTTAAAAGTAAAATGATAATTTTGTTAATGACTTCAATTTTTCTGACTTTGCTGCCGTAAATCCACTAAGCCCAAGAAAAAATCCAAACCTTTTATTTATCCAGTATTTTTTTAGAATCTAGAATTACATTTATACAGCTCTTCAATCAATTCATAGATATAAAAGTATCATTTGATTAATATGTGTGCGTCACTAACTATTCCTACTCGCTTATATTTGCATTTCCTGAAGTTTCATATATCGAAATGAGATACCCAAGTGGTCGCGATTTATTCCTTGCATGACTAAATTATCATTTGGACCTTCATTTCCCGCCGAGATACCAAGTATTTTGTTTTATAATTTCTCTCATATTGAGGAGAGGCGTGCAATCTCTCTGGTATAGCCCCTGAATCCGTTTTGCGTCAGCAGGAGAAGGACATGGTCAATTGTTTCCGTTGGATGACGTCTTTCGTGCATTTAAAAGCAGTCTAATCCCATTATTTTCATATGGAAAAGGAAAATGTCGTTCAAAGAGCCGCTTGTTATAAGTCCGTGTTTGTGCATTCTATTGATATTCATAGGTTAGATACATTTACGTGAGTGCATTCAATCTCGGTAAAACATGATTACTGATCATTGATCCAAGGATGTTGATTGGAGCCGTGATCATCTGACGTAGAGCTATTCACAATCCCGGTTGCACGTGATGACCCCTCTGATGGAGAGCAGCGTATCCAGGTATAAACTGACCGCAGGTTATGTACCTACGTTTCCCCACATATTAGCCGAGATACTTGGAATTGGAAAGCCATGGGAACGTTTAGATAAATGGCATACCTTTTAATCTCCCAGCTGGAGTGAAGTAATGAAGCCAAATTAAATTGCACGCGCGGAGGTAATTGCACGGCCTGTGATATTGAACCCTCTTTAAGTAGGCATTCCCGTCGAGTTCGCCTTGGAAGAATTCTGCGATTAATTCGCCGGGACTTTTCTGGTGAAAAAAATCATCTCAGAGCGGCGAGTTGAGTTATGTGGCGAGGGAGCGTTCGCAAGCAGCGTACACAACCCCGAAAATACGGACCAAAACTGCACAAACTGGTGAGGAATTGCGGGGGACCTCGATGCTCGCGATTTAGCAGGTCCATCTATGCTCCATCACCTCCCGTAACCCCCCAATGGTGACCTATGGCGTTTTATTCCTCCAAGCGGCCGAACAAATAGCGTCACTTTGGTTATGACCTCGGAGACGTTACAGCGTTCCCCCATTATCCCACTTCCACCCCCCTATTTTCAACCCCCCATCGCACACCCCTTTCATCCCCTCCTCCGTAGCCCCCCGACCCAGCTATCTCCCCCTAATCCCTCCTCCCTCCCTCTCTCCCGGGTGACCGGTCACTCCCTCCCCCACGTCGACTGGCACCAGGGCGCAAAGACACACACGCACGCACTCTCGCATCCTACGAGTGTGCAAGTGCGCCTCTCCCCACACCCATCCATAACAGGAAAGACTCGCTTATTTTTTCGTACAGTTTTCGGGGAAAAGGGGAGTCTTTCATCCTCCACCTCTCGCTAACCCCTTCTCCGCACACACATTATACACGCGGCCTCTCGCCATCCCATCTCTCTTTCGATCCCACCCCTGCTGCTTTTTGCAATCCGCGAGGAGAGGAGGGAAATCGACAAAAAGGCATTCCACGCAGACTCCAAAGCTCCCTTTAACCCCCGTTCAACCCCTCATGCACACCATGCTCTCGCTGACTTTTTCTGTTGGTTGGGCAAAATGTTGAGAATTGCTAAAATGAAAAAGTGACTATCTTCTCTTTTATTCTCTTCCTCTTCCCTTGGTGGCTTGATAATAAGGGAAGGGGAGGGTTTTCTGTGGGGATGGGCAAAAGGGTATGGAGAGAAAAGGCTCAAGTAGGCATTGTCAAGGAAATTTCAGCCTTAAGGGTAAATTTTTTCCTTGTGGGATAAGATGTAAAGGAAGGGTCGAAAGCTTGAGGCAGGGGGAAAACGTTTAAGCGATCTGCGACGATTAACAATGTATGAGAATCGTTGACGTAAATGACTGAATTGAAAGCGTTCGATTGAAAGGGAAAAAAACTTTTAAATTATTGAATTGCAGATTAAATGATTGGACTGTCGGTTTCTGGAAATTCCTAGGAGTATACGAGAATTTTTCTTCATAATTTAACCTCAATACTTTCCTTCCAAAGTTCATGTATTCATCTATTGCCCTTAGCAGTGTTATGAGGCTGGTTGTGCTAATTTAAGTTGTATTTCGCCATCGTCTAGCCACAGAAATGGACGAACTAATTCGTCTTCATGAAACAGATTAGAATATGAAATATTTGTCACCAAGTTAGAGCGCAGTGACTTAACGATATACCATAGATCTCCTCTAGAAATGTAAGCCAGTAATACATAATCAAAATACACAATTTTTTTACAATTACATTATGAAGAGAATTACTTGTGCAGATTCCTTCTTCATTATGTTTTCAAACTAATTTAGATGCCTTTACGTATGCTTACCTTGTATACGCTTTTCTTTTATTCGATGATTGAAGCACCTATTTTTAAATGACGCCAAAAGATTGAAACTAATTGTAATGAAAACGTTATTAAATGAAAACCTACGAGGTTATCTCTCGTCCGTATTGTAACGTTCCGATATATGCATGTACATTACGCCTGACACCGTAAAACATTGGTTTATTGTTTGATATTATAATACAAATGTATTCATTTCTCGTGTTCTTCATTAGAAGTGTGAACTGTGAAGTGCGGTAATTTAAGAAAACTGCATATGTAATTGTTTGTTTCAAATAGTAATGTTTATAATAACACTTTTGAATTTACAAGAGATCATAGCGTCATAAAATTACATTGTAAATGATCAGATAGCATTTATTCGTATCTCTGATGTTTTTTAAATAATTTCTTGAAATTATTATCGAGTGTCTTCCATACTTCAGTGTAACAACATTGTGGCCTAAACACACGAATCGTGTCGTGGGAGAACAAATACTATTATGTGCCTTCTTTTTCGTGTTTTTCTAAGTAGATGTCATCACCTACCGCAGACGTTTCTGTATATTACCATGAATGTAAGCTTATATTTTGATCCAACTTGATCACTTCTCTCACGCGAAAACTTCCTTTGTAATTGAAAGATGATTTCCTCATCCTCCATTGCCCTCGCCGAGTCTGGAAGCTAGAGGGCGAGATCACACGGGCGTCCACGTGTTTAACCCGCGCACTCCTTGCTCCAGACTGCCGTGTTTGTCTTACGACTCGACCCGAACGCACATACGCGTCCACTGTCCGCCCCTCCGGCCCCTCTACCGAACCCTCGCATACCCCCCCATCCATTCCCCTTCCTCACTTGTCCCGTCCACCCCTAACTCTCCCCGCCCCTGCATCGCGGCCCTTGCATATCGAACCGAACTGATTTATGATCCCTTCCTCCTTCCCTCCCTCTCTCTCCCATCCCTCCCACGGATTGCTCGCGGGTCAAAGTACGGTCGTCATTATTTGTCAGAAAACCATTGATTAGTTCTGGCACAAGTACGCGGAGCAGTGGGTTTTTCGAAGGGCGATCTTTTTTGTCCTATTGGGGGGGGAGTGGGGAAGGGACACTTACCCCCTCCCTCCTTCCCTCTCTTTACCCCCCTCCCCCTCGTCGTTCCCTTGAGCGCAAGGGGTCCCGGTTTTTCAGACCCCTTCTAACCTTCAGAGTCATTTCTCTTCTGGCTCTTAAACATGTCTCGACCCAATGCCAAACCTATTTCCACACTCCTGTCTTCGGTTGTGTTGTCTCGCGCCCGTGAGCGTGTGTGTGTGTGCTCTGTTTCCCTCATTGCGGGCCCCTATTTTTCTGCCAGAGTGCAATTCGATGGACTCGGGGAATATATTTTTCCTTGTCACCCTCCTCTCTCTCCTTTATCTGTGTCATCCTTCCCCATCCGCTAGACTTGATGCATGCATGAAAAATGGAATCACCGCTTCCGTTTAAAATCGCGTCCCATTTCACGTTCCGGTTGCCTCGGGAGTGGGTTTTTCTTTTTATCCGGCATAAATGGAGTTTTGAACCAAGGGGATCGGAATTTCTTTTTTTCCATGCTCTTTTGTCACTTGTGCAAGAGACTATATTAGACAAAACCAAATGAAATCGATACGAGCCAAGATAGAACCAATCAGTAATAACCTTACAATTTTATTTTTTCTCTCTCATATATTTTACTTTAACTCGTACAATCGTAAATGTTGTGTAGCTTGTGCATAACTTTCCTTGCAATTTTTTTTTTTCAAAATTTAAGAATAATTTATTTTTGTTTGAATTTCAAAGAATAAATTCAAATACTGATTTTCGCCATTGGAAACTACCTCCAAGGGGGCGTAGTAAATTAAATTTCTTGCAGAAGATGTAGGTTTTTACAGATGTTTATGTTATGCAGACTTATGCAATGAGTGTATCAGGTTTCTTGTATGCGATTTTATGTTTTTCGATCCAGGTATGAGGTTATTGGTGGATTAAAGTGATCTATTTCGCAAGGACATGCAAGTATGTTACTAAAAGTGAACGGATATCTTGGAATACTTTCATCGTTTTTGGTTTCACTTTGTTGTGTTTTGAACTGAATAAGGTATCCCTTATCAATTGCTGAATGAAAGTAATTCACAGGTAATAAAATGCAATTAGTGTTAAGCATGATGTAAATAATTTTGTTAAAAATTATAAATCTCTTTGATAATCGCATACCGTGTTTTGTGTCTGTAATGTGCCTCTTGATGTAAATGGGCTTGGTTAATGGTTTTTTTAAGTCGAACTGGACGTACACACCTTAGCATTGAAAACCGTATAATGTATAATTTTAGTTATATTTCCGGTTGCATATAACCCAAGAGAAAAGAAGTAATTAAATGTAGCTGTGGGTGGAATGGTATTATTTGTACTGATGACGGCACTCAACATTTCGGAAAAGCCCTAACATATAAAGTGGCAAGTTGACTTATATGACATTTTCAGCTTTAGTTTATGAATAATCAGCTGTTCGTCATCTTCACCTCAGATAAGCACCAGACCTCATATATATATATATATATCTATTTTTTTTATAAGCCTCGATAAACCCGTCTCAAACTTTCAGCACTTATTGGCTTAACTTTATGTACCGTGAGATGCAATGTCAATTCATCTGTCCCACCCCCACCTAACATACACCCCCCTTCAAATCCGTACCACCCTCACTCCTCATTAAAAAGGCATTGTAGCCCGATAAAGGATGAACAATACTCACCACCCTGCCTCCCACCCTCCCCCACTTACCCCTTCCACAATCCAAGCCTCCATTCAACCCTCAACAAGAGGCAGAAAGAGAGAGAGAGGGAGGGAAACCTTAAAGCAATCGCTTTAATGGGACCCCCAGGAAATAGAGAGCCTTTTCACCCCTCCCCCCCTCTTCAAGATGGGTGTTTGCACAATTGAGTGTTATTCTCTGTTCTACGCAAAGGTGGTCGGTTGATTGTAATAGCGCATACAGGAAGAGGTGAAGGTGAAAAAATTGATGTGTGTGCGTGTGTGTGGGAGAAAGGGGGGGGTGTTTGGTGGAGGGTTAGCTAAGGGGTATCGTTCTATAGGGCGGAGGAGGGGGTTAGAGGGGCGGGCGGAGGGGTCGAGGAGGAGGAATGGGGCGGGGGTGGATCGGAGTGGCAAGGCATTGTTGGCGGGGGACGAACTCTAGAGAGAGAGAGAGTGGAAGAGAACGCAGCACTCGAGCCGTCACTGTCGCCCGCCAATGGGAAACCGTCGCAGAATTGCGCGCGGAGTCTGCGCAATGGCAATAACTCGAAAATAACCGACTGACTCTCTCCCTCTCTTTATAAGTATATATGTATATAAATGTGTATATGTATATAAATATACACATGTATATATATAAATATATATATATATTTTCTCTCTCTCTCTCTCTCCCTATTTCTCCGCTTTTGCACCGCGCGATGGGTAGGGAAGACCCCTCCTTCCTCCCTATCTCCCCCCCTTGTTCCTCCACCCGCATCGGAGCGAGCCCCCCCGCCTCTCCCTCCCCCCTCTTCTCTCGGCCGGCTCTCGTCTCGTCAGGGCCCCGTCACGCAATGGCTTCGAAGCGAGGCGGACGGTGGGTAGGCCGGGCCCCATCCACGGCCTACACTCCCCAAAAAACTCCGGGCGTTTGGGAGTGTGTGTGTGTGTGTATGGAGCTCCTGGATTCGGGAAAGTTACTGTTTTCCTCCCTTTTACTCTGCTTCGCACTCCTTCGGAAGATGAAATAAGGACGGATGTTCGTCTTAAACGATCCGGAGGATAGGGATGTTTCAGCTGACACATCTTGAATACTGTCGTTAGAAAAGTTATCCAAAAATCCTAGCCCTGTAATAGATTTCTATATTTTCTTTTTGTGATGCATAAGTAAATCACACTCTGTTACGAAGCCATCTTTATATTTTTACTTTATTTTACGCTATACTTCTGTTATAAATTACAAATCTCGATTTAAAAGTTTATTCAAACATCTTCAGCAAATAAACATTTCTACTTGTGTCCTATGAAGCGGCAAAACGCGAAACTGTTTCTTGAATTTAGAAAATTTCCTCTGCATCTAGTCTGGGGTAGATTGAACTTAGATTCTCCTTCACGTACTCATATTTGAGAATTCAATATTAGTTATGTTTTGACTTTATGCATACAATTCACGCATTCCCAAATTCCGTCGTAGGGAAAGATTACTCACCCATAAGTGTTGAAAGGAATCGGTGATGGATGAAGATTTTACAAATTGGAAGTGAATAACGTGACCTATAATTATGTCTCCCACCTTTTATCAGTGATAGGCAGTATGAAGGTTTTTCAAGTATCTTTGTTCAGCCTTAATTTCTTTTTAAGCACTCTATATCATCTTTTGATAGTTATTCTCTGGAAAATACTATCTGTTGCTGATACTTGTGGTTTGAGCAATAACCGGTTGATGTTGAGATATTCTCGAGCGTGGAAGTGGTGGTATGGAGAGAACTCATAATCGAACACCTATACGGCGCCAAGGTAGCATCAACGACCCTGATCGTTACGAGTTTTCGAAACGAAGACATTTGAGTATATTTGAGTGCCGTTGGAGAAAAAAAAGAGATTTCTGTTGAAGTTTTTTATAAGTTAGGCATTTAGTTCAATTAATACCCTCCTGTGAATTTTTATGACACCAATGTCATGTCGCCTGCATTGTTTATATGGTTTTAATCCTGTCGCTGAGGTCGAAATTCATTCGAATGAATTATTCAGCTACCTCGAACAACGCCATAAACGCAAATAAAATTCTCTTCTCTTTTACGACGTTGGTGCTTTTCATTGCCGTGGCTGACTTTTCAGGTTATTATTTTAATGAAGTTCACCGCATTTGGAGACTACCGTTCTAATATTGTCGAGAAGAGCTTATTATAATTATACTAAACGGTCGGAGTCTGTGAACTACCGCGAGGTGTGGCCGTCTCTGGTGTTCCGAATGTGTATCCGAGGCTAAGGGTGCTTTTGTTCTCAACGGAGCGCACACCTTCTCCCCCCCTAAGGGCTGTATCGCCTTCCACGAGCAAAGGAGACCACGCCCTCCACACAAAAACAGGAGAAATTCGTGCTGCGCTTCCGGAAATATCCACCTTCCGTCGTATTTACCCAGTGAAGTTATTATAATCCCTCAATCATCATCATGGGGCGAGGGGGAATTTTAGTGAGATGAGCGAAGATCGGTTCAAACTAGTTCCTGGGTAAACCTTTTTCATTATTTCTTGGAATTCTGTGCCTGACTGCCTTTTTTTTAATGGCTGGGTAGTCTTTGTTTCATTTATGTGCTGATTAAGTGTAGCGATTCCAGGGGCTTCACTGATGTGTTCTGGGAATTGAGGGATTTTTCTAGATGTATCACATATATCTTTTAATCCATATGTAAAAGTTTATGTGCTCTATGAATCCAGTACTTCAATCAAATCAAAGTGCTATAACATATAGTAAACACAGTATATCCAGATTTAGTTAACTTCAAATGCAAAGAGTAGATTCAAAAATACTCGAACTTGGCAAATACAACTATATTTCATCTCTGAGTAAAACTTTAAAAGTGAAATTGGCTGTTGTCCAAGATGAAGCATTTTTATTTATTTACGTCTAATTCAACATCTCATTACGGTGCAAGTAAGAAAGGCATTGGTTTTGAATATCTCGGGTGGCGAAAGTAAGAACGTATTTTCTCGAAGTCTTCTATTTATTGACTTGATGCATTTCTGAATGTTACGTTCATTTTAATATATGCGCGGGGATGGCTATGCTTGCGTAGTCGATACGTAATCGGCCTAATTCTATACTTCTCGGATCAAAATAAAAGGAATGGAAATAAGTCTGTGTGTAATAAATGGGAAAGGTGAACCCGAGAAGTTGTTCAGCACTTGAATCATCCATCCAAATTTAGTATGAAGTACCGCGAAATGCTGCCGGCATTTGGGATTTGCGATTCCTCGTGTGACTTTGGCTGGAATTGAGGGAAATTCAACAATCACAACATGAACGGTCTTGACGTGAAGGATAAGGGTCGCGCACGACGCCCGACCTTCTTTTGTTTCAACAGCTCCCTCCCTCATCCCCCCTACCGACCTCCTCCCTCCACCCGTGACATCATCACCTCACACTCATGCAGCGTCACGCGTGCAAGCAGGAATGGTCGACCGGCGGCTTCCCATCGAACGCATACGGCAACCCCCCTCTCCTCCCTCCGCGGTACTCCGAAGGATTTTTGTGTGCGCGCGCTAGTGTGTACGCGTGCCAGCCGTTGTTCTAGCGGTGGGAGCAGTAGGGAGTAGCGGTGTGCTCTTGTGTTAGTTTGTTTGATGGGGGTGTGGGACGAAGGGGGAGGTATGTTTGTGTTCATGTGGTCTGGGAAGGAGTGGTGGGCACGGGGCTAGAGAGAGGGGGGGATGTTGTATTTGGTGTGTGGCGGTCGAGGCGGGGGGGGGCGGGAGAATTTTGGGGGAGGTGCGCTTTCATGCAAATAGGAGCGCGAGAGGAGTGTTGACCGCGTTTGACAGTCGACGCGCGAGGGTTTGGACGGACGCGGGCGGGGAAAGAGTTTGTTGTCACGTGAGAAGGGGGAGGTGAATTTAAAGGGGTCTGAAGGGATGAGGGGAAACGGGGTGTGGAGATGAGGGTCCTGGTGCGTATTTGTGGGTTGGGAGGTTATGGGAGAGAGGTAGAGGAGATATTGGGCGCTGGTGGAAAATTGTGTGCGCTCTCGGGGTGGGATTGGAGAGAGTGGGCTGCGGTCGGTTGCACATATGCAGGAGAGTTGGGGGAGAGAGGGGGTAGTGAGCGCGAACAGTAGGGCGAGAGAGAGAGAGAAAGGTTATCCTTTTCGTATATTAGGCCTCTTGCTATCTGCAGCGAATAAGAACAAAATACACTCTTGGTTTGTATCCACAAAAGTATTGTCCTTGAGATGCTCGGGAATGGTATTATTTATTCCTAATTTTTTTGTAAATGAAAGTACGTGGAAATGTTCGGCAGCATGTAAAAATGGGAAAATACTGTTTATAGGTTGTTTAATCCGTCGATTAGACATTTTTCAAAGATATGTCAATAATATTAATAGAGTAAAATCGGTTAGGCCAGTTAGATTGTCCAAGAATGGGTACGTAGTCGTCTAAAATTTGACTTCCATTTTTGCAGTAATTTTGAGATCCCATTTTTTATCTTTTCAGTTACTTTTGCATTATAATGAACAAATTGAATGAATGAACATTTTAATGAACTAATTGAATTTATGGCAAGCTTCATAAATTATTAAATATGTGGCCTTTTTGTTGGTACTATTCAACCAATAAATTTTCCATTTTAATGCCGACATGAAAGATTAATGGTTTGAAAACTGACTTCGGCAGGTAATGATTATAAGGAACACATCTCGAAGAGTTGTTAATCGTTCCGCCTCTTATTATGTTTAATAAATTTATTGGAGAAGGCCCATCTTTCAAGAAGCATATCGTAAGTAGTCTGGAAAATGAAATAATAATGATACAGATATTTTCCAGTAACTTTAGTTGAAAGAATCATAGTACTGTAATCGATTTTTTTTATTTGAGAGAGCAGTTGACGTGGATCCCTGAATGACAACTCATTTGAGTTACCAGGGTCCGCTGGAAACCGTATTTTTCCTAAAAATGTCGTTTTCCTTCAAATGTGAAAACTGAAAAACTGTCAGAAGAATATTCAATTTTATGCTACCAATAATGCGATGATTCAAAATCGAGTTCTTTACTTGTGACATGTTTACATTTTATCTTTATCTAATGCCTAATAATAGTAAAAGTTTGAACGACTATAGCTACCAATCTGCGTTTATCAAATGATAGCCGTCCAGATATTAACAAATATTTTTTAATTTGATAAATCGACTAAGGAATGATACACGGTTAGACAATTTTTTGATTAATTAATAGTCGGGTAGTTTACAGCTCGTGCCTTGGCCTTCTTGTTTCGACCCGCAAGTACTTTGCAACTCGAGATAATGACAGTTTAATGCCACATGTGCAATAGTAGAAGATTATCTGCCGGCTTGCTTTATGGTAGTCGCAGATGAACGGCGTCACGCAAAAGTGCATTTTCCTTGTGGTGTTAGCTGGCGCCTGAAACGGGTCCCGCCGACGACCCATACCGGAATTCCCCGCCAGTCATCACCGATCGGCCACGGGAGGTTCGCCACCGTCAGTGCCAATAGCCGTAATTGGCCGGGAGGCTTCCGGGAGTGTCGCCGGGCGGAGCGGAAGAGGTATGGAACACGCCGACGTTGGATTACGTTGACGCGCTTGCGGCCTGCCGATAAGAAAAATGTTTTGCTACCCCTTGGGTGCCTTTGGTCGACCGACCCGCAAACTCTATCGTCGGTTTTTCAACCCTTTTTCGATTCTTTTTCACCTCAAACCCCCCTCACCTCCTCTTTACCCTCCGTAATTTAACCCGCCCCTCCCTCCCCGCCTCTCTTCTCGCTCTTCAGAGATCCCGCACCCTTGACTACGCAACCGCGGTCGATCCTCCTGCCCCCTCCTCCCCCAACCCCCGGAGAATAATCCCAGATAGGCCTCCCATCCTTCTCCCCCTTACCCTTCCATACCAGTTCGAATCATTCCACGAGCCGTATACCCTTCAGCGCCCGAAATACCCCTCCTCTCCTCCCCTTCCGTTCGCACTGAACCCTTCTTGCCCCACGCCACTTCAATTCCAGTCATACGTGTTGCGTGTGTTTGTACGTCTTAGGTCGAGTCTAGCTCGTCTGCCATCATCCCCCCCCCCCTTGATTCCCATCCCCCCTCCCCGCCGAGACCTAAATGCCAGGCTCGCATGCCTCCATTTATCCCCGCACGCCCCCTTCGTCCCACCCCTTGAGCTCCCTCCTTCGCTACCGTTGTATCTTCACCTCTTTGCCCAATAGAGGGGGTTTTTAATCCCTCTCGAAACTTCAAGGGCCGTTCTGGGGCAGAAGCGGTCCACTTGCCCCTTGCCGCAGTTGGGGATAGCGGGATATCTTGCCCCCTCTCCTCCTTCAAACTCCTCCCTCGGTTACATCCCTGCGGCACCGTCTCCTGCCGTCAATGGATGCAATGAGACAACTGCGACTGTGCAAAATAAACAATATCAATTCGTAACCTAAAGGTGCGGTTGCAAAGGATTGAATAAGGTTCTAGGCTATGTACCAAGATAGACAAAATATCTCGTAATGCTCAGAAGAAAATATTCGCAAGGCGCCGTCCTGAATTCATCTTTTATCGGTAGAATACCTCGATTGAAAGAAATAAATGGTCTGACAGAGCACGCTCTATTTAATTTTTTCCTGATTTGAAGAGTTCTATTATCGGGAATGGCGAATCGCTTGTCCTTTCACGGTTTATACGGGTCTTCTTATCTCAGACCCCATTGAACGTGGAGCATTTATGGGTTTCTGTCGGCTTTTATCCTTTTATGGTTCCAATTATTTTCTAAATGAAATCTTGGTGGTGTAGTATTCGGTGTTAAGTATATAATTTTCAATAAAATTCATGTGTAATCGGGCTGGTTCACCTGCGTATGACTCGTTGGTGATATAATTACCGATATTGTAAAGACTACGATGTGGGAAATTTTCAACAGTCGACATCTCGAGTCTCCTTTATGATCTTGTTGGGTCATAAAAATGAAGATTATTTGCAAATGTCAAATGTGATAGAAATTAGAGAGGAACTTGCAAGTCTTGAAAGGAAACTTTTAGAAGGAATCATTGATTAATTGGAAATTATTTATGTTTGAACTGATTTTGTAACAACATTGTAAATATGCTGTCAAATTTCATTCTGAATTCTACATCCTTTATATGTTGTGGTATTACTTAATCGATAATCCATCTTTTTTGTGAGGTTTTGGCATTCTGCTTTCAGAGAAATTCCGGTTTATTGGTATTTATCATGTAGCTCATCTCTGATCGCATTATGATTTGTGACCATTTTCTTCCCAGCTTAATTACGGTTGAAAATTCAATTCGTAAAAATGATCTGAATTATTCCTCGGTAAAGAAGGAGAGAAAGAAAAAATTCATTAAACCTTCGTAGACTATTAGCTGCGAGTTGAAAATGAGCGATTTCCAGCAGATATGCCTGGATGCTGTGAGTTTAGCGGGGAAGAAGATAATAAATATTCGCTTTCACATCCCTTTCTCGTCGGGCTCCCCACACCAAGTATTCCATTTTCCCGCGCGCTCAGAATGGATGCTAGGAATCTAATTCAATCACTCGCTTTGCTGAGATTTAAAAACAAATTGGTCGCTCGCAGTCGATTGAAAATTCTGTCTCACCTTTAGCCTTCTCCGTTCCCCCACTCCCTGGCCACCCACATTCTGAAACAGTTGCGCGTCAGCGAATTGAATGAATTGTTGAATGAAGGTGTTCAGAGGTTTCATTATACCAACATTCGCTTCTAGCTTCATGGGTAGTGGCATTTGTCAAAGGATTGACAGAAATCCTTTCAACTTTTAAAAAGCTGTCTTCTCTTTTATGGTAAATGTTAACGTAAAATGAGGATGTGCACATTATGGAGACATTTTTTTATGTATTGCCTGGCGTATTGCTCTGTATAATATAGTTGTTCTTCGTTTTTATATCGCTTACGTAGAGTAGGATGGGATTTTAAATAGATAATACCTGCACTCAAAACATTAAGGGGGTCATGGTGTCACCGACCCTAAAATGACTACTCTAGGAGTGTGATGTGACCTCATAATTGAATAAGATAAGGCGCTTTTCAAGTTGGGTAAAACACTTGTATCTCTTCTTGCTGAAGGACTTTTTAACTCGTGAAAAAGTCCAGGTGCCGTATAAAAACCGCATCGATGGCGAAAATCTAGCATCGTTCGAAGTGGTAACCCGTGGCATATTTATGCGAAACTTACCTGCTGGTGGATGGTCGTTAGTGAAGTGATCGGAGTATACCATATCCACACCAAACACATTTCTCGTCGCCGGACATCCTACTGCATCTACCGTGCGGTGGCTTAGGACATTTCGTAGAGATATTTGCTTCGCTTTGTCTCTATCCGTCCCAAAACACACTCTCGCTAAATCAACCCAGCCTCCGAAATGAAAAAAGAACACACACACGACCGACCTCACCCCCCCCCCACACCCAAAGCACCTTTCCCCTCGCCCGCACCCCCACCCTCTTTCCATCACGCTGACGCCTGACCCGAGAAACATCGGAAATTGATTCCTTCCATTGGGCCCATATAATCCCGCCACATCGCATTTTTCGGACGGGCAAAAATAAAAATGGGCAAAAAAAAATCTCCCTACACCCGCGAACGGACCGCGAAACTGCTATCGCTTTTATTGTTATTTTTTTCGCTACCCTCCCCTTCTCCCCCGTTACACTTTTGTTTCTTTCCCTTTTCCCTCTTTCCCCACCCCCCCCCCTCTCTCGCGCGCGCTTACTCCCTACGCCCTTTTTCCGCCAGCGGGAGAGAGCCGCGCTCTGCCGTTAAATTTGTAATTGCGTTATCGGCCCGGCTAAATCTCCCCCCGCCCGAATCAACCAATAGGCAGGCGCCCACGCACCTATATATCCCCGCCATTCCTTCCCGCACCTCCCTCTCTCTCTCCCTCCCCTCCTTCCTGCTCCTTATCCGCCAAAAAGCGCCCTCCTCAACCCCCCTCCCATACCACCTCGACACCCGCTGTCCCACTACGCTTTTTCGCCCGCTTACAGTCGCGCGTTGTAGCGCAGGGGACGTTCACACCCTTACGCACGCACCCGCACACACATGTACACACGCAGTACATACGTATTTATATTTTCGACTCGCCGTCCCCGGCGGGAGAGTTGTAGCGCGGGGAAAGGGAGCCACCGATTGCGGGACTATTTTTTAATGGATCCCGTAGGCGTCGATGCTCTCTCGCGGATTTAATTGCACAAAAGTTTTGTAGCGAATAAATCCGCGGATCTCCTCTTTCCCTTCCGACACATTCGGGGGAAAGGTAGGAATGCGATTATTTTGCGAGGCGGGGCCCTGTGCTCGAGTTCAGCGTACGGACGTTTTGCCATCGTAATAGTTATTGTTGGTTTTTATTTTCAATTACCTGATTGCGCTCAACTTTATTTCGTGCTTCTTCTGACTGGGTCAAAAGTGGAAAAAGTGTGGAGATGATTAATCTCGCGTGGTAATTGTGAACGGCGTGGTAATTACCCGCCCACCATACTTTTATGGCAAATATGTAGACTTGAGTTATATCGTCTTTGTAGCATACGTTCAATATCAACAAACAATCTACGCACGTGTAATAATGCTTCTAAAATAACTACTTATTGCACAATATCATAGTCATTAAATTGTAATCAGCATCAAGGAGTTCCGCAGGGAAGTTATTGCCTCATGTAACGGTAACAACGCTGGTGTCTTCCATGAAGTGCGTTACAATCATTTTGTTCGTTGTGAGTGTGCCATAATAGTTTTGCGGGTAATCCTTACATCAGCAGTCACGGTTGAAATATTGGATGAAAGAGTTTGAGTTCCTGTTTCCTCCTTGTTTGAAATTCCGTGTATTCTTCTTGCGGTAATCATGGTACCCGCCAAGGCATTACTTTGCTAACTGCTTACAGAAGACAAGTTGAACGCGCGAAAATTTATCAAGGATCAAGATTTACAGAAGAAGGTGTAGAGTGAAATATTTTAGCCTCTTGCCATAATAACGAACTGATTGTAATTCTTGCTACAAAGTAACAACTTCCATTACTCTCTATGAGTTACTCCTCGTACTCTGATGAAGTGGGCTGAGACCACCGAAATATAATTCTTAGCGAAATATAAGAATGAGTGTTATAATTCCATTGGTCTTGTTATTTTATTTTTAAGCTAGTATCTCCATACATTTGGCAGCTTTAAATACTAAGCAACTTTAGCAAATAAAAAGGTTAATTCCTTCGAACAATATATGTACATATAGTATACAGGCACCAGGTGGAATCATGTTACCTAGCAAGATACCTAACTTGTCCTTTCTTATTGTATGTTCAAAATGTACGTGTATTGTGCATTATAAGTCAGTCATCGTAACCGCTGTCCCTCAAAAATGGTTATATCAATAATTTACAATATATGGAAAAATGATTGGTACTTAATCTTTGGCTTGGGTTTATTCGAAGGAAATTATAAGCGCCGACTTTTTTGCCAGAAATTGCGTTCATCAAATTAAGTGGCGACCATAGTCTCACGAGAGAATGAATTCCGTCCGTTTCATTTTTTTTATTCAACCTTTGCAATCTTGAGTCATGGAACGCGATCGTTCAAGTCTGCGAAACGCTCCCTAAGTTTTAATTAGCGCCATCGGCGGTGGTGCCACGAAAAAAGTAGTCGGGTGCCCGTTTGTAATTGTTATGCCCTCCATTCCAATGACCATCCACCCTTCCCAATTTCTCCTCATGGTAACGCGTCACTTCTCCTGGCCGCCAATATTTTGTCGTGGACCCCGTTTTCAAATTTTGTTTTTAAAGAATCCGCGGTGAATATTTCACGGGGGCATATTTTTATTTTTTTTTAAAGTTCGATTTTTTTTTATTTATCTAATCCCGCGAGGGATAACAATGTGATTCGGGGAAGAGACGGTTGTGCCGTTTGGACGCTGGGAAGAGAGTAAGCGAGGAGGTAATTCGCCGTGAAATATCGAACAGAATTCATTGAAATTGAATGAGAAATCCATGGGTATTGCGTTTTTTCTCCCGTACCGAAAGGGAGGGGGTATGGAACGGGTTTTTTTTGGACGTAGGAGGGAGGGGAAGGAGTGGAAGGAATAATAATCGAATCAATAAGCGATGGAATTCAACTTTTTTTCTCCACCGGATCCTCTCCAGTTTTATCCTCCTCGTTGTTGTTTTCGTTTTTTTTCTCCCCAATGTCCCCCCGCGCTCCGCCGGAATATCCACTTTTTTTGACTTTGGAAATGCCGTGTTTTTATTTTATTTTGAAATTCAAATTCGAGTTCCTTCAATCAAGCGAATCAAATTAAGACTTCGATGACAAAGGTGATTAAGCATTCCCGAAAATTATCGCTTTGCTTGAATTTCCTGCAATCATTCTTAATGTTCGGCATTCGTTGTTTGCCATGCATCTTTAATTTTTATCACGCTCGGTTTATTTTGCGATTCGAAAAAAGTTTTTGGGAGTCAAGGAAACTTGAAATCGAGGGAAGAAATAGCGCGGTTGAGTGATGGATGTGAAAAGCAGTTGATCTCAATGAAAATGGTCAGTCAAATCGTGATCGTTAATGTACTCAGTGGAGAGCATCTTGTGAAATACCAATGATAATGATGTAAATTTTACCTTTCAGGTTTGTAATTGATTTATTCCCCAAATCAGGTGTTCTTTTAAGTCTTTTATACCGTTGGATCATGTGCATAAATTACATATCAATTCAGTAGTCATTCATTCGTCTCGCTAGTGATTTTTATGTAGTGTGTATTAGCAAGGGATGCAAGAATTAAATTTTTTTTCATCTCTACTGGACTGACGGTTTTCATATCAGTTGAATTTGAAATGCATAGCTGAACCCGTGTCGAAAATTCATAGTCTAACCAAGGGCTACACTCTGTTAGGACTGAGACTCTTGTGTCTCAGTATACGGATAGCAAATCTTTTGGGTCGTTTCACGTAGAAAAGGAAGTGTTGGCATTACAGGAGTGGTCTGGCTTTCTGGAAAAAATAACAAGGGGTATGAAAAAGGAGGATCCTGAGCTATTGACTGAAGGAGTGAGAGGAAGGAGGGAAGAGTTTAGAATAAGCCCCCCTCCTGTTCCCCCTCTCCAAAACCCTAGTATAGCGCGAACCTGCGCCAAACACCCAGCTACCCCCAACCGCCTCAAATGCCATCCCTCCCTCCCGCACCCCACGAATCCATATCCGCCCTCCGCCCCATTCTCCCATTCGCTCACCCCATTATGCAAATCCCCTTTCCCAGTCTCACACCCACCCAAAACACTGCCTCCTTCCCAAATCCCACCCCCACATCCCACAGCTGCAGTCGCACCCCACTCCCTTTGGTGCCATCCGCGCCTTGGATCCCTCTTATGGCGGGGCGCTGAAGCTTTTGAATTTAAATAGTTACTTGAACTGATGTGTACAAAATCGTTGATTTTTATGGTCGTGTTCCCACATTGGCCGCTAGGCACCATTGATACAACGTGTGTGTGTGTGTTTGATTGACAAATACGATTTAGGGATTGGAAGTGGCGTGTAATTTTTTTATTAGTGTGTTCTATCGGCAGTCTTAATGTCAACTTATCTTTAGCATCCACCCAAGTTATAGGTTCAAAATTCTCTTTACGGGTGGGTAATGTTTTGTTAATTGGAGGTGCAAAATTACCGACCCCAGTGAGGGTGGTGATCCTCGGTAACGTCAAGGAGGGGTTAAGCTACATATTTCGTGTAATTTTTTTCGTCAAAAAATGAACATCTTAGGGGAATTAGAAAATTTTGGAATTAGTTTGGGGCTAACATTTAAGTAGTCATTTTAAATGCTGGAGTCCTCATGCATTGGGCATGTTTTGATTGACCTGATGGTTCGACGAACCTGGTCGTTTGTCTGAAAAATTGTGGAAGTTGCAAATTTTCGTTTTGTCTCCGTTTAGCATAATATATTTATCCCACAAATGTACCTACTTGTACATGGAAATCAAATCCAACGTTATTTTTCTTGCTGCCAGAAAAGAATACTAGTAGTAATAGTATTTGTCTACTTCCCTGCGGTGCCATTTTCCACGGTTGTTGTAAACAATGTCGTCGAAGCACCCACATTGCCTCACATTTGAGTTTTTTTGTCTCATTTTCAGTCAAGTAATAGTATAGAAATAAAATATACATTTAGAGAGTAATTAAAATTTTTTTGCGGAATGATTTTCAGGTAAGTTTACGGCGGACAAGTCTGTATGAGGTTGTTTATTCCCCAAATCTTCAATAGACGCGTAAACCGAGGAGTTGTCGTGGTGATCATTGAAAAGTCACAATGTTCAAAGCTCTCTGGACATTTTGTAGTGACGGCTGTACCCTTTCCGACAATGCGTCCGTTGCCATTTCAGAAATCTCTTACCCGCTTGCACCGTAGTTGATGAGCCAGTTCACTTGAATAACTTTGAATATGTTGGATCTCCAGCAACACGATTATATACCTCCTCGAGCAATTAGTAAGAATTTCAATCAAGTTACGAAAGGAAAAAAAATCACACTAGAAGAAGGAAATATGCATAAAATTCTCGTTAAGCTCAAGTTACTGAAATTAGTGAACGAATTTCCAACTGGAAATTTTCCATGTTGGTGCCGGACGCAAAAAGTGGAAGACGATTAAGAAAGCTTGTTATTCCAGGCTGAATGCTTACTTCCACAATGTCTTCGTATTCATCCGGATTTCTTCTTCCTGCGATGCTCTCTCGTGAGTTTTGATAAATCTGCGTATACTGCGATATTTTTACGCTTAATGTCATTAAAAAATCATCATTATGAACTATTTTCAAACGTAATATTATACTGTGACCCGTTCGAAAACTTCGGACATGTATCTGGAATTGAGCTAAAAATTGACAGTAATTTAATTATAGTAACTTTTATCTCTTAATTTCAGTAAGGTTTTCACCGTTTTTCATTCATTGCGGATACTACATCATGTCAAGAGAAAATAAACACGGGTATCTTGAGCCCTATACATTTGTGCAAAAGTAAAATATCTGATTGATATCAATATCTGTCTAAAGTAAAACATCAGAATTGTTCTTAGCTTAAAAATCTCATGGCTAAATTGCCACTGGAAGGTGTATGAAGAATCGATTTTCACCGAATAATAGTTTCTTTTGTTTCAAGGACTTGGAATGATTTCAATGTTTCTTTTTGGTGATATTTTATTGTCAACTCAATTTACATAATGCTTAACTCCTCCCATCTATCATTTCATCATGTACGTTAATGGGTCGTCCGTCTTCTGAATCCGAAAGTGATACCCTTCATGGGAAAATCTGAAAATGGCATTTGGCATTAATTTGCATCGATGATTCAAGCTCTAAATCACATCATCTAGTTTTGCCGTAAATTCTTCTCTTTGTGAAATAGGTATTATAAATTTTGCAGTCAAGATGAAACAATTAATCCACATGAGCGAGTTCTTTTTCAATTTTGTTGGCAAATTGTTGAATGTGGAGAGCGCTTAATAAGTTGTTTGACTTGATGCCGACGATCTTCAAGTATGATTTAGCGAGCTCTTTTTGATGCGTTAATCTTGCTTGTTTTCTGCTTAATTTAATATACTACTCGGTGTTGGTTTTAATCTTTCCCAGACGAGTCACTTTGTGACCATAATTATGAAGGACCGGTTGGTGTGTTAATGGTACTTAGTGAAAAAGTCGTCCCGAGCATACATTCTTGCCTATATTTATTCGCTGCCCGATTCTTTACTCATTTTCGAGTTGTTTGCTCCAGCTATACTACAAAGTAGTCCACATAAGGACACAGGCCAGGATGAAAATAATTTTTGATTAATTGCTGTGCAAAAATGAGCCATTATTTTGTGTCCACATATTCTAAGTTCACCTGCCGTATTCTCTACAAACCACAGAAATGGTGTTGGTTTGCAATTTTTCGCGAAAGTGACATCTGAAGTGTCTACTTGACCATATTATGGTCTGCTGTATTAGTGGTTTAAGTTTTGTTATATGCATTTCATAGAGGCAATGATAAGGTAGAGTCTAATATGTCCTATCTAATTTTTTTCAGCATTTTATTACGGATTTTCGGCTGCAAACTGGGTCATATTCCGGTTCGAACATAGCATAGAAGTGGATATGTCCAAGAACTGCGTTTCACGGTTTTAACCCACTTGAATTTTACAAGAGTCACGTTTACTTCCTGCTGTTGGTTACTTTTCAAAGACAAGAGATATAGTTACCTCTATGAGGTAACTCTATCTAGAGTTATCTCTCGAAAAATATTACGAAGTGACTTTTTCGACATGGTTCGAGGGAGATTCAAACAAAGTTTTCGGTTCTCGAAATACAGACTTCATATATTCAACTTTGTGTATTTGATAATTTTTTTCTTGCTTGCTTTTAAGATATTCCTCTTAGTGTTGTGATGATAAATGATTTTGAAATTATTTCCAGTTCACTATTTTTACTTTCATTACCTTTACGAGATTTGATACCATATGGACTCCCTGGCTACGTGTTTGAATTTGTAATATTTGCATAGTTTCCATTTCAGGTAAAATATAATGGTATAATAGGTATTGGTTTTAATCCAAATGTTTCTGATAAAAAATGTTAACTAATTTCATACATTAAAAATTATTGTGAACGACAATGTTAAATGCTTGAAAATTTTTAAAAGTTTTTATTTTTATAGTATCCATTTTTCAACACTGCCTGAAATGTACAATGGGGTGAACTCACGTTGGCTGATAATGACAGTTAAAACGTGTGTGCAAGCAGGACCATTTTCTTGAAGTGAACGGGTTAAATTATCGGGGACGATGCCACGGTTAACATTGCTGGATTGTGCATGCTCATGTCTTAAGACGCCACCGCGAGCGATTCCATTTTGTTCTTAAGGCCCGACGCCTCTCGGTGGGTCGTGTCCTCCCGTTTCCGTGCACCTTGGACGTTTCCGCTGTCTAATCTCGGCGCTCTCCCTCTCTCTCTCTTTCCATGCCGTCTTCCCCGGCTGCCGTCGACCACGCGACCGGCAACCGCCATCGCTCTCGCCGCCTTCGCCAGACACCCGCTCTTCCCCCTTCTCGCGCTCATCTTCGAGAAGTGCGAGCTGGCCACGTGCACCCCGAGGGAGCCGGGGGTCGCCGGGGGGGACGTGTGCTCCTCGGAGTCTTTCAACGAGGACATCTCCGTCTTCTCCAAACAGGTAAGGAACGCGAGGGGGAGAATGAACGGGAGGGGCGCACAGCCTCCATTTCTCCTCTCTCGTCCCTCTCCTAATTATTCTCTTCCCGTTTGCTCCCGGGCCATACCTGCTCTCGTCCACGCCTCTTTAGGGTCGCTTAGGGCAGAGACAGTTCCCTGACTGCTGCTTACAATGGTTTTGCTGGTGTTTCCGGAGGATATGAGCGAAATTGCTACTCTTATCAGACCTCAATCAGGTTTATACGTTAGGAGGGGGCTCATCTCATGTCTTTGATACTTAACTGGTTTTAGAGCAGCGGTCGCCAACCGGTCGTCATTGGACCGCTCGTGGTCCGCAGGAAAATTTTGGTGGCGAAATTTCAAACAAGCAGCAGCAAGTATCACAATGATATCATCATCACTAGTAAACAAGCTTTAATAATTTCTCTGAAATTAAATTAGAGTAAAACACCGTGTCTTGTTTGTATTTTGGAAGTTTTATGAAAAAATCATTTTGGTGGTCCCCGGGATAAAAAATTGTGCAAATTGTCATTAAGTTCGAAATGGATGTCAACCGCTGGTCTATAGCCTAGACCTTATTATTTCTCTTATTTAACAAAGAAGGAGAATAAATCATTTTCACACCAAAGGTAGGTGATGGATACAATACGAATATAATCAATTTGAATGATTATATAGGTTCATTTTCATGTTTGCCTGGTGATACTTCAGTGAATCAGCACTTGTCATCGAAGAGATTTAGGAAAATTGAAGCTATCATATTAATTTTCCAAATAATTAGTGTATTTAATAAGACTAGAGGGACTATGCCTATCTCGAAATTCAAAAATACTGGGAATTTCTCACCAATTGCGTTCAAACATCTAGTACATTATCCTCAGATGCTAATACATGTTCAATGGTGAAAATATATCAGTAATTGTGCTTCAGAAGTTCATACAGTATGACTAGAAATGCGGCTTTCAACCTCTATAAAAGATATGAGGTCTTGGGAATTATTTTGTGAAAATTTTACAGATTTTTCTCTCGTATTTATGTCTGGGTACTAAATTCTGCTTAATTGATTGAAATAAATTCAATCCATGTATTCTTCTTTCCACTGTCCACATATTTACTATTGGATAAAATCTTAATTTAATCGGTTACAAATTTATTGTGGTCCTTAGATCATTTTTAAGAGATATACGTATTAGATTGGGGAGTTTAGCCGCTCAGGGTTATTACACGCCGGTACTGGTAATAAGGCAGACTTCCTTCCTTATTAGGGTTTCTGGACTTCATAGGGGAAAAATGAACGAATATAGACATTACATTACCGTCGTGCAGATGGAATTAATAAAGAATGATCTGATACTTTCCCGGCGAATAATATTTTCCAAGATTATTCGGGTCTGCCACCGGGTCCACGTTCGTAGATTTGCCGACGTTTCGATGGCCGAGTCGTCGGCAAACCTACGAACGTGGACCCGGTGGGAGACCCGAATAATCTTGGAAAACATGGAATTAATAGTTTCGCCAAGAAATCTGTTCATGGTTTTGTGTCATTAACCTTTTTATTTTCCCTTTACATACTTCGTAGGAGTTAAGTATGAAACGTCAAGTAGTAAACAGCTTAAAATGAATTTTTGTGTATGCAATCAGGCATTAAAACAATCACAGTAATCACCAGAATGTTAATGTGATGAGGGTTATTTCTACCTGGTAATAATCCGTTTACAGCGAGTGAATTTCACACGTTGGAGTAATAGGGGGGCCACTTTCTATATCTGTGCCGTCGGTAGTTTCCCAGAAGTTCCGATGCCAGTAAAACTGCTCATGATATACGATATTAGCAAAATTTATCGAATCGTAAACGCATGTACAATTACAATTTTTCACTACTTATAATAAAATCCTCGTTGTTTCACACATCTCTGGTACAATACCTCTTCTATTCCAACCTTCCATGACTCATTGTCTCAAAGACCATTTTCATGTCAATTTTAGTAGCGTCTAGATATTTATTCGTTCACGTACCAGGAATCGATGGTCAATTTTGTGATTGAAATTTGACATTTGGAGAGGACTTGTTTATCACGGAAATGTATACGTTTATTCCTAAGGAATAATGGTTTGCAAATAAGATTTTTATTTTATAGAGGAGATGATAACAGCATATTTTCCATTTCTGGAATCCATTCTTCGTGGGTTTTTTTGGAGGTGAATATGTTTTACACTTCAGGGTTCTATTTACAGAGCAGATAAGATTTGTGTGACGTGACTCTTATGTTGCAGGAAAATGTATCGCAAAATATTGGAGGAAAATGTCGGGTTTTTTTTCGACCTATCACTTATCGCAAATTTAGTATCGGTAACCAGACATGCCATTTAATTAATGGAGACGTATTGCTTTCATTCGTGGTCAATAAGAGGAATGTCGAGGGAGATTAAATTAATGCCAAAAATCCGCACTACACGACCTGCTCAGTGGGTCCAATTTTCGGAAATGTTAATTAGTCTAAATTAGTCTTATTTTAATCTTCCTTTCTGCGCTGAGCAGTAAATCGTCAAAATAAATATGCATTTTTCAATATTTCATATCTGTAACTATTTCTCCTTTTGTTTTTGAGTTGGTCTTAAATCTCTCTTGTGCTCCATTAATGGCTGGGTTCATAGATGTGTTTGGTGCTCTTCTATGTCTTAAAATTCTCTTTTTGTCTCAAGACCTTTTGCTTCACAATGATCAGAGTAACAACTTAAGAATAGCCAAGCTATTCATTTCTTACCCGTATTTTCATTAAAAAAGTTCCTTTGCCTACGATGGAACATCCTTGGCATGTGTTGAAGAAGAAGGAAAGCCTAGTCGTGAGTTATCACGCGTTCAGTTTATTCCAAGGAAATTAGCATTATTGTCATATCTGATATGGGACGCAATTTATCCTGCAATGCGTGACTGTATACTGAATACCACCAAGACGGTCTCATGATGTTTAATGAGATTGTCCCAGAGACAGCCTGGACGTAAGCTTGCTGTCACAGTCATGTATATAAAGTCCACATATTGCGCTTGGCTAAAATATTTATTTTATTCCTTTAAGAGGGCTACTTTCTATTGGTGGCCTCCTAAAGGAAGGTTCTGAGAGCCTATGGTTCCAAAAAATCAACAAGCTTTCTGGGCCTGAGTCCCAATACATTTTCTAAAGGGCTCAAGAAACCCTCGGGTTTTTGCGGGCGATCCGGGGATGGGGGGTATGGAAACAGCCAAGGCCGACCGTCCTGAGGGGAGAGAGTGTGAGAAACGTGGCACAGTACAGGTTGGTAAATTTTATCTGCTCCAAATTCAGTGATATTCTGGCCAGACCTTTACTTGATGTATAACAATTGAAAAAAATGCTTGTCATAGCTGCCAATAATGTTGACGCACTATGTAGTAATGAGTAACCAGCTTAAGAGTCGCCTCTGTATTTTGGCAATTTTTAAAATCTATATACGATAATAAATATAGGAGGATAGAAGTAGATTGGAGGCTTTTGAAATGTGGGTGTGGAGAACAATGGAGAAGGTAAAATGGACCGAAAGGAAAACAAATGAGGAAGTACTAGGGATTGTGGGCGAGGAGAGGGGTTTGTTGGGATATATCCTATGGAGGCAGGAAAAACGGATGAAAAGCGTATTGAGCGGCAGTGGGATGTTGAAGAAGGTGATAGAGGGGAGAATGTTGGGCAAGCGAGGTAAGGGCAGGAACAGGATAGGGATGTTGGACAGGATGAAGGGAGGAAAGAAGTACACAGAAACGAAGAGGGACCTGATGTAGAGTAGATTGCTGGATTGGGTTTTGTTTGGAGTTACAGAATTTGATAGTTGTGTCCATCCAAAAACCTACCTTAACCGGTAGATTACCTAATAATAATACGATAATAATGCGGGTATCGGAAACTAGAATAGTGGTAAATTTAGTGGAAATTGTTTGGTTGACCAAAAGTGGTTTGTTGACACCTAACATTTAGAGAATATACCAACACGCTCTTCGCACTTGAGTGGACACGTGGACAATGTGGGTTCAAAGCTGGCACTTGACTCCCAAGTCATTTTTCATTCCATGCCCTTGCCTGATAGATGGCAGTAGTCGCTCAGTTGTCGAGATATTTTCAGTCATCGGCCGCCACTTAATATTTTCCAAGTTGCCTACCTACGCAGGGACTATGCTTTCTGAAAAATGCTTCTCAGTGACAATTCAAAATTCAGCGGATTTTCCTGTATAAGATATTTAACAAAGGCGCCAATAATATAGAAATAGTTCACAATCTGTAATTCAACCTTTTGCTGCTTGCATTTTTGTGGGTTCTCTTTCTGCAGAAACACGTCAAAATTATTAATTGAGGGGAAATCCAACTATAACCATCGTCTAATGAAATATGCCTTTGAGTCCGCGAATACTTTTTGCATTCCCGCAGGATTGGTAATTCACTTAACATTTGATCCAGATAAGTCAGGTAAAATTTAGTCAGCATCTGTTCACGTCTTCGACATTTTTTAAAAATCTCAAATCCGTTGTTCTGTCTCACAGTTTCATCAAAAATCTTTTTCGCGAGTCATTCTTCTCGCTCTGCCCATGAAAAGGTTTCAAGTAGGTATGCGCGCAGTCAATGCATCGGGATTGTGGCGTATCGGGAGAGCATTCAAAGGCAAAAGGAGGAGAGTTATTCAGATCGGCACCGTTGGGTGCGGGCGAGCAACACGATCCGTTTTCCCCCCGTGGGTCCGGCCGCCACGCATTAGCCCGACATTTTTGGCTGGTCGGTGTTTCCAAGCCGCCCATGCCCATCTCGGGCCGAGAACGCCGGTCTCCGGAGTTTGGCACGGTCCATTTGCTCCCGTCCGGGATCAACGGCGGTGGTTTCCGACTGAGAGCTGCCTACTTTTTCCTCCACCCCATCGCAAACCTTTTTCCCCTCCATTCTTCCATTCTCCTTTCTTTTCCCTTTCTCTCTCTCCCTCTTCCCCGACTTTCTTCCTTTTCGTCGGTTTTTTTCCGAGCCGGTAACTCGATATCTCCGTTTCTTTTTTCCCTTTCGGTCCTGGCCGGCCTGCACAAATAATACAAACTTCTACCCTGGCCTTTATATTCCTCCTTTTGCCCATTTGATTTTTCGTTTTAAAAAATTTTTTGTGCCCTCCGCATCAGACTATCGTGTTTTTTTGCATGGTGGGGTTCAAGGCTACGGTCGTTCCTATTTTTGATGAATGTCTTGTTTGTTGGATTCTGGCGTCGTTGTTGTGGTGGGGAGATATTATTTTTTTTTAATGGTTAACAGTTGTCAAGAGGAGAGATTATCATAGTTTAAGATTCGTGGGAACACAATGTTTCGAGGTTAACGCCAAGGAGTGTAAAAAAATAAGGTAATTCGAATACGATTATTTTGTTAATTCCTAGATTTACTCCCAGTTACTCATCAAAATTAGATTGTCGATGTGCGAAGATCGTGATGCAGTTTGGGTTTGTCCCATAAAATCCTGGGTTGATTTTCACTTTTGTAAGTATTCGTTGCTCATAAGGATTGTAGCATAATTGTCTCTTGTTTCATTAGATGAATAAGTAAATAATCACGATGCTCAACCCGTGGTCTTTCATGGGATAATGTTTAAATATGGTTATACCTTCTGTTGCTTTATCTTTGCAGTTTTTAGGTAATGTTTTAAAAAAAATTATTTTATATAACTTCTGTATGATTTTTGTGCGAATTAGAATTATTTCTGAAATTTGATTAAATCTTTTTGGTTAAATATTTATGATTATGTTCATATCGATGATATATATACACACACATATATATGTATATATATATATATATATATATATGTACGAGTATATATATAATATATATATATATATATATATATATATATATATATATATATATATATATATATATAGCTGGAGTAGGATAATTCAAGGCGCGCTTATCAATTCGCAGTCCTCCAAACGATAGGTTTGTATACTTTTCCCTCGGAGAATTCGATGTCACAATGACGTAAAACATAATTTACGACGGATCAATCAACAATAATTGTAACGTCTGGCAACCCAACACCCTCTGCCACACGCCCTCTTTGCGGTATACAGGGTGAGATGTAGGCGTAGGCATGCATAGAGTTTGTTATAAGCGGGGCAGGTGCCTGGAACATCTTCCAAGAGAACAAGGCTAGACCGGTGGGGGCGGCGGCGGCGGGCGGTCGAGCCGAGGTTGAGGAGGGCACTCCGCAATTACTTCAATAGCCTCGGTCCTTGCGCTCTTACCACGCGGATCAAACCCCAAACCGCAATCCTCCCGAACGAAAGGAGTGGGTTGAATGGCGAAAAAGACGACGGGGAGGGGCTGTGGAGGGGAAAAAGGTGGTATCGGTGGATGAGGGAGAGAGAGAGAGCGCGAACTGGTATAAGAGGAGGAGGAGGAAGTGAGGAGGGTGGTGGATGAGGAGGGCGGCTAGGAACGTGGGGAGGAGGACTGGGCAGGCAGACCTCTGGCATGGTGGCAAGACGGGAGTAACACAGCCAGCTTCTCGGTGTAACATGAGATGTCCCTGGAGAAGGCCCCTGGTCGGGGGCACGTACGGTCTAACCTCCACTCCTTTCCCTCCCCATGCCGCTGGTTGCCCGTTGCTCCACACCGTCCACCCTCTCTCTCCTCCCCCATTTTTCCTTCGCCCCCCGCCCGCTACATACCCAGGACCGCGCTCCGCTCAGCTCTCAAACCTCCCCGGCAGGCTCCCACCAAACCCCCCAGGAACTCCTCCCGCAAACTCCCACAAAACTGTGAGGGAGAGGCAGTCCACATGCTCCTTTTCAATGCCCTCAACTCCGGGGCCTCTTCTCTCTCATCCGGGCTCTGTGGTATCGGGAAGGTGAGACGAGGAAGGAGCAGGCACACAGAGAGATTCCAGTGAGGTACACACGACGGGGCAAGTGAGGCTCGGAGACTAAGGAAGAATAGGCGGTGGTGGAAAGTCGAGGAGGCGAGTGAGGGTGTGTGAAGGCTGGGTCGGGGTCACAGGTCAAGCCAGGCGTCTTGACCCTCTCCCTTCGTCGACTCGGAACTCGTCGTTGCATCGAGAAAGGTGATAGGGACAGATGGATGGAGAATTAAAGGGTGGGACGTGAATGTGTTGCGGGAGAGGCTGTTTGAGGTGGGAGGCCGGGGGTGGGGCCAATGGAGTTTGGTGAGGTTTTTATCTCGAAGAGAATGAGTCTCCCAACCATCCCCGTTTCAGCTGTAAGGGTTCGTTGTTTTATTCTCATGTTCCAGCGGCTTCTTTTTCGGGAAATGTTCGTGTTTGGTTAGCGGTTGTGGGGGAAATGTCGTCGTCCTTCGGAGGGATTCCATGTTTATGTGGTGGATTTTTCCGAGTTTGGGTCGGTGAACCGAAAAAGGTTTGATGACCTGAATTGGGTGTAATTGATACTCCTTGCAAATCCGGGCTCACTTCAGCTTTCCGCCAGTGAAACTCCGAACGAATCCTGGAAATTCACCAAGTAAAGCTTTCATGTGCGTCATTAATTGAAGTTGGTGAATTGAAAGTAATGTTTGAACGCAGCACCTGATTCGAGCTAATCATTTCACCGGAGCGCAAGGGTTGGAACAGTTTTTTTTCTATTATTCGTGTTTATTATGGTTTTCTACCAGGGTTCAATTGATAGGAACATTGAAAATATTGAGGAGCTAAATAGCGATGGCATTTTGATAAATTGTACGAATTTCATGATCACATTAAAAAATTGGTTAGCTCATGAAAGTGCCTGTACAATTAAATTTACTTGCGAAACATACCATAAAACGGTAATTTAGTGATATGTTTTGGGGAAAAATTATCGCAGTTTCTACGGCGGCCTACAATTTCACTCGTCGATTAGGTTTATTACTCGTACAATAGACAACAAAGAGGTAGAATTGCCTCCACTTTAAGTTGTGCAATGAAAATCTCTGGAGTAAAATACTTTCTAGTCTTAATTTCATAAAATTTGGTTTTCATAATCTCGGTATTTTCTGGTCAATAATGAGTTTAACGAGATTATCAATATTTCGCTGACAAATACGTAAATGTGTTTAGCTAGGCAGGTGGCTCTTGCATGCGCCCTGGTTGTGAAGTTTTCATAATGCTTCGAGACTGAAGCCTTTCTATCTCCTTGACCGGATCGTCCCTCGTCAGCGGTCGATCGAAACGCCGTCTCGCGCAAACTAATTTTCTCTTCAATTTTCCGCCTCCGGTTCGGAATGAAATAGCCATGAACGGTCGGGCCTTAAAGAGACCCAGCAGATTTTGATCTGAGCCGGAATAAAACACATCGCATCGGCTAAATTCGAACCGTGAAGGAAATAAAAATGCAGGAGAAAGGAAGAGGAACTTCACCCGGATCTTATGAACTTGATAATGAGGCCCTGATCTTCCTGCCTTCCACTTGAGACACACTCGTCATCCTCATTTATTTCCCCCTCTCCCCGCGTTTAGGGAAAGATGATATTGCGAGTAGCCTGCACTATGCGGCTTAATTCGCCTTCTTTTAGCTCGATTTTCGATTCATCATCCCTCTCGCTCTTTTTCTTTTCGCCCGTCTTAATTTTCGCCCGCTGGGTTCCCCGGTCGGGAGCGCAGTGATGAATGAAACCACTTTCACCCCGTTCGTTCGTTTCCTCATGGAGGGCCGGCCGTTGCGGCGAGAAGTCTTCATCGTCCACTCGAATACCCAGAAACGATGAAAGGGAAACTTGTGTGTGCGCTCGGATCCTGTCCCGAGGAGAGAATGATGGCAGAGAAAGAAGTGTTTTGTGGCGAAAGACAGGCTGGAATGAGTTTTGGAATTGAGCGGGGGGAGACGGAGTACGAAGAGGTGGACACAACCATCTGAGGTTGCTTGGCTTCGAGTTCCGTTAAGTTTGGACCACGAAACAGTTTCTAACTTAAGTCGACTTCGGCGGATGGTTTTATATTAAGAACGTACAAACTGGAGCATCCCGGTGCAAGTGGCCTCCAGTAAACCAGTAGCATGCCTTTAGATAACGACAGATGTACTAGTTTCGCGTTGATATTTGATTCCTCCGTGGAGCCGTATGCCGATTATTTTCCATGAAATATTTACCTTATTTGTATTCGTATCGAGTGCATAGGTAGTATTTAGGGATATAAAACAATGAAGTAAATTGATCTGTGTCATTACCTTTTCTGCATTTCTGATGTAATTGAATGTTTGTTATGTACTCACCGTAACTTGAACGGCATAGGATTAGTGTATTGCAATTCCAAGTACGTAGGAGTCATTTAAATCGGATTTCCTGTGGCCACGTAAAGAGATATTACTAAGAAAGTAATTATCCATCGGGAAGCTGTAGCTCATTCGACGCTTTTCTCACGAAATGGAACAAGTAAGTAAGTAAGTAAGTCCTACTAAGATTAGTAGAACACGTTTTCGAGCATAAATCGTTCACACGTCCTTAATACGAGATGAGTGCACTTTTCATCCGATATGGTTAGCGATTCATTGATGGTAGTGTTGATGTTTCAATCAGACGGTCGTAATGAAAGAAGACATTTAATCACTGCACCGCAAAGCGATGAAATAAGGTCAATTCTTTTAAGCACCACTTTCAGGTAGCATTTTAAATTTCAACACATTCAATCTCTTTCAGTTATGCTCTCTCCGAAAGCAAAATGCTTTGCTCGGCTCCTCTTGGTCTTATTTTAAGCACCTTATTTGTGAACCGTGGTGGAAATCGTCGTAATAATCGTTCCTTTTGAGCAGTGTTCAGATCTCGTCCGAGTGAGCCAATGCCCGCGTGCAAATTCAGTTTCCGTGCCGAACTACTGTTCTTTGTTTGCGGACTTTATCGCGTGAGGAAGTTGCGATAAGCATTTGACCAAAAGAGCTTGATATTGAGGCTTTGAAGAGGGAAGCACTGCATGAGATGTCGGTGGCGATTGTTCTTAATGTTTTATCGGAAATAAAAGAGATAGAGAAAACATGGGTAGGTACTTGAAATTGCTATCAGGGACAATGGGATGGTTGTCGTTGTGATGTGATCAATGTAATTCGTTGTTACTCGTAAACCACACTCATATAAAAATATTTATTTTTTTAATCACATGATTGAGTACATCTATCACCAAGAGATATTTTTATTTCTGAGAAATAATACAGCTGTTAACAAACCTCTGCTATCAGGGCTATATGGATCCAGAAAACGTGACTTTTTTAAGAGTAACTCTTTTAATTAATCAGCAAGTTTAATTCTTGTCAGACATTGGGCAGTAATCATGCCAGAAATACATTGCAGGGGTAGTGACAAAACATTGACTTTTCACACTGACCAATTCATCATTACTTTTAACTGCCACGCATTGTTTGTGACTTTTCGCTCGCAGATGATGTTGCACAATCAAACGGTCTGTTTGAAAAACATTTAGATAGCACATTTATATTTCACCACTCGTGAAAACAAAAATTGCAGGACTCACTTTTGTGAATTCGAATATCGTTGTCTGGAATGGTTTAATTCAGTTTGACTAATAGATTAACAATCGTGATTTCGGCTCCGAAAAGTGGCCATTAAGGAAAGGAATATTGTTTATAATTATTTATAATTGTATAGATGGTAGTCCAGCCACATTCTGACAGCATGACTAAAGCGGAATAAGGTTTATCGATTAAAAACATTTCTCCGACGGTATTAACCTGCCAATCGTCTCAGTTAATGAATCGAGCGCAAGTGTTTTTCGCCTCGGTTATTTTTTAATATTGTTCACCGCAATAAAAGCAAGAGAAGAAGAATCAATGACATCACCATGCGTCACATCCAACGCTAAGATCGCATAGTGGCGGAGTGCGGAGGCGTGGGTGGGAGATGGGGGTTGGGGGCATGGGATCAAGTGTGAGGCGGGAGACGCGGGGGGAGGGAGGGGGTGAAAGGAGATTGGAGGCATTGGTAGCTTTAGTTCCTTAGTGACCCGAGGTGAAAAGTCCTAAAGAGGATTTTCCGAGCGGGAGAAAGGGATGAGAGGAAGAGAATGAAAGGGGGGTTTTTTGAGGTAGAGGGGGAGGTGTGTGTGGGTTGGGTTCAAACGAGAGGGGGGGGAAGTTTCCAGGGGGTACGAGGTGCCGACCTCGTTAAGCCTTCTGAAATGGCGCGTTGCTCTTTTTGAAGCACGTTGAAAAAAAAGTATAAAAGGAGCTATGCTATTGCCTCGCGCGCGGACTGCTTGTCCCGGGAACCGCGGGGGGGCCGCTGGAGGTTGAACTGTGTGTTTGTGTGTGTGTGTGGCGGGAGGGGTGGGGGGTTTAAAGTGGGGACGTGGCTGGAGGAATGGGTGGGGGGAATACCCCCTCCTAGCTCTAACCCCATCCCCCCGTTAGACTCTACTCTCGCATGCCCCCTTTCACTGCCTACTTCCCGAACCTCCCTCCTCTTTCCCACCCACCTCCTCTCCTTTCCTCACACCACTACCCCATTCCTCCCCTGCATTTCCTCACACCCCTTCCCAGCGCACGGTCGCTCTCATGCATGCTCCCCACTTTGGGCGGAGAGGATTGTGGGGGGTCGAGGGAGGCGACCCCGGTGGGGGGGACTCTCACAGCTCACGCCGATGCTCATTTAGTACGGAAGAATTCTTATTTCGCGCTCCCCTCTACGGTCTTCCCGGCCACGTCCGGAGTCCTTTCGCTTGCTCCGGCGCTGGAGACCATTTGAAATATAAAGAAAGGAGGCCCTTCCTCCCGTCTGCCCTCGCCCACGGACTGAGGGATTTCAAACTGCCTCGCCAATTTACGCGGATGATGCCCCCGAGTCTTGTCCCTCTCGAACGGTGGCCGTATCCACGGAGTGGAAACCGGCCAGGTTTCCCAATGTTATATCAAATCTTCGATTCCACCACGACGTTTTATTGGGTCACGCTGCGTGACGTCATATGCCACAGGACCACCGGCCGCGATGCGTCATCGTGGATGTTTTTCAGTCCTTTCGATGCTTCAAGATGTCGCCTACTGTTGTCGGAACGTTTCAGATGTCAGCCAAAAGGGAGAGTTACATGCGCAAAGCCCATTTAGGTTGCAGACGTTAGCCTACCGCCTCTATCCTCTCTCCCATGCAAGCTGCTCACACACGTAGGTGCGGCGGTGCTCTCGCTTATAAGGTGTGGGAGGGGAGAATCGGAGTGGGCCGGGTGATTGGTCGGGAATGAAGTGGGATATTATTTTAGTGCTGAAGATGGTATGAAACAAAGCGAAATCTACCACTGTTCTCCAGGAAGAGGGCTGTAAAAACGTCAGTGTTTTCATGGCCACACACAGTTTGACCTATTGATCCCTTATATTTAATAGTTGGTTCGGCTGTTGTTAGAGGACTCGTACTTTTTGGGTTATTCCTACACGGAGAAAAAATGCTGAATGCTGGTGACGTATCACCCCCTGCCCCACGTCTCCTGGGTGGCTTACAGGGTGTGGCGTATATGTAGGTGAAAATAAAGAATGAATTTTGCGTATATAAATTTGAATCCTATTAATAGTTCTTCTTCGAAAATAGTCAGTCCGCGTATAATAGAGTAGTCACACTGAAGAGTCACACCTCTGCTTATTTGCATATTACTAAAAGTCGTTCAAGTTCCGTAAGAGTTGTTTCCATCCACTGTAAATCTAAATGCCAGAGAAATTAGTATCTGTATCTTCAAATGTTTATTGATAACCATACGTGAAATAATTGGATATTTGTTTGGTATGAATGGTGTTTTTTCACTGGCGTCAATGATATTAAGCTTGAGGTACGTCTCTGTATTTCGTTACGGCAATATTTTTGTCTCGTCTATGTTATTTCATATCGTTTCCCAACGACTCCATTTGATCGCGAACCGCTTGGAAGGTTCTTACTGAAGCAAAGAGTGATTTTCTCTGTCGCACTGCAGTATGATCTGCGATGATTCTGTAACCCCGTTCCAGTACTCCCTTTTTCCCTCACTTTCGCTCACGTATTCTGACCCTTCCGCTCTTCCCTCCCGGCAGCTCGAAGGGATAATAACATTAACTGCCTGCGCGATGCTGAGCGGTGAAATAGAATATTTACTCTCCATCCGTCACTCGTCCCCTTCCTCTCTCCAGCTCGAGCTTCTACATGAATTCGGACTCCCCAGTAAACTTGTGACGTTGACCAAAGGCCTCCATTATTTTGCTTTGGTGCGTTTATTGACAAAGAGTAATAAAAGCTTCACGAGACCAATTCGCTGATCGAATATGCTTCAAAATTGTAAAATTCGAGATGAAATGACTTTCAGACCACGAAAGAAGTACTCATTGAGAGAATCTGACGCATAAGCAATATGTCACTGTGATATGAAAATAAAATTTCGAATTTTTGTCCTATACCATCCATAGGAATATGGGGTATTTTCAGTCGTTCACCAAGACCTCAAAAGTTTCAGCAGCGTATAGGATTAATTTGTGCTCTTTAGAGTATTGACATGAAATAGTTTATTTTGTAATTCCACACACTGTTTCTTTAGAGTATTTTACCTGACGTTTTAATTCACACTAGAAATGTGTTATTAACATTGATGATAACAATTAATTGAAATGAATAGCGATTAATATTCTTGGATGTCCTGGAGAGTCTTCTTAATGCATTTTCTACTAAAATATAATCGTCCCCTATCATTACGGTCAGGTATATGAAATAGTTAATAGTTTTTTCTCCCGATAACCGCCAAGTTTTGTCCAATAAGATTAGTTGAGATAACCTGGTGCATGTGTGCCCTCGGATCTTCTTTCTCCATTAATGGACAGGTGTTTTATGTTAGGGGCTAAACTCTCCTAGACTAAATTTATTCTTAGAAGGATACGTAACTTTGTCCGCAGAATGTGAGATCGAAAAGCCCCTTCCTTCTCTCAGCGTGTGAACTTGCTCCACAATGAGGACATAGTGGGGATTCAGTTCGCGTATTCGGATGCGATCCTCCTTCGGTCTGCATTTGAAAATATCAGCCCTTCGCACAGGTCTCCTTATCGCAACCTTCGAGTATCCTGGCGTCGATTAACTGATATGCGAGTTTTATCGCTCTTCACGTATGTACACAAGTGTAGTAAAGGTTAAAGAAAGCGAAATATTTTGGTGGGGCATTATTGCGTCTCTCATCTCGTGCAGACGATGGAACCATTGACTGGGTTGTACTATGAGTTGGCAACCTTTTCATTCCTAAAAGCGCTGATTGTTGTTCACAAAAAATATTCTAGATTTCATATTTTGCGCTTACATTCTTAGGTGAAATTAGATGGTTATAGAGGCTAAAATAATAAATAATGGTGTGGTTAAAATGAGTTGAAGCGCTATGAGCGAACTCGGTTGTGTGTTATTTTTGTTAAAGTGTCGATGAATGAAATAGATAGGATGAGGGAAGTTCCGCTTGATTTGTGAAAGGTTTTTATGAAAATAAAACAATAGATCTTGGGTTTTTGTAGAATTATGATGGACGGTTACGTCGGGTGGGAACTACATGGACGTAAGAAGATGCTGGGTAGTCGAGTGCACTCCAGACGCGAACGGTTGCTGTTTTCATTGTTTGGCATGATATACGAAGACAGATTAGACCAAAGTGAAATTAAGATAATTATATTCCAGAATTGATAGAATTAATTTAAATGAAAACATGTTTTATGCTCCTTTTGGTTTATTCGTAAGATTCTTTATCCTTTTACGAATGCTTGATTTTTTACAATACAGCACATTACCAATGTCTGAGTCCCAAGACTCAGTTCCACACACCCTCCCGTCTGGTCGTATGGGATAATTTAGGTGTATATGTCCAATTATTTGCAGGTACAGATACTGGGAAAACTCTACCGTTCTTTTTTTTGGGCAAGGTTATTAAAATTCTGTGGTACAGCACCATATGTCCCAACTTCACAAACTGGCCATACCCCTGAGCTCCAGAAAAAATAAAGCCTCTAATTCATGTGGTAATTGCAGTAGGTACTGCTCTTCTATTGAACCTACCCATCAACTTGATGTGCTCATATTAACGCGATGGAAAAAAATCTTCTCTCACACGTATTTCAAAATGCATATAGGGCTATGGTAGGCTGATAGTAAAAGATTCACTTTCAATTTTACAATTCCCCGAATTGTTTTTGGTAGATTGCATTTTATTGACTTTTTCTTGCGAATTCACAAAAGACTTTGAAAACAATATCTTATAGATAAATAACATTCATAAATCTTTCTGCTTTTCCTTGCTCTTAAAAGCAGTCGTCTAATTAAAAGACAGTTATAAAAGGAAGCGAACGAAACGAAAAATAATTAAGCAGCTATCTCATTCAAGATATGAATGGAAAGAGGAAGGGATTGTGATAGGAGCAAGGAATTGAGGATATAAACGGTTAGGTATGATTAACTGATTACACATTGCTGAGATAAGGATACCGATGGAAGTAATATTAACTCCAAAGATATTATAAACCGGTGTTTCACAACGGGCATTGGGCTACCGATCAATCGTTAGGTTTAAAACTTCAACCGCAGATGACTCAGTATACTGAAAATGAGATTCAACCTGATCTTTTGTGTTCATTGTCGGTCGTCTATTCACCTAGTTTATGTTGGCAGTCTTCATACAAATACAATCTCCGTTGATCTGTTCGATCCCTAGTTATTTTTTTCTTGTGCTGAGAAGTCGCAATTCAAAACTTTGGCGTTCTGGTACATGAAAATTGAAACGTTTTCCTTCACGAATTTCATCTGGCAGGCATATCTTGCCCATTCCACGTAGGGATTTCAATTACAGTAAGATTACAAGTATTTGTCAGCTTGTAGTTAAGTCAAATTCAAAAAAGAAAAGTTTCCTGGATTGTCTCGCGTTCAAATGTTCCCTGACGTAATCTGGTCGTTCAAGGTTGTAAAAAAAATTACAGTCGTTTTGCAAAAATGTTCATTATGATACTTCAGTTGCGAGTACATATACAAGTATTCTTATTTTACTATATTTTCCAAAGTGCCAGCTATAAAAAATATGCACGAGGGTCCTAGCAAGACGAACCAATATATATTGGCCCTTCTTACGGCATTCATCATTGATCTTATCATAATTAAGAAGTTATATTTTAATTATTTCCAGGCACAATTATTAAAGCATGTCGTAAATCTGTATATACATACCTATTGAACACATTTGAAGTCTTTATAAAACGAAGAGACATTGGCAGTGTTTGTATGCTAGCGTACGTCTGCTTTATTATATTCTTTCCCGTGACAGAACCAAAAACCAAGCTTCTGACATTTCTAATTGCCTCTGCTACATCAGATAGTAGTCACCCGTACTGTTTACTCTCCTTACCTTTCCCCATACAGCAAGCTAGTCGATACCTTCGGATAATATGTTGAAACGGGGGTAAAGTCTTATCGCAGGCAGACCGTTTTCCTAGCAATCTCTTTTCACGCGTAACGTTTTTCCCCTCTCCCCTGCCGGCGTGGGATTATGGGAATTGAGCAGACTCTGCTGGTCTTCGTGATGTTCACTTCGGCGGCCATTTTTCATCTCTTAAATGCTCACCTGGATCGCGGAGGAAATATAATTGTGATTTGCGGTTTCAAAGAAGGAAAGACTAGTGAAGAAATGAGGCATACACACAGGGATGTTGTGGAATCATGTATTACTTTTTCACTTGAAGGCAATACCGTAAGCACTTCACTGTAAAAAATAACTATTTCGTTACCGTTCTAAGAAAAAGCTGACTGATTGTCTTACTATGATATTTCATGACTAGAATTCACGAAGGTCTCGCGGTACCCTTTTCTTTTAAGGGTTGAATTTCTCCACTGTGCCTGCTGTAAAAGATTAGCATATTCATCCAGATTATTTTGAGTAACATCAAGTATTGAAATAACTTTGTTTTTCAGTGGCCTTTCCAAAAACGTTCGGATGCACTATGAAGCTACTCGATAGTTCGAATGCATTATATTCCCCAAAAACAGATTTGCGATTTTTAATCGCAAAAAGTTGGGAACAAAAAATGAATATACTGCTCTGATACACTCTCTCCCAACCCTTTCTTACATTTTCTCGATTGATATCATTTTATTTTTCCATCAATCGCTTAGGTTTACGTTTACAGTTAAGGTAAATAGTTTCCAAATATTTGATTTGACAGCAAGTCAGTGCCCAACTAGCGCCGGTAAAGCTCTTTAAAATGATATCAAATATAATCTGAGGACAGAGGGTTTTGGTTTATAAAGGCATAATGTATCGGAGATAATGAATTAAGTGTAGTATTTTTGGTCAAATTAAATAAATGCTTCATTTTTATTTTATATTGAAAAAATTACATATAATTTTTTTATTAATCATGCCCGTATAGCATAGTTAGCATAGTGTTACTTTTATTTGTCTTATTTTACCGATACTACCTCATAGTTCAAACAACATCGTCCTCCTCAAAAGTTGGGATACAAGGTATACGTTTTTCTCAATCTTATCTGCTGTTCGATAGGGTGCTTGTCGTACTTGGCCCTTATCTCAGAACACGTTCCTTTCCGTGTTATTAGATAAGGGAGGCTGAGTAAAGTAAACTAATCGCGTTTCCCACTTGACCATCAAAAACTCGAGGATCGAGTCGTTTTTGTTATTTTTCAGTAATTATTCTGTAAGTATTCTTATGTACTCGATTGAATTGTTCCTTTGGGTTAACCTCTCGCTCTCACAACCAGAATGTAAACACTGTTAAGGTTGAATTCCCGTGTTTACGCATACTGGCATACACTATTACTGGCTTCCATTTTCTCTGGATCCAGCCTTTTAGATCTCACGAAGCACCGAATAAAAAGAGACCTTTTACTGTGCCGTTTTTCTGGTGATGTTCGTCCAAATTTCACTGACCAGGTCTTAAATCAGTGAGACCATAAAACTTCTAATGATGACTGCTCTTCGTACAGTCATAATTAGAAGTTATTTTATTGACATGGTTTAATATCACATGGGTTAGTTAATTTCCCCACCTGATCATATCGACTCGTGCGCTTCTCAGAGGGACGGCACTTTTTCACACTATTTGGAAGTTACTTATTGAATTATTGTAGATAATAAATTTTATTTCAAGCTATGTTTTACGGAATATATTTGATTTTCCTCTCTTAAAGTTTTACCTAAAATACTAACGATAACGAAAATTATTGCGGCTTAGGTTTCGATGCATAATTTTCATTTTACTTGTAGGATGCTATCGTTGCCAATATACTGACAGATTTTTTTCCAAAAATGTCATTAATAACCCTTTCGACCCGGTAATGGATAATTGTTTAGAAAAACACATAATTGGGTAAATTGAATTTCAGGGATGGAGGATATTAGTGTTCTATTTAACCGGTTACTCAACTGTGTTAAGTCGCTACTCTTTGCCGTACGGTGTTCTCATAGGTTAATTCTATAATTGTCAACATTCGGTATTTTCCTTGACAACCGCGCATTCCATCTCACAAATCAAACGTCTCTCTTCTTCAATCGAAGTCGCAGTTTTGGAAAACATAGGGTGGGAATAAATCGGGGTGTATATTAGGCATAAAGTGTAAAGGACCGCCACCCCTTCATTCAGGATTATGGCAGCAATATCCATCGAACGTCCCTCGCCGTTCCATGTCCTTCCCCTTCTACATTGCCTCTCCCGCCCTTATTCTTCGCTAGCTTGAGGGCAGCACCCTTCTCCGCCCCTTTTCTAAAGCACCCCTCCCCGTTTCTCTACTCATGCTTCATGCCTCCTTAATTACGGCCATATCCCACCTCCCCTCCTCTCTTTGCTCTTGATTTCTCCCCTCTCATCCTGCGGTTTCTTTGCCAATCAAAGGCCAAAATTTATAGTTTTTGCCTTTCAACGTGAGTATTCAGCCATTGTTACAAATGTTTTGCCCTTTTTAAGCTTACGTCGTTTCAAGGAAGGTTCTTCACAAAACCTTTTGCAGCGTTAAGAACGAATTAGTTCTTAGAGAAATGGTCCAATTTTTCAGTGACTGTATCCGAAATTAGTAACAGTACCATAGTATAGAATTGTAGCTGCTGTTTGAATTTGCAAACTTCGTTCAAAAGCTCTTCCTTCCGTCCGCGTCGAAGATTGTTGCAAAAAAAATAGCTCTCCAAAGAACAAAAAATAAAAGGTGATCGTTTTCCTGCGGTTTAATTCCAGCTTCAATATTATGCCGACAACCGCTGTAAATAGCATTCGGTAACATTCGTTCGGCAAACGTACGATCTCTCTGCACGTGAGTCTAGGATTCTAATATCCTCGTTGCATTTCTCGTGTCGCAAGCTTTTGCGGTTTCCGCGAGGGGGCCGAGAAGAGGGATTTCTCGCTCCTGTTTAATAGAAAAGCTGCGGTGGTTCGTTCTGTGTGTGTGTGCGCGCGTTTGCGAAGGGCAAAAAAAAGAACAACACCGTCGATGGGCGCAGTAAAATAAAATGAAGTCCGCGATCGCTTCCAGGACGTCGGGTTGTGGAAGGGGTTGAAGGGGAGTGGGGTGGTTGAAGGGAAGGTGGGAACACCTCTTTATATTGATTTTGGCGCTTCCTTCAATCGAACGAGGCGGGGATCGAGTCACGTGACTCCGAAATCATCGGCCGTGGGCATCCATCCGCTTCCTCCCTCGCCCCGCTCTCGCCCCCGCCCCATCCTCCTCCTTGGCTCGCTCGGCGGCCGCAGCCAATGGCTCCCAATCGTCCATCCTCCCCCCATCCACCACATCCCCCTGCCCTCCCCCGACTCCTCCTTCCTTCCTCCCCCGTCTTCTGCCTCCCATCCTTTTTCAATAAGCCTTCCAACCTATCCACCCTCCTCCCCATCTCTACGTTAATTCACAAGAGTTTTATTTTTAATTTCCCGTCTTCTCTCTCCCTCTCTTTCTCTCCTTCCCTCCGTTTCCCATCCCCACCCTCCGAACGCCTTCCATTCTCTCTCTGTCTCCACGCGAACCGCATCGGTCTAAATACTATGCAACTTCCTGCCTATCCTCTCCCTCTTTCTCTCTCTCTCTCTCTCTCTCTCTCTCGCGGACGTCCCCTTCCTCCCTCAGCCTCACCCTCTTTCTCTCCACCCCCATTGTCCGCCCATCAATTCCACCGTTCCTTTCTCTCTCTCTCAGCCCAAGCTCCTCTCCCACCAGACCTCCCCCGCGTAAACCTCCCCCCCCCATACTCCGCTCATGTCCACCCGCGGGGCACGCTTCCGTTTCGGCTTCCTGATCGCCGTGCTCAATTCGCGGAGCGCCGCCGCCTCTCCCTTTCCCATTTTGTCCGCTTAATAGAAAGTGTGTGCAGCGCGCATTAAAAAGCGGCGCAGCACGGCGTGCGCTCGCTTCGTGGAAATGCACTTCATAATGTTTGCATATTTGGCCTCTCCCAACCCCCTTCCCCAAGTCATTTTTCCGCCTCGGAATCTCGGAATAAAAAGAGAGGAGTGATCCGGAGCGTGTGCTGTTTTTCCCCCCCCCGTCCTACGTATTTTGTGATTTTTGTCATTCTCACAAAAATATGTCATTGTTTTCCTCGGGGCGGTCCTCTCTCTCTCTCTCTCCCCCCCTCTCTCCCCTTCCCTCTTCCTCCTCTTGAATATTCCGTCAGTCTCATTTAAAGAGCATGTGCCGAGACCTCTGGCTGGAGTCATTACCAAAAGAGGCATTCGCACATGATTGAGTTATTTTGAGTGGAGAAGGTCGGTTTCCTATTTAAGCCATATGCCGTCTTTATTTTCTACTGGTTGGGAACGTGTTTGAAGGCGATTGAATGACTCTATCGTCAGTACCGAGGGATTTAAATGACTCAAAAGTACAAAATCTTACCAAAGTTTAAACTTTCCACCACTTGTGCCGTGTGATAATAAATTTTCACCCTTATTGAGAAGGGGAATTCTCCCTGTGCTCATGTGTAGGGGATGATCGATAATTTTATTTATTTAGAATTTCTGAATTCCTTGTCGTACTAGAGATGTGGTTGATGTTGTGTTTCCTGTTTCCTAGTGGGAAGAGGTTCATCTACAAAACTCTAGTCAAATAGGAGAATGTTCAGCGGGTAGGAAAACTGCTTAACGATCGGAAAGTGGCTTTTCCCACGTTTCCTGGTCTGAAGGACGGCCGGTAGGACGCCGCTGCTTTTTCCACCCTTCGCCTTTTTCTCTTAAAGCAAATAAGTCCCGGTTTGCGCCTCCGCATGTCTCCCTTCAGAAGTTTCCTTAATGGTTTTCTCACTTGATGAACGTATCCATTTCTAACTATCTTGTTTCAACCGCAGGTTTGAGAAACACCTTTTCCTTAGTCCCAACTCACTCTATACCGTACAGCTCTCCAAAGCCCTTAAAGTATTTCTTGCGAAGCCATCACCGAAAAATCCGGTTCCCTTCGGCCTAAAGGTTACCGCCAAAAGAATGTCGGCCGTGAGAAACTGGAATATGTGTAATTGAATATAGTTATTTTAGAGCATATGGATTTGTAACTTTCGTCAATTTCGGGAAATCATTCCTGGAAACAAAAATAAGTAATTCAATGGTGTAACAACTGATTTTTCAAGTAATTATTATTGAATTTCCTCCGTAATTCCGGCGTTTTTACAGGAGCTTTTAGTTCTAGCCTTCGTGTAGCTTGTAACTGTTGAGAATGCATTAATATTATGTCAAATTTATTTAAATTTACTGACATATCTTATCATTTTCCTTGTAATATAAACTCCCTTCCGTCTAATTTAAATTCCTAGTTATTAATAGTTCGTGATATAGCTGTACTAGAGAACGTACCAGCAGTTTTAGTAACTTGATGACAGGTAAATATTGAAATTGAGCATAAGTAATGGAATTCTAGAGGTACCAAAAGGCTATTCAAGCATTTTTTCAGCGGATGTAATAATTTGTTTTTCGTATTTACGCTCTCTTAATCTTAATTTTGCACCGAATACCCTCAAATATTTACTCTTCAAATATTTTTAATTTCTACGGACGTTCATCATAATGGAGTCTCTAATTAATGCAGCGGAATGGCAACTTACTTATTGTCAAGGACGGTCGGAAAACGTAAGGAATGCGATTTCGTCGAGTAGATCGAAAGCGTTCACTTCCCGAATATTAAACTTCCCCCCCATTCCGTCTCATCCCCCGCCCTCACCCAACCGCTCCTTTCCCCCGCAAACATCATTCTCTCTTCATCATTCTCGTCCCTCCTTCCAGCCAGTCTCCGGCAAACCAATCAAAATTTCCGAATTTCCTCCGCCTTCGCGAAAATCGCAAAGTCAACCTCATTTCTTTTAGCCCGCACCACACGCATTCCCTTCAGCCTCCCCTCTTCCACCCTCCCCCTCCCATCCCCAACACTCCCAATTGTAAGCGTCTGCAACTTGGGGCCTCCCACCTCCCTCCCCCCGCCTAAACCAGCCCAACTCCCGCCCGGAGTCTCTCCAATCTTCCCGTCCTCCCCAAGTCAGGAATCTCAAGCGTTATCCCCGGGGAGAGGGAATGAAAAAAAAGGATGACCGTGGAATGTATCTTCGACAGCTTCTCTTCCCACCATTCTTCGTCACCATGGAAACGGATTGACTCGAGATGCTGCGCGGGGATGAGTTGGGGGAGGGGATATTGGGGTGGGAAGAAGGTGGGGGTAGTCCTCCTTCTTTCCCGGGGGCGGAAAAGTCTCCTTACTCCTTCGAATACCGGTTTGGATCGGGGGAGGGTGGGTGTGGAGGAGGTGGGGGGTGGAGAATGGCCGGGGAGGAGTCTGCCGCTTGAAGTGGGGGTGGGCGGGCCCCGGAAGGCGGGGAAGGGTGACCTCCCTTTGTTTCGTCCTTCCGTGGTAGTGATGGAAACAATTGAAGATGTCGTCCGCACTCGCTCGCCGCTAACAGCTGGTAATGTGCTCACGTTCGATAAGGTGAGAAGCGGAGCTCTACTTTCTCTTGAAAACAATCCCAAGCATCAAGGAATAATAATTTCTCACGTAATATAACCGTGGTGTTAATGAATACACGCATGGTTTTTTACGTAGTCCTCTTCATTTTAATATACATAATGCATTTTGGAGAATAATTACCAAAATGAGATGTTCGGTTGAATTCCGACTGCATAATCTCCCCGAGATAATTTTACCACTGAACAAATTGGGACGCAATGTTTGTTTTGAAAATATTGCAGTTATTTTTAATTACGCAAATGACCCGAGAATCTATTGAAATTCCCTACGCTGTTGAATTTTTCTAATTTGATATTAGTCACTCGTACAGGTTGAATTTTTTAAGTAATCGTGTTATTATTGAATACCATCAATCTTACCCGTTGAAAGTTACTTAAATATCAATGAGAATCTGATTTTTTGTGAAGAAATAATAGTAAATTTGATCTCAATTGGTAAAACTTTTATTTTTCCAAGGAAAATAAGTTCTCCGGACTACGTAATACATACTGTTAATCGTCAACAGATTTTTTTTAAACGATTAAATAAGTTTAAGAAACTCATTTATTTAGTCAATATTTTATGTTTGTATTAACATATTCATTTAATCCTAATGAATTCTTACTTTGATGGTATGAACGAAACCTGTTTTGGACTCGTTTCAAAAGTGCTCATTTAATTAGGTTGAAAGTGTGCCACCGCGCAGAAAAAATAATTGGGGTAATGAGAAATTGTTGGAAATATTACGTAACATTTTATTTAATCTATTTGGTAATGGGTCTGACAGTATTTCGTACATGAAAGGCAGAAGTTGTTTCATAATGGAGGTCTAATATTTGTATTTCCACATTCACTAGTACTCAAATAATGCTTATAGAATCTTACAACAAAGCTTGCGTAAGGAAATCTACGCATGCCTTACTCGAACCAAATAATATTTTCGTCCAACCAATGTCGGTATTTTAATTATTTTCTCCTCCTTCCTTACCGATCGCTTTTGGCGTCAAACGCCCGTTCAAATAATCTTAAGCGTAGTTTGGAAACCTTAAACTGGTAAATTTAATGGCAGTTTATCCGACACCCTCTGCCACGCGTCACTATGGTGTATTGCGGAATCATGTTATTAAATGAAAACTACGAGTTTCAATTACTTTTTGTGTAGGCGATCATAATTCTTGGCCCAGTATTGCTATTTTCTTTGTTTATCGGGGTGGTTTTCCGTACAGATCGCGTAAGTGGAAACTTCAAACTTAATGATAATTTAAATCCTCTTCCTACATTCTTTAAGCCCGGTTATTTACGTAATCACAAATTTATGAAAAAGTTAAGAAAAATTCCATTTTTAAAAGTTCACCTTCATTTATCCCTGGGTGATATGATAATGACATCCGTTGCCACTACCCTCCGCAGCGGGAGTTTTTGCACTGAAAAATGCTGCTATCTCAATTCTAAATCAGTTCTGTACCAGAGAATTGCCTTGAATCCCTATGCGTGCAAGGACGATAGATTTTCATTCCTCGAACTACCTGCCGCTCCGTTACGATCGTCCTTGACCAGGTAGAAAAAAAGAACCTGTGCATTACTAGAACAACATGAGTTCGCACTGACCCACATTGGTCTAAGTGCTTAAGAGAGTACGATCAGGCCCTCTATATCGTAATGGAGATACTTGTGAGAAGACACTGGGACCCAACACATATGAATCCGTCCATACTGGTTGTTTTTCGTATGTACGACTCTGGTATTTTATAGTTTTTGGATGTAGTATTCTCTGTATGTTGCGGAGTCAATTCAATGAAAGGGTGGACATCCTCATTCCCCCCCCGCCCTCCACCCCGAGACGTCTTTCTTCAATGTGAGTTTTAAGGCACATGTATTCGGAACTTTGTGTATACTAATAACAGATCTTGATGTCTACCTTGTGTGTGCTAAAAATAATCAAACAGGGGTATAAAATTTCTTATTAATGGCGTCGGCCGTTTCTCGAATTCCCGTACTATTACCCCACAAATTTTTAAACGGGTGTGTTGCGTACGGAGCTCAAGCAAACCACTGTGTACCGGAGTTTTCAAAAGTGTTCTTTTCGGTGTTTTAATCAGTAGCCGACCTGATGCATAAAGTCCTTTGAATATTTCTGTCGGAAACTTCGTCGACTGCGGCATATGCGATATGTACTTTTTTAACATCCGGTTTCGGGGAGAGGGCGGCAATATTACGAGCACACATGAGTAGTTTGTGGAGTTTAATTTGCTCGGATGGAAGGATAAGGGTTCGAATTCCAAATGGCTCTATAGAGCACTCAAAAACTATTAAAAATGTGCCTCACTCCCTGTGAGTGTAATGCTCCCGCGCGTGGGTTTCAAACCAAGTCTTCCGGCCTTAAATGTTCGAGATGCGATGACAAACGAGCAGTGTTTACCTCATGTATAAGGTATTCCCGCGACGCGTGGAGGCAGTTACCTCGTGTTCACCGCGACTTAATCGAACGTGCTCAGTGAAGAGAGCCTATTCCTTATGGCTCAGGGCACGGGGAGGCGAAGGGGATGATCCAATGGGGGAAGCCCAAAGCCTCCCGAAGAGACGGGAGAGGAGACGCTCCTGCAAGAGAAGCGAGTAGGTATATGACCACGGGGAGAATGACCTCTCCCCTGGACGACTCCGACCTTACCCAAGACCACCCCACCCCGCCGCCTAGAGCCGCCTGTATGGCCCGCGTAGGCATGCCATAAGACCCTTCCCTTTATTCTCCCTCACATGCTCGCTGGGTAACTGCTTACCCTCGGCACCCCGCCTCACTTCCACTCGAACGTTTAATGCCCATCTTCCCCATCCCTCATTCTGAACCCCTGGGCCCTCTTCCACAAGCTGAGGAAGGCCCCCATTGTGTGCACCGCGAACGCATAAATGCACGGGCGTTCGACCGGTATTCCACGAAAAATGGTGCCGGTTTCTGGAAAGAGGATTGACCCTGCTGTGAGTTGCGGCGGAGCCCAGAGTTTTTAGGGGAAAAACTCGTCCCGAGAGGAAACGGATCATTAAATGGAAAAGGGTTTTCTCTTTTGGGAAATCTCATGGGGATTCTCGGAAATCGTCGTATTTTGGCCGGGAGCACGTTCACGCATCCGGGAATGAGACTGTCTCTGATTCCCGCCTTGTGCCAGCGTATCTCAGCCGTGATCTGCTGCACTTGGCAGCCCGGTTTGGGGTTTAATTATGGGTGAGGGCGCGTTGGCCAATGGTATCAAAATATCATGTGGGGGTTCTAAATGATTCCGAGCGAGACAGTATCTTCAATACAAACCCTTTTTCAAACCGAAGATGTATGTAATCCTAGCGCTGGAGATAATAATTGAAATGCACTTGCAATAATGATTTCCATATTTCTGTTAGAATAGTGGGTATTCGCACTAGTTTTACATGGTGCACTGTTAGCCACCGTTGGGGTGTCTGGAAGGGGTTGCTCCGCATCATGCATACTGATAAAAGAATTAGTATTCTTAATGATTAATTACCATGCATATGTAAACTAATTCAGAATAGGGTAAATAATGATAACAATAGGCGCATTTACTTCGGTAACGAAGTTCGAAAGCTTTTAGAAGAAGTTTAAAAAAGTTTATGCAAAACAGACGAGCTTTGAATTACATACTACTACACCTACGTGTGCGTGTGCATATATATATATATATATATATATATATATATATTTATATATTTATATATAAGGTAAGTACCGGTTAAGGTAGGTTTTGGAATAGATAAACCCACACATATATGCAAGCGAGGAAAGGGCAGGAACAGGATAGGGATGTTGGACGGGATGAAGAGAGGAAGGGGGTACACAGAGATGAAGAGGGACCTGATGTAGATTAGTCTGCTGGATTGGGTTTTTTTTTGGAGTTACAAAATGTTTATTTGTTAGTTGTTTCCATTGAAAAACCTACCTTAAACGGTAGATTACCTAATAAAACACATATATTTACACACGCGCTCGCGCATTTACGCTGACAACTACATTTGTTCACCAAAGAACAGTATTAAATTTAATTTTGTCCAGTTGGATATTTTCGTTTTTTCACGCACTATCCCGTATTATTTTTATGAAGAACGGCTGTGAAGTGAGGAAGTCACACTCTTCCCGTGTTCCGCACGGTCGTTGTTGGATCCACGTCTGTCACTAATCCCCGTTTCAACACTCTTCGGTCGTTCATCTCACCGAACCTTGCTTTCACTTCGCCTTGTCGCTAATTGCATCCCATAACGAACATTCGGAAGGCCTTGCTGCATTTTTGGTTTTCTGCCACTGGCACTGTCGAGAGATCTTATCGCGAATAGCAATTAAAACCATACAATGCAAACATGTTTCATCGCCACGAGATTGATCACAGTTCTGCGAGAGATAAGCTGATCGAGTTTTGGAACGTTGACGTGCGCATGGTACAGCAAAAATCCGCTTCTAATGTAGAAAATGTATTCGACTTAGTCGAGTAAAAGACGAGCCTTTTGACATGAAACTTTCAAAACCATTTCCTTTTCTGTTTACTCGAGATGAATAATAGTCATATTAAAAAAAAGTTTACCGAATACCGCCAACAGAATGGAATTTTATTCCCTGCTGTCTGGCTGTTAACTAATTCTTGGCCCATAGAAATTTTTACTTCATTAATTATCCCAATTTGTTCAGTTGGTGCCCATGTGTTGTTGTCGTCCCACTTCTCATTTTACTCCCGAACTTCATTTTTAAGAAATGTAAAGATAGTAAACAAATATCCCTTGGCTAATTTGCAATCGGGGACGGCTCACTAGAGATATTTTCCGGCTCCCAAAATTTTTTTCTGCCGAATTCTAACTTAAATTCCTCTGTTAAACCATTTCTCTTGTCCCAAAATAGCAGCAATAGAAAGTCCGAGAGGGGCATGGATTGTCATTTTCAACGGTTTCGAAGCCTTTCCCAGTCAGTTGTCTGTACTTTTTCCGTTCAGGGTCAGCTACCGGTTGCTTATGGGGGGGACAACAGAGGGATGGTCTAAGTGACCATTTGAGCCCATCCGTCGACTCTTCTTCTTCCCCTACCCTTGAAAATCCCTGCCGGTCCTTATGAGTGAGAGGAAGTTTTCCGTTTCCCATCGGATCTCCCTCCCGTGTCTCCGCAGCTAAGTGAGGGGAGAACCTCTCACTGTTTCCAACTTAAAAGGTCGCATAATCTTCACCACACTCTCTCACCTTTCTCCCCTCTTGTATCGTATGGTCTTCACCACCGGGGCGAGGGGAATGAATCTCTTTTGTTTGGATGTTTTGGGCTGTGGGCGGCAAAGAACCCGTAATAAGAAGGCTCTGGGTAAGCTTTCCCCGGAGATGGAAGATAATTGTGGGGTAAGGAAATTTCTCAAATTAACTATTTGTATGTCATGACGGCTGTATTATTTGGAACGATTGTTCTTCTTTTAATTTTGCCATTGTCTCCGTGATTCTTCGGCGTTTTGTCTATTATAGCATGCATCTACCACGCAAGCCGCCGCGTGTGACTAGGGGTGTTAGGACAGGAACCGTAAAACGTAATTAAACCACATGCAAAACAAACAAAAATATGTTATTTTACACCCACGGAGAACGGCGACGTTTAATTTTTGTCGTCACAAGTAATTTGAATGTCTTTGCTGTATCTATTATGACTATAATTTGTTACTATTATGATTCTTAAATGTCTAACGAATGAAATACCATTTGTATTCTATCTGTATTGGTTTCTATCTCCCTTATCATAATAATTTCCTTTGTGTCATAGTTAAATTCGTGTGTTCTGTACCTTACTTGAAATCATTAGTCTCGCTTGAATCATTACATATGTACGACTTCTGGGGTGTAATAAATCGATTGACTGCACTTTATTTGTGTTCAGTTGGCAAAGTAAAACATAATTATTTCTCTACCGTCCAATCAGTCGTGTACATAAAAATCGATTTTAACGAAGTATTTGTTGTAATGAAGCTCGTTGTAATTTTCTAGCTGGAAAAGGATTGACACCTGTCGAAATTAAAGTGGTTAAATATTTTAAAGTGTGGAAATTCATTAAATAATTTCATATTTCTATAGGCTAAGATAGATGAGAATTCAGTATGCCTAATTACGGGGACTTACTACAAAGGATGACGCCACCTAAACACATCTTCAAAGGGTACACATTTTGCTTCGAAGCTCAAGCCAACTTGAATTATCATGATCTGCATACGATTCCAACCGAATATCATTTGCTACATTAGATCTCCCGCCTATTTGTGAAGTAGTCGAAGTTCTGGAAACTGTAAAATATTTGGAATGACCTTTTCTAAATAAAGGTTGAGAGAACTGGAAGACTATGAGTTGAAACCGCTAATTTTACTTCTATTTGGAAGTCAAGTACTTGAATAGTTTCGGATGTATCCTGTGTTACATATCAGCTTTGACATGTCCTTCTGCCTTGAAAGAAAAAATTAAAAATTCATGGTGATGTGCCTCAGTTGCAGGGATAAATTTGGAAAAAACTTTCAATTTGTACCCTTGTTGAAAAACATCACACGATTAATACCCCAATCGAACTTATTTCGTCTCAGATTACAGTGTCAAAATCATCATTAGAACTTACATTGGAAACTTGATTACGTACTTGATTATGTAATAAAATCAGCGCGAGTGAAGTATTTCTCAATTCGTTTGTACTTTATGTCATCTGAAGCCATTCTGTGCGTCGCTTTAGTACATTAATATTGGATATTTAATGACCAAAAGATCCTAAAACCGAGGGTTGGAATACCAGTATGTTATGCTGCAATTGCTTATTTGCCAGAGCCATTGGAAATAAAAATGGAAGTTCTAACCTCTACTGATCCAGCATATCATTATTGTTTCACTCAGTTAATCCGCACATCTCCCGTACAACGACTTGTTGTCATTTGCAATAATTATAGGAGCATAGCTGAAACATATTTGCCTGGTTTGGAACGCATCTGATGGATTATTTTTTTGGACAAAAAATAGCGAATGTCTCCTTGCTAATTGCTCTCAGCACATGCATATGTAGATTGACATCGTGTACTCGATCTCTGCTCGCAGCTTGGTAAATTAAAAGCGGAACTCCTGGGGCTTATCGGATGAAATATCGCATTGATTTGCGCTGTCTCGCAGCAAGGCTGAATAGAATCTGACGACGTACCCGCTAAATTTGCATAATCTCGCCGAGAGAATGACTATCCTTGAGCCGTGCCAAGCGTTGGGGGAATTTATTTAAAACAGTCGCCGGGGCTACCAGACGATATCACACTGCGAAGGGAAGGTCGAGAGGTGTCCTCATTTGGAAGGACAGGGAGAGGAGAGGAGTGCGTCTCGGCCCTTCCACTCGTCCATCCATCCATCCCAACGTACGGCGTAGGTACCGCTCTCTCCCTTCCTCCATCACCCTAATGTTCCTCCGCGTCCAGTTCCGTAACTCATCCAGTTCCTCACTATTTTCCACGCTCGTTTTACCGGCTATTTGCACCCTGTGTTCTCTCATGCTCCGTTTGATTGATCCATTTCCCCAGCCATTCATCTTTTTTCAAGTCCCTTCCCCGAGACAATTTTAAACATCCTCAGTGAAATGAGCATCCTACTTTACGCCCCGAAGGTATCCCTTCCCCTGCATCAGTAGGCGTTTTTTGCGTAATAATTGGAGATAATTTTACGATAGGGTTTCTTAGACATCGGTACGCGTATCTTCAGAGTATATACTTGCACTCTTACTGTTGATTTTACTGCACAGTCTCTATATTTCTTTCCGCTTCTCGCTTTCAAGTTTTACATGACCTGTATTGATATGGCGGTGGTATGTCGTGTAAGTGGTTGAGGTTCATTTTTGATCCCTCATTCTTAGGATACTCGAGAACTTCTAAATGGGAACTAAGTTTTCGACCATCATGTGCCTGGGGTTTTCACCTCTTTTCGGGCATTTTTATTGAATGCTTATTCACTTTTCCTGATTCTTAAAATACCCTTCCTCACCGTTATCCCATGTCCATCCAACCTGGTGCTAGCAACCCCTGCCACACACCTTTTTAGTGAATCGCGGAGTATTTATGTAGAGGTATATGTCAACCCCCAGTATTTCATGTTCATCAAAGGTAATCTCATCTACCTCACATAATACCCCGCAAGGGCGTGTGGCGGGGGATGTTAAGTCACCAGCGGTAAAAGAGAACAAAACCACATGCAAAATCAACATATCCACGTAAATCTACACTCATAGTGGTGTGTGCATTCATGCAAAAACCCTTCCGAGCCACACACATGTGACATATATCATGGACTAACAAACACATGCACCTTATAATGTTGCAAAAATCCATCCAACAACGTGCTAATTCGAATTTGAAAAGCAAGAAGACGAAATTCCACTACCAGATGGACGTGCGACCTGCAATGTTCTCCGCCCCAAGGACAATAAGTTAACACGGACGATTAAACCATACAAGAGCGTCAATTCATGATCATAATTCTCATTCTCCTTTCTCGCAAATACCCTTTCAACATAGTCAAACAATAGGGGCTACAGCACGGCCATAGTTTGAGTCAAAATTTTCATAGCGCGATGAAAATTTGAAGCGAGCTCTTAGAGGGAATTCTCTCGACGCTCCGAACGCAATCAAGTTGTTTATATAAACTATTTTTTCAATACTTACAGCTGTCAATTTTATTTGCACTTTTTCTTCGTCCGATAAAGGCGGGATGTGTCGAAAGGTAAGAGATAAGAGGGAAACGTTTCCCTCGAGTGGAATGGATTTTTTGAGCCCCGTCCCCCAAAACTCGATAATGATTCCTCTAGCTCGTCCGCCACCGGTCTCATTCGTTTGGTTCGTTCACCTCTCCCTATCCTTTCCATTGGCAACCCCTGCCGGACACCCTCCTCATTTGTCTCTCCAAGGGCGAGAAACGAATGGTGGGGGTAAAGATTTATTTTTCACATTCCACGTTGCAGTCGAAGGGTTGTTGTCGTGAGGCTTTAGGAGGCCGAGTCCTCATGCCACGCACATAGCCAGCTTCCTATTTTCCCCTCTCTCTCCCACCTCAATGCCCGGGGGAAATATAAAATGCACCCCAGTCCAAAAACCATTCTCGCCCCCCCCCCTGGCTCCACCCTCCCAGCCTCCGCCCATTGCTCCCCCCCCCCTTCTCTTCTCAATTGTTGTAGCTCTGCGGCTCTTAAACGCTCCATTCCCCGAGTGGTGTTGGAAAATGGCTGGCTCGTTCCTCCGCTAAACGATTCTTCTCCGTTTCCCCTCCTGTATTACCGTGATTTTTTGAAAAATCCTCGCAGAACGGGGATAAAGGATATGTGCAAATACGTTGCCTGTTTTGTTTTCGAGTTCGAGTCCTTTTAATTCTTTTTTTTTCAATTTGAGTGTTTTATTTCTACCATCTCCTCAGTTAATAACGTGTTCCTCCAGTTAAGTGAATTGATCTTAATTGCTTTACATGCTCTGGTTTCATCATACAAATAAGATTGATGTTGAAGGTGGAAGGGTGGCAGGTTTTTAATTTCCTTCCTCTCTAGCGACTCACTAATGGCTTTCACTGGGTTTACGAACTCGTAAGTTAACCTAACGGCAAGTACTCGTATAAGTTGTACAGGTATTCTTCGTGTTGTCCGTTAATTATTTCGAGTGACCAGACTCCACGTTATATTAATAATGCACACGAGCCAGTTATATATTTTTTAATGCTAGGAAACTACGTAGTAATTCTTATCTATAGAATTTTTCTGGTCTTTTCGACAGATATCGCGTTGAATTGCTTAGAACACGAGGGCGGATATGTGTCGATTACTCTGATGCAATCAATTGTTGTTGGTTCACAAGCATGCCGGATTTGTCACAATACATAGCTTGACTCATTTGACTCCTCATTTGCCTCATTAGGTTGATAGCGTTGACGGAATCATCCGGCACGTCATCGTCCATTTGGGTTATTAAAATAAGGATCCGTCGAATCAGCATCTAAATGTGTCTTCCTCTTCCATTGGGAGATCGCTTTTTCATACCTCCACGTCCCGGTCGGGCCACAGCGAAGCTTAAATGCCTCCGTTCCCGCTTTTGAGCATTCTCTTCCCCATCTCCCCCCCCATGAGAAAACCTCTCCCTTTTGACTATCCGGGTTTGACTCTTGCACTGGATAAGAATTCCCCGTATGAATACGCCCATTCTCTCCGTGACGATTCTTTGACCCGCACCGACGACCAACCTTAAAAAACCACACTCTTACGCCTCTGCGAATGAAACAAACCTGTTCAAAACTGCCTGTTCTTCCTGGCTCCACCCATAAGCTTTTCATCCCGTACCCTTCTGGGAAGTTTAAAAAAAATCCTTTTCATGCGTATACATATTTGTATGTGCCAATCCGCGCTCCCCATTTTATTTTCCCCATGCATTTCAAATCGGCAGCTCCTCCTCCCTCCCGGGCAATCCTTCGCAGGTCTCCCGTTTTGGGGCATCTTTACATATTTCCTCCGCCTCCCGCCCGTTTCCCTGCCCGCCACACCACTCTCCCCCACCCCTCCCCCCATTTCAAGCCCGCTGCAACAACGTCCCGTCCCTTCTTTTATTCCCATCATCCTCCTCCTCCTCCCCAGCCAACCAACCATCTCTCGGTCATTTCTTTTTTTTCCTCCCTCGACCCTATTCATCCCCGATTCGCAGCTCGAAGTAAAAGGATTTCTCCTCGACAATGCCCACTTCTTCTTCCACGCGGCCCGCAAAGGTACGCATATCCTCCGGGGCTCGTCCCGTCTATCGTTGTGCGTCCGTGCGGGGCGTCGTTGGATGTGTGTGATGGTGGCGCGCCGAAAGCCGCCTTCGTTTTGAATTGGCACAAGCGCCGGAGGGGGATCCGTCCGAGGCTAAACACGCACGCACGCGTTCCTCGATATTCCCCGACACTCCTCTCTCGCTCTTTCTCTCTCTTGGAGAACCCGTGAGAGCACCATTCCCTCTATCCCCACCCCTCTGTCACAAAATGGGGGTCCCTCCTCGCATTTGAAAGACGGGAAAGGAAAAGAAAAGGTCTGTCTCTCTCTCTCCCTTTCTCTCCTCCGTCTCTTCCCCCCGACCGCCTCTTCCACCACCCTCCACATCTTCCCAAACATCTACCGAGCCCGCAAGGGGTTTTCGCCCTGCTCTCCGTTCGATTCTTCGAGAGAATGGGAGTTTCCGAACTTAAAAGGCTAGATTCCGTTTTCCTCGTGCGTGATTTCCGTGCACACGGGCACGGACAAGATGAAAAAAGTGGGGAGGACGGATTCGCTCGCGGTGGTCCGTCTTTCTTTCCCTATCCCGTCGTTCTTTCTTCCTTCTTTTTTTCCCCCTTCGTATTATCCACCTTCATTTTTCCTCACCGACTCTCCCAACAGCCCATGGAAACTACAATTTTTGGGTCAACCTCTAAACTCGAATGAGTTAACTTCTACAAATATTTTTTTATTCACGTGCGTGCAATCCATTGGTATACCTTTCGTGCGACTTCTGGGGTGGATAGAATCGACGGCGTGCCACTTGTTATTTAGTTAATACCCCAACAAAAATGCTGGTCATCATTGCAATGAGCGGCAACACGAGAAGGCATTGCGTAGAGCAAGGCGTCGTATTTGCCTGACGAGCCTAGTTTTGTCTGGAACACCTCGAGTCCGACCAGCGTGTTGCATTTTTCTGTTCCTTGTGTCTTTAAATAATATTGCATCGCTATGCAATTCATCCTTAACAGAAAAGTATCGGTAATTTCAGTTCTGGACCCATAAACACAAAACATCAAATTCGCTCTGGAATTGGATATACTACCGACCCCGTGATAATCCATTGTACCCTTTTCGTGTCTTTTAATAATTACAATCATTAACTTCATGTTTTTCAATATTTAACATCTTTTTTGAAATTCCAAAAATGCAATGTCATTCTCGATAAGTAAATGCAAGTAATGCTAGTCGTGAGTGCTGTCTTCGCATGGTCATAAATTATGATCATACCTTTGCAGTATATATTCCGAAAATATCGTCATTGGCGTGCGGGATAAAGTTTTGTGTTCATTAGCATTCTCTCTGTTTTTAACATGCGCTCCTTATGTCAGAAATTTGATAGGTTAGAGGCTGCATTGACCATGGAGTTTACTTACATATACATATTTTATTTCATTAATTGTAGTCACAAAATGCAAGTGTAAATTTTGTCATTGCTTATAAATCCATCCGACACCAGGAATTTCCAAGGCATACATTTTTAAGGCACGTTAATCTTTTTATTGTTGACCAAAAAAAATAAATTTTCCTGCCTTATAAATTTTAGCAGCAATATTTTGATCTGTTCCGTTAATATTTTATGAATCCCAGCATATAAAAATGAAAAAAAAAGCGATAATTGTCGAGTTTAATTCAATTTAGACTCATCCTGGAGTCCGTTTGAAGCCGGATAAATGTGTCGTAAAAATAAAAAAGGCGGCATTCTGATAGAGTAATTAACCGTTTAACAGGAGGTTCGTGGACCTGTAGCCTAACACTTGGTTCTTAGCGCCATACCCTGCATATAATGAAGCTGGGACGAGGCTTGAATCAAATTAGGGAATCTCTATTTAAATGTGATTCGCGTGAAAATCTCGTCAAATGCAATTAAACACTACTCCAACCGGTTAATGTGGATGTTCGCATGTAAAGCGGGGATCTGATACCGCTTTGAAGGGTACACATCACACACTGCACGCTCCCCACCCCCCCCCCCCGCACGTCCCCCATACACGTCGACTTCCCTGGAGACAGGATCCGGAGCGAGGGTTGCGAGGGACACCCCTCTTCCCTGCCCGCCCCCACGGCCAATTTACCCCCTTCTCCCGTCCCTAGGGCATCGTGTTTTGTGCTTAGGTGACCGGTGGAAAATAGGATTAAGCAATCCCTTTCTAAAAACAACCCCTTCTCCTCCATACCCAAATTAACCCCCACCCCTCCAAACAAAAATCTCCTCAGTACATCCCCCTTCGACTGCCTCCCTATCTCATACCATTTTCTCTTAAGGGAAGCGCTGTACCAGAAAGGGTTTACTGGAGTGTACAGAGAGAAAGAGGAGTTTGGCGAGCACAGTTGGGAAGGGCAGTAAGAGAAGGGAAGGAAGTATGCTGGTGGTTACTGGTGCACGTTGGTGTGTTGTTCGGGAGGGGTGTGGCCGGGCTGTGTGTGGGGTTGGTGGATAAGTCTTGTAACCCTCGGATGCAGTCGCTCTTATGGGGTGGGCCGGGCGTATGTGGTTTCGGCGACCGGTCACGTTTCATAATGTCCGTCCCACGTGGGTTTTCCCAGGTACGCATAACCAATCTCACCCTTTACACGGCCTCCCAATTGAAACGGGTCGTAATGTAATTTTTTTTTGTTTCGCTCCGCGAAAAGCTCGCCGATACCCCGGCAATTTTTCCGCACGTTCGTATTTTTTCCACACCAAGGGATTGGAATTTTTGCGGAAGTTTATTTATTTTTTTGTTTGTTTGCTCCCACGGACCCTTGCGCTATTCCCCTTCCACTTCCCACTCGGGGCAAAAAAAAAAGAAATGTTTCAGGAGGGATGGTGTGAGGTGGGAAAAGCGTTCGTTTTTTCAATTAGTGAGTCCGAAAAAAATAATTGACGGTTTGAAACTAACTCGTTGCGTCACATGTGACGGATTCAAATATCGGTTGCCGCTTGATTCTTTTGTTTATTCCAGAGTGATTTTTTTGCGCCGGGCTCTCGAAAAAAGGCGTCTCGTTTGACGTTGATGCTTTAAATATTTTTGTCCCAATTGCATATCATGATGCCACCGTCCGCGTTAGGCATTCTGTATTCAAATTCCAGCGCCTCAGATTTCGATGCCATCAGCGAAAGTTCGGAGTTCGACATCCCGTAATTTATTTATAAATAAAATATTGGATTAATATCATGTGAGCACTGGCAGCCTTAAATTTGACCTCTCCGCGCGAAAGTTCATTTCTTTATTCCCCTCAAGTGCAAGGATATGTATGTATGTGTATGTGTTTGTATATATATATATATATATATATATATATATATATATATATATATATATACGCATACATATATACATACATATACATACATATCCTTGCACTTGAGGGGGAAAAAATATTTATATATATTGGAGAGGAGTTATGTTTTCCATGACGGTATAATTCAAGTCCATGAATTATTCCGTTGAAGTAGATTAAAGAGCGTTTAACCGATTTTTTTAAATGGCGAATTATTTCTGAGATTCTAATAATTGGGCGGATTCGATTATTGTTATTATTAACACTCACATGTTTAGATAGACAATATCAGGTGACACACAAGTCCCAAGTATTATAATCAAACTTGCCTTGGAAAAAATAACATGGCATGAATCAATATCACAAAAGATAATGAATAAAATCA